>CM059812.1:40088563-40563563 GCA_030435695.1 Brachymystax lenok tsinlingensis
GGATGGTGACATCACACGACCCGGAGGCGGAGCTGAACTTCTGTCTGAGTAACGACACAAACTCACGGAACACTGTAGAACATTCCTGGAAAAACACACAGATGAATTAACACACATACACAAAACCTGTGTCCTGGATGGTCTAGCAGTAATGCCACAGCCTGGAGCACATGTCTACCATGTCAAGTAAGGTACCAATTTGACCCACCCTCTCAATCTGACCTACTGCCCTCTGACCCAACCTCTCAATCTGACCTACTGCCCTCTGACCCAACCTCTCAATCTGACCTACTGCCCTCTGACCCAACCTCTCAATCTGACCTAGTGCCCTCTGACCCAACCTCTCAATCTGACCTAGTGCCCTCTGACCCAACCTCTCAATCTGACCTAGTGCCCTCTGACCCAACCTCTCAATCTGACCTAGTGCCCTCTGACCCAACCTCTCAATCTGACCTAGTGCCCTCTGACCCAACCTCTCAATCTGACCTAGTGCCCTCTGACCCAACCTCTCAATCTGACCTACTGCCCTCCGACCCAACCTCTCAATCTGACCTACTGCCCTCTGACCCAGCCTCTCAATCTGCTGCCCTCTGACCCAGCCTCTCAATCTACTGCCCTCTGACCCAGCCTCTCAATCTGACCTACTGCCCTCTGACCCAACCTCTCAATCTGACCTACTGCCCTCTGACCCAACCTCTCAATCTGACCTACTGCCCTCCGACCCAACCTCTCAATCTGACCTACTGCCCTCCGACCCAGCCTCTCAATCTGCTGCCCTCTGACCCAGCCTCTCAATCTGCTGCCCTCTGACCCAGCCTCTCAATCTGCTGCCCTCTGACCCAGCCTCTCAATCTGACCTACTGCCCTCTGACCCAGCCTCTCAATCTGACCTACTGCCCTCTGACCCAGCCTCTCAATCTGACCTACTGCCCTCTGACCCAGCCTCTCAATCTGACCTACTGCCCTCTGACCCAGCCTCTCAATCTGACCTACTGCCCTCTGACCCAGCCTCTCAATCTGACCTACTGCCCTCTGACCCAACCTCTCAATCTGACCTACTGCCCTCTGACCCAACCTCTCAATCTACTGGCCTCTGACCCATCCTCTCAATCTACTGCCCTCTGACCCAACCTCTCAATCTGACCTACTGCCCTCTGACCCAACCTCTCAATCTACTGCCCTCTGACCCAACCTCTCAATCTACTGCCCTCTGACCCAGCCTCTCAATCTACTGCCCTCTGACCCAGCCTCTCAATCTGACCTACTGCCCTCTGACCCAGCCTCTCAATCTACTGCCCTCTGACCCAACCTCTCAATCTACTGCCCTCTGACCCAGCCTCTCAATCTACTGCCCTCTGACCCAGCCTCTCAATCTACTGCCCTCTGACCCAACCTCTCAATCTACTGCCCTCTGACCCAACCTCTCAATCTACTGCCCTCTGACCCAGCCTCTCAATCTGACCTACTGCCCTCTGACCCAACCTCTCAATCTGTTCAATAAATATAATACTGAAAACCCATTCACTCATGAGGTGAATATGTGTGTGTTACCGTGGGGTCGTTGGGGCTGAGAACAGACGGGTGGTGTGTGTGTTACCGTGGGGTCGTTGGGGTTGTGTTTCCTTCCCTGTAGTTTCCCTATCAGAGGCTTGTCCTGGTACACCTCTGCCAGACAGATCCTACAGGACAACACAGCGTGTACATTACAGATCAACACAGCGTGGACATTACAGATCAACACAGCGTGTACATTACAGATCAACACAGCGTGTACATTACAGATCAACACAGCGTGGACATTACAGATCAACACAGCGTGGACATTACAGATCAACACAGCGTGGACATTACAGATCAACACAGCTTGTACATTACAGGTGTGTCTGTGGGTTTAGATAGTGTGTGTGTGTGTGTGTGTTAACGTACTTGTAGTTGAGGTGTGTCTGTGGGTTTAGATAGTGTGTGTGTTAACGTACTTGTAGTTGAGGTGTGTCTGTGGGTTCCTCAGTATGTAACGTGATCGTCGTCCAACAGACGGAGAGGTTTTATCCAGAGACTCTTCAAACTCTGCATGGAGCAGATCCCTCACCACACACCACGGGACGAAGGGCCTGCGGAGCTACAACACACACCAGTTCTAATACACACAGAGTAGAACCAGCAGAACCAGGACTACAAGGCAACAGAACCTTGAGCTGGAGTCGGACAGATCGAGCACGCGACAGAGAAAAACAGAGCGTGCGAGAGAGAGAGCGAGAGAGAGAGAGAGCGAGACAGACAGAGCGCGAGAGAGAGCGAGCGCAGAGAGAGAGAGAGAGCGAGAGAGAGCAGAGAGCGCGAGAGAGAGCGAGACAGACAGAGCGAGAGAGAGCGAGACAGACAGAGCGGCGAGACAGACAGAGCGAGCGAGAGAGCGAGACAGACAGAGCGAGAGAGAGCGAGACAGACAGAGCGAGAGAGAGAGCGAGACAGACAGAGCGAGAGAGAGAGAGCGAGACAGACAGAGCGAGAGAGAGCGAGACAGACAGAGCGCGAGAGAGAGCGAGAGACAGACAGAGCGAGAGAGAGCGAGACAGACAGAGCGCGAGAGAGAGCGAGACAGACAGAGCGCGAGAGAGAGCGAGACAGACAGAGCGCGAGAGAGAGCGAGACAGACAGAGCGCGAGAGAGAGCGAGACAGACAGAGCGCGAGAGAGAGCGAGCGAGAGATGTTGAAGTGTGCCAGTGTGTCTGTGTGTGCGTATACCTTGCGGTTAAGGAAGTGTGAAGCGACTCTACAGAGGATGAGTACAGAGTCCTCCCTGACGCTCCATGTCACTCTCTGTCTGGTCATCATCATCAGAGCTTTGTGATCCGCTGCATCATGGACTGGGACACGCTTTCTACCCTCCGTTACTGCACACACACACTAATCATCATCACCACCATAATATCATTATCATGATAATCATCATCATCATCATCCCGGACGGCCAATCCCTCCCCTAACCCGGACGCAGATGCCTTAGGCTCCCGCCGCGACGCAGTGCATTGGGCCTCCGGAGTGGCGCAGCGGTCTACCACCATGGGTCTTGTATGAATACTTTAAGTTACAGTATTCAACCCACATAACGCATAGTGCATTTAAACTACAAATAAAACGCCGAAACCGTAAATCTCCATAATTTTTGTGATAATCTAACCGAAACCAAACAGAGCTAAGAAAACCCTATTGGCTCAGAGTGTGTCTGGACCCACCTTTCTTCTATTCTCCTATTGGCTCAGAACTTAGTGTGTCTGGACCCACCTTTCTTCTATTCTCCTATTGGCTCAGAACTTAGTGTGTCTGGACCCACCTTTCTTCTATTCTCCTATTGGCTCAGAACTTAGTGTGTCTGGACCCACCTTTCTTCTATTCTCCTATTGGCTCAGAACTTAGTGTGTCTGGACCCACCTTTCTTCTTCTTCTGTGGTGTTTTGACCTGTTTCTTCGGTTTGACGATTCTCTTTCTCTTCTGCTTCTTTCCTCCTTTAACCAGCTGGTTCCTATTGGACGGCTCCGTGGAGATGTGGACCTCCTCCAACCTCAGCCCTGCCGGGGCCCCCTGCTTAGAGGACAGGGACCCGGGGAACTTGGGACCTTCAGGGGGCACAGAGATTAACACACACAGTTGAAGTCGGAATGTTTACATACACTTAGGTTGGAGTCATTAAAACGTGTTTTTTTGACCACTCCACACATTTCTTGTTAACAAACTATAGTTTTAGCAAGTCGGTTAGGACATCTACTTTGTGCATGACACAAGAAATCTTTCCAACAATTATTTACAGACAGATTATTTCACTTATAATTCACTGTGTCACAATTCCAGTGGGTCAGAAGTTTACATACACTCAGTTGACTGCCTTTAAACAGCTTGGAAAATTCCAGAAAATGATGCAATGGCTTCAGAAGCTTCTGATAGGCTAATTGACATAATTTGAGTCAATTGGAGGTGTACCTGTGGATGTATTTCAAGGCCTACCTTCAAACTCAGTGCCATTTTGCTTGACATCATGGGAAAATCAAAAGACAATTCTAGACCTCTACAAGTCTGGTTCATCCTTGGGAGCAATTTTCAAATGCCTGAAGGCACCACGTTCATCTGTACAAACAATAGTACGCAAGTATAAACACCATGGGACCACGCAGCCGTCACACCGCTCAGGAAGGAGACACATTCGGTCTCCTAGAGATGAACGTACTTGGTGCGAAAAGTTCAAATCAATCCCAGAACAACAGCAAAGGACCTTGTGAAGATGCTGGAGGAAACAGGTACAAAAGTATCTATATCCACAGTAAAACAAGTCCTATAACGACGTATCGACTGAAAGGTCGCTCAGCAAGGAAGAAGCCACTGCTCCAAAACCGCCATAAAAAAAGCCAGACAGGTTTGCAACTGCACATGGGGACAAAGACTGTACTTTTTGGAGAAATGTACTCTGGAACTGTTTGGCCATTAATGACCATTGTTATGTTTGGAGGAAAAAGGGGGAGGCTTGCAAGCCAAAGAACACCATCCCAACCGTGAAGCACGGGGGTGGCAGCATCATGTTGTGGGGGTGCTTTGCTGCAGGAGGGACTGGTGCTCTTCACCAAATAGATGGCATCACGAGGATGGAAAATAAGGTGTATATATTGTCGAAACATCTCAAGACATCAGTCAGGAAGTTAAAGCTTGGTCGCAAATGGATCTTCCAAATGGACAATGACCCCAAGCATACTTCAAAAGTTGTGGGAGGACAACAAAGTCAAGGTATTGGAGTGGCCATCACAAAGCCCTCACCTCAATCCTATAGAACATGTGTGGGCAGAACTGAAAAGGCGTGTGCGAGCAAGGAGGCCTACAAACCTGACTCAGTTACACCAGCTCTGTCAGGAGGAATGGGCCAAAATTCACCCAACTTATTATGGGAAGCTTGTGGAAGGCTACCCGAAACACTACCCAGTCCTCAGCAGTCCAATCCCTGTACCGTTTGCAGAATATCCTTCTGTCCCTGATGTTTTTCCAGGAGAGAAGTGGCTTCTTTGCAGCCCTTCTTGACACCAGGCCATCCTCCAAAAGTCTTTGCCTCACTGTGCATGCAGATGCACTCACACCTGCCTGCTGCCATTCCTGAGCAAGAAGCTCTGAACTGGTGGTGCCCCGATCCCTCAGCTGAATCAACTTTAGGAGACTGTCCTGGCGCATGCTGGAATTTCTTGGGCGCCCTGAAGCCTTCTTCACAACAATTGAAGCACTCTCCTTTAGTCGTTGTCAAGGTACTGGCCTGATTACTCCTGGATGTCCCGAGTCCACCTGGCTGTGCTGCTTCTCCAGTTTCAACTGTTCTGCCTGTTTTATGAATATTTTTGAATAATGAATAATCTTGTCCATGTTCTGTTATAATCTGCACCCGGCACGGCCAGAAGAGAACTGGCCACCCCTCATAGCCTGGTTCCTCTCTAGGTTTCTTCCTAGGTTTTGGCCTTTCTAGGGAGTTTTTCCTAACCACCGTGCTTTTACACCTGCATTGCTTGCTGTTTGGGGTTTTAGGCTGGGTTTCTGTACAGCACTCTGTGACATTAGCTGATGTAAGAAGGGCCTCATAAATTAATTTGATTTGATTTAGGTGCAATCTTACTGGCAGCAATATCATTTCCTGTGAAGCCCTTTTTGTGAAAAGCAATGATGATGGCACATGTTTCCTTGCAAGTAACAAAGGAAGAACAATGATTGACAAAGGAAGAACAATGGTTCCAAGCACCACCCTCCTTTTGAAGCTTCCAGTCTGTTATTCGAACTCAATCAGTATGACAGAGTGATCTCCAGCCTTGTCCTTGTCAACACTCACACCTGTGTTAACGAAAGAATCACTGACATGTCAGCTGGTCCTTTTGTGGCAGGGCTGAAATGCAGTGGAAATGTTTTTGGGGGATTCAGTTCATTTGCATGGCAAAGAGGGACTTTGCAATTCATTGCAATTCATCTGATCACTCTTCATGACATTCTGGAGTATATGTAAATTGCCATCATACAGTCTGCTGCCTCAGTTTGTGAAAATTAATATTTGTGTCATTCTCAAAACTTTTGGCCACGACTGTACACGTGCTGAACAGATGTTATTGGTCACATACACGTGCTGAGCTGATGTTATTGGTCACATGCACGTGCTGAGCAGATGTTATTGGTCACATGCACATGCTGAGCAGATGCTATTGGTCACATGCACATGCTGAGCAGATGCTATTGGTCACATACACATGCTGAGCAGATATTATTGGGAGTGTAGAGATATGCTTCTCCTCCGTGGACACATGCTGCTCTTCCTTCAGAAGCATCACAACTTGGTCCATTTGCACAATTTCACAACAGCCTCTAAGTTTCTTATCCAGCGAATCCACTTTTCTTTAACAAGCGATTGTAGCACGTCGTTCTCCACACCACTGTTGTCCTGTGCTGTTAATGGTCTGTTTGTGACCCGCCTGTTAGCTTGCGCCGTTCTAGCCCTTCTCCTTCGTCCTCTCATCAACCAGCTGTTTTCTCCCGCAGGACTGCCGCTGACTGGCGGCTGATGATGATGTTTCTGTTTGTCGCACCGTTCTCTGTAAACCCTAGACGCAGTCGTGCGTGAAAAGCCCAGGAGGTTTCGGCCGTTTCTGAGATACTGGATCCGGCATCGGCTGGCACTGACAATCACACTACGCTCAAAGTCGCTTAGAGCACTTATTTTGCCTACTCTTAACGCTCAATCAAACAGTAACTGAATGCCTGTCTGCCTGCTTTATATTGCAAGCCACAGCCACGTGAATCACTGTCGATAGGAGCGATCCATTTCCGCGAATGGGGCGGTGTACTTAATAAACTGACCGGTGAGTGTGTATGGATGTAAAAAACAGACAGACAGGAGAGTAACTCACCTATATCCATGGCCAGATGTTTGCTCAGTAGACTATTCAGTCTCACTGTGTTACTGGACTCGTACTGGTTGTTGCTCTAGAACACACATTATATTGACCACTTACAATTGTAGGGCACTGAAAGTCGTACAATTCTAGGGCACTGAAAGTCGTACTATTCTAGGGCACTGAAAGTCATACTATTCTAGGGCACTGAAAGTCATACTATTCTAGGGCACTGAAAGTCATACTATTCTAGGGCACTGAAAGTCGTACTATTCTAGGGCACTGAAAGTCGTACTATTCTAGGGCACTGAAAGTCATACTATTCTAGGGCACTGAAAGTCATTGCTATTCTAGGGCACTGAAAGTCGTACTATTCTAGGGCACTGAAAGTCGTACTATTCTAGGGCACTGAAAGTCGTACTATTCTAGGGCACTGAAAGTCGTACTATTCTAGGGCACTGAAAGTCGTACAATTCTAGGGCACTGAAAGTCGTACTATTCTAGGGCACTGAAAGTCGTACTATTCTAGGGCACTGAACGTTATTGCGGTTTATTTTTGTGTATACGGGTGTTTTAGTGTGTTTTACCCTCTTGGTTCTCATCAGATAACAGGTCCATATCCAGTTGCGTTTGAGATGTCCGAAGAAGTTTGAGTCCAGACCTCCTGCTCCTTTACTGTCCCCTGGTAATACTGCTTCATAACACACCTCCCTGCTGCCCCTACACACACACACACACAGGTTACACACACACACACACACACACACAGGTTACACACACACGCACAGATTACACACGCACAGGTTACACACGCACAGGTTACACACGCAGAGGTTACACACGCACACACACACACACACGCACATACACACACACACACAGGTGTCGCTCTCCCCTTACTTGAGCATGTGTTCCAGGTGACGGAACTTGTGGCGGTCTGTATCCACGGGAACACTGACTGGCACCCCCTGGGATTTGGAGGCGGAGCTTCTCTTTGGCCGCTCCTTCCTGACCACACCTGGGAGAGAAAGAGAGGGATGAGAGAGAGACCGAGAGACGGAGAGAGCAAGAGAGCGAAAGAGAGGGAGAGAGAGAGAGCAAGAGCGAGGCAGAGAGAGGGAGGGCAAGAGAGTGAGAGCGACAGAGCGAGAAGGAGGGCAGATGGAGTGAGACGGAGAGAGTGAGAGAGGGAGAGCAGATGGAGTGAGACGGAGAGAGTGAGAGCGACAGAGCGAGAAGTGGGGCAGATGGAGTGAGACGGAGAGAGTGAGAGCGACAGAGCGAGAAGTGGGGCAGATGGAGTGAGACGGAGAGAGAGAGAGGGAGAGCAGATGGAGTGAGACGGAGAGAGGAGAGAGGGAGGGCAGATGGAGTGAGACGGAGAGAGGGAGGGCAGATGGAGTGAGACGGAGAGAGGGAGGGCAGATGGAGTGAGACGGAGAGAGGGAGGGCAGATGGAGTGAGACGGAGAGAGGGAGGGCAGATGGAGTGAGACGGAGAGAGTGAGAGAGGGAGGGCAGATGGAGTGAGACGGAGAGAGGAGAGTGGGAGGGCAGATGGAGTGAGTAGCCTGTGCATACAGGCAGATCATCGATAGTGATAGTGTTTGCATGTCTGTGTCTGTGTGTGCATGTTTTAGTGAGTGTGTGTGTGTGCGTGTTTTAGTGAGTGTGTGTGTGTGTGTGTGTGTGTGTGTGGCCTACCTAGTGGTGTGTTGAGGCAGACACACATCAGGTCAAACCAGTAGTTGTCTACTTCTGTCAGGGTGTTCAGTGTGTATCTGCGTCTCTCAAACACCCTTGTCTCCAACACCAGGTTATAGTGGGGCTCACACATAGTAGTGTCTACTATCATACAGTTACGCTTCACATACAGGTACACCTTGAGAGAGGGGGAGAGAGAGAGAGAGGGGAGACAGACAGAGGGAGACAGACAGAGGGAGACAGAAGCACAACGTAGAGAGACAGCTAATTAGCCCAACACCTTGTACAGTTATAACAAAGAATACATGAACGATGTACAGTCCTTCACACTTACTCCACATGTTGTTGCGTTACAGACTGATGGGTGAACAAATAAACCAGTAAAGCAACAGACATTGAATATCCCTTTGAGCAAAGGGTGAAGTAATTAATTGCTCATTCTTTGAACAGGTAGTACAAAAGAGGACTGAGCACGCACACCTGAGGGGCCCCCTTGTATGTGTTGTTGCCTACCCTCACCACCTGGGGGTGGCCCGTCAGGAAGTCCAGGATCCAGTTGCAGAGGGAGGTGTTTAGTCCCAGGGTCCTTAGCTTAGTGATGAGCTTTGTGGGCACTAAGGTGTTGTCAATGAACAGCTTTCTCACGTAGGTGTTCCTCTTTCCCAGGTGGGAGAGGGCAGTGTGGAGCGAATTAGAGATTGTGTCATCTGTGGATCTGTCGGGGCGGTATGTGACTTGGAGTAGGTCCAGGGTGTCTGGGATGATGGTGTTGATGTGAGCCATGACCAGCCTTTCAAAGCACTTCATGGCTTCAGATGTGAGTGCTACGGGGCGGTAGTCATTTCGACAGGTTACCCTGGCCTTCTTAGGCACAGGGACTACGGCTGTTTGCTTGAAAAATTTAAACTCTCACTGTCAACTGCGTTTATTGTTAGCAAAATTAACATGTGTAAATATTTGTATGAACATAAGATTCAACAACAGACATAAAATGAAAAGACATGTGACTAACAGAAATTGAATAATGTGTCCCTGAACAAAGGGGGGGGGTCAAAAGTAACAGTCAGTATCTGGTGTGGCCACCAGCTGCATTAAGTACTGCAGTGCATCTCCTCCTCATGGACTGCACCAGATTTGCCAGTTCTTGCTGTGAGATGTTACCCCACTCTTCCACCAAGGCACCTGCAAGTTCCCAGACATTTCTGGGGGGAATGGCCCTAGCCCTCACCCTCTGATCCAACAGGTCCCAGACATGCTCAATGGGATTGAGATCCGAGCTCTTCGCTGGCCATGGCAGAACACTGACATTCCTGTCTTGCAGGAAATCACGCACAGAACAAGCAGTATGGCTGGTGGCATTGTCATGAGGGTCATGTCAGGATGAGCCTGCAGGAAGGGTACCACATTAGGGAGGAGGATGTCTTCCCTGTAACGCACAGCGTTGAGATGGCCTGCAATGACAACAAGCTCAGTCCGATGATGCTGTGACACACCGCCCCAGACCATGATGGTGATGTCTGGTGAGGACCTGCCTTACAACAGGCCTACACGCCCTCAGTCCAGCCTCTTTCAGCCTATTGCGGACAGTCTGGGCACTGATGGAGGGATTGTGCGTTCCTGGTGTAACTCGGGCAGTTGTTGTTGCCATCCTGTACCTGTCCCGTGTGATGTTCGCATGTACCGATCCTGTGCAGGTGTTGTTACACGTGGTCTGCCACTGCGAGGACGATCAGCTGTCCGTCCTGTCTCCCTGTAGCGCTGTCTTAGGCGTCTCACAGTACAGACATTACAATGTATTGCCCTGGCCACATCTGCAGTCCTCATGCCTCCTTGCAGCATGCCTAAGGCACGTTCACGCAGATGAACAGGGACCTGGGCATCTTTATTTTGGTGTTTTTCTGAGTCAGTAGAAAGGCCTCTTTAGTGTCCTAAATTTTCATAACTGTGACCTGAATTGCCTACCGTCTGTAAGCTGTTAGTGGCTTAACGACCGTTCCACAGGTGCATGTTCATTCATTGTTTATGGTTCGTTGAACAAGCATTGGGAAACAGTATTTAAACCCTTTACAATGAAGATCTGTGAAGTTTGGCTTTTTAAGAATTATCTTAAAAAGGTCTTGTTTCTTTTTTTGCTGAGTTTAGTAGCAATCAAAGTATAAACAACTTACTTGAAGACCACCTTTCTTATAACTGTAAAATAAATATGATCATTCTTAGTGACAGTACAATATTGGCACTTTTTCATAAGTGACGACGAAGCATTTGTTAAAATGTCCACTGAGCACCACAGACACCCTTCAAATGACCAGACCACCATAGTCCCTGTGCTTAAGAACACTAAGGTAACCTGCCTAAATGACTACCGACCCGTAGCACCCACATCTGTAGCCATGAAGTGCTTTGAAAGGCTGGTCATGGCTCACAACTCCATTATCCCAGAAACCCTAGACCCAGTCCAATTTGCATACCACCCCAACAGATCCACAGATGATGCCATCTCTATTGCACTCCAGAATGCCCTTTCAAACCTGGACAAAAGGAACACTTATGTGAGAATGTTATTCATTGACTACAGCTCAGCGTTCAACACCATAGTGCCCTCAAAGCTCATCACTAAGCTAAGGACCCTGGTACTAAACACCTCCCTCTGCAACTGGATCCTGGACTTCCTGACGGGCCGCCCCCAGGTGGTAAGGGTAGATAACAACACATCTGCCATGCTGATCCTCAACACGGGGGCCCCTCAAGGGTGTGTGCTCAGTCCCCTCCTGTACTCCCTGTTCACTCATGACTGCACAGCCAGGCACAACTCCAACACCATCATTAAGTTTGCAGATGACAACAGTGGTAGGCCTGATCACCGACAACGACGAGACAGCCTATAGGGAGGTCAGAGACCTGACCGTGTGGTGCCTCTCCCTCAACGTGATCAAGACTAAGGAGACGATTGTGGACTACAGGAAAACGAGGACTGAGCACGCCCCCATTCTCATCGACAGGGCAGCAGTGGAGCAGGTTGAGAGCTTCAAGTTCCTTGGCATCCACATCACCAACAAACTAGAATGGTCCAAACACACCAAGACAGTTGTGAACTGAGGGCACGACTGTTATAGATTTTATGGTTATGACTAAATGTTTGTACATCTAAGAATATTCCATTCTGAAAATGTATGCAATAGAGATAGGGTTATAAGACAGATGGTAGTCCAATTGATGTGTGTGTGTCTAGATATTAACTTTGTGTGTAGAAGTGCAACAGGCTGGTATGACTTCATTTTAGGGAGTATCTGGGAGAACAAAGAATTCTTTGATTCTACCAGACACATGCGAGAGGCTCCTGTCCTTGAAGACAGGAGGGATAGTTAAAGAACCGCCCAAGTTTGACTTATGTTGCAAAGATTGTGATAAGGAATGAATGGGTACTGTGGGAAAGGGTGGGGAAAATGGTGGGGCCTTTGTATTTTTTGTATTTCAACATTGTACCATATAAGAGACTGTGTACACCTTTTAGAGCTCAGAGCTCTCCTGAATTAAACAATTTACATTTGACCATTGTAGATTGGGCTTCTGTTTGTCTCATTTCAACCAGTATCTTACAAATACTGGGTAACAGACAGAGTTTGTTTAATTGAAGTTCAGTTTGTGAACATTGAGAACAAAATGTCTAACAACGATAAAACCTATTCCCTCTCAGGAGACTGAAAAGATTTGGCATGGGTCCTCAGATCCTCTAAAGGTCTTACAGCAGCACCATCGAGAGCATCCTGACTGGTTGCATCACTGCCAACTGCTCGGCCTCCGACCGCAAGGCACTACAGACGGTAGTGCGTACAGCCCAGTACATCACCAGGACCAAGCTTCCTGCCATCCAGGACCTCTATACCAGGCGGTGTCAGAGGAAGGCCCTTAATATTGTCAAAGACTCCAGCCACCCTAGTCATAGACTGTTGTCTCTGCTACCGCACAGCAAGCAGTACTGGAGCGCCAAGTCTAGGTCCAAGAGGCTTCTAAACAGCTTCTACCCCCCAAGACATTAGACTCTTGAACATCTAATCAAATAACTACCCAGACTATTTGCATTGCCCCCCCCCACACCGCTGCTACTCTCTGCTGTTATCATCTAGTAATCACTTTAATAACTCTACCTACATGTACATATTACCTCGACACCGGTACCCCCTGCACATTGACTCTGTCCCGGTACCCCCTGCACATTGACTCTGTCCCGGTAACCCCTGCACATTGACTCTGTCCCGGTAACCCCTGCACATTGACTCTGTCCCGGTACCCCCTGTACATTGACTCTGTCCCGGTACCCCCTGCACATTGACTCTGTCAGTAACCCCTGCACATTGACTCTGTCCCGGTAACCCCTGCACATTGACTCTGTCTGTAACCCCTGCACATTGACTCTGTCGGTAACCCCTGCACATTGACTCTGTCCGTAACCCCTGCACATTGACTCTGTCGGTAACCCCTGCACATTGACTCTGTCAGTAACCCCTGCACATTGACTCTGTCCCGGTAACCCCTGCACATTGACTCTGTCCCGGTAACCCCTGCACATTGACTCTGTCCCGGTAACCCCTGCACATTGACTCTGTCCCGGTAACCCCTGCACATTGACTCTGTCCCGGTAACCCCTGTACATTGACTCTGTCCCGGTAACCCCTGTACATTGACTCTGTCCCGGTAACCCCTGTACATTGACTCTGTCCCGGTAACCCCTGTACATTGACTCTGTCCCGGTAACCCCTGTACATTGACTCTGTCCTGGTAACCCCTGTATACAGCACCGCTATTGTTATTTACTGCTGCTCTTTAATGTCTTGTTATTTTTATCTCTTACTTTTTGGGGGTATTTTCTTAAAACTGCATTGTTGGTTAAGCATTTCACTGTAAGGTACAATTTGATTTGAAATGTGTGCAGACTCGTTACAACTTCAGCTTTAAGCACAAAGTCTGTCTCGAAGAGAAAGTTAGTCTTGTTAAAATTCTAGGAAATCTCTAGTTGATGTATTGGGGCTAGAAGATATACCTGGTCTTTGTCTTGGAACTTCTCCACCGGTCCAAACTGCAGCAGCCCCATGTAAATCAGACGCTGCATGCTGTCATGGAAACTAAAGATGTACTTCCTGGTGATAGACATAAACAGGAAATACATCATCAACACTTCATGTTATGGCTTCTTCTGATTGGACGATACAAAGAGGGTCTTTACGTGACAGTTTGTAATAACTGAAACAAATCAGACACGGCACACCTTTTTGTGCATATTTAACAAGTGTGTGTGTCACCGTTTGTGCATATTTAACAAGTGTGTGTGTCACACCGTTTGTGCAGTAGTTGGGTCTTCATCCTAGAAGGCAGGAACCTGATGAGGTAGTGCTGCTTCACTGGGTCGTTCAGATACTCCTCCAAACCATCCACCTAACACACACACACACACAGAGAGACCGACCGACCGAGACAGAGACAGACAGAGAAACACACAGAAAGAGAGAAACACAGATTAAGTAAGAGGTCTCTCACTACTGTTTGAAAAATATCTGTGTGTGTGTAATGTGCAGCCAGTGTGTGTGTACCTTGAAGGATATCTGTATAATCTGAATGTAGATGGAGAGAGGCAGACAGAGCACAACATCAGAGGTCAGGGCCCAGCCTGGACCAAAATCTCTGTGGATCGGAGCAGGGGGAATATACCTCCTCCAAGACAACTCATCTACATAGACTAGAGGGGGGAGAGGAGAGGAGAGTGAGAATATACCTCCTCCAAGACAACTCATCTACATAGACTAGAGGGGGAGAGAGGAGAGGAGAGTGAGAATATACCTCCTCCAAGACAACTCATCTACATAGACTAGAGGGGGGAGAGGAGAGGAGAGTGAGAATATACCTCCTCCAAGACAACTCATCTACATAGACTAGAGGGGGGAGAGAGGAGAGGAGAGTGAGAATATACCTCCTCCAGGACAACTCATCTACATAGACTAGAGGGGGGAGAGGGGGAAGAGTGAGAGGGGGGAGAGAGAGGGGGGGAGCGCGCAAGGGGAGTGCGCGAGAGGGGGAGAGCGCGAGAGGGGGGAGGGGGAGCGAGAGAGAGAAAGTAAGCACATATTAGCAGACTGAGTGCCATTTCATCCAAACCCCAACAGTACACTACACAGAGAAGCTTCAACTTTGGGATTTGAGATCAAATGTTTTATACTAGGCGACAGTACAAAATGTCTCCTTTTATTTGAGGGGGTATTTTCATCCATATCTGTTTAACTGTTCAGAACCTAAAGCAGTGTATCTAGTCCCCCCATTTAAAGGGGCCGTGGGTATTATGACACATTACCTTAGTGTATTACATTCAATTAAAATATTTTACTATTTGGTCCCATTTTCCTAACGGGCTGTGATTATATCAAGGCTATGCCTCCACACACCTGCTGGATGTATTTGCAGTTTGGTTGTGTTTTAGATGAATGGTTGTGAACCTATTGTGTCATTTTGGAGTCACTTTTACTGTAAATAAGAATAGAACATGTTTCTGAACACTTCTACCATGAACACGGGATGCTACCATGAACGCGGGATGCTACCATGAACGCGGGATGCTACCATGATTACGAATAATCCTGAATGGATGGTGAATAATGACAAGTTGGAAAGTAACAGAGGCACAAAGCTCATGTCCCCACAACATGCAAACCTCTTACTAGCACCAATAACAGGGGAGGTTAGCATTAATTCACATACTCTAATACCAATAACAGGGGAGGTTAGCATTAATTCACATATTCTAGTACCAATAACAGGGGAGGTTAGCATTAATTCACATATTCTAGTACCAATAACAGGGGAGGTTAGCATTAATGAAGTGCGTTAGCATCATGAAGTGCTTTGAGAGATTAGTCAAGGATCATATCACCTCCATCC
The DNA here is from genome assembly GCA_030435695.1 of Brachymystax lenok tsinlingensis. NCBI lineage: Eukaryota > Metazoa > Chordata > Actinopteri > Salmoniformes > Salmonidae > Brachymystax > Brachymystax lenok. Next base: position 40,104,095 of record CM059812.1, read on the forward strand.
TGCCAGACACCCTGGACCCACTCCAATTTGCTTACCGTCCCAATAGATCCACAGACGACGCAATCGCAATCACTCTGCATACTGCCCTAACCCATCTGGACAAGAGGAATACTTATGTAAGAATGCTGTTCATCGACTACAGCTCAGCATTTAACACCATAGTTCCCTCCAAGCTCGTCATTAAGCTCGAGACCCTGGGTCTCGACCCAGCCCTGTGCAACTGGGTCCTGGACTTCCTGACGGGCCGGTCCCAGGTGGTGAGGGTAGGAAACAACATCTCCACCCCGCTTGTCCTCAACACTGGGGCCCCACAAGGGTGCGTTCTCAGCCCTCTCCTGTACTCCCTGTTTACCCATGACTGCGTGGCCAAGCACGCATCCAACTCAATCATCAAGTTTGCTGACGACACTACAGTGGTAGGCTTGATTACCAACAACGACGAGACGGCCTACAGAGAGGAGGTGAGGGCCCTCGGAGTGTGGTGTCAGGAAAATAACCTCTCACTCAATGTCAGCAAAACAAAGGAGATGATCGTGGACTTCAGGAAACAGGAGAGGGAGCACCCCCCTATCCACATCGAGGGGACAGTAGTGGAGAAGGTGGAAAGTTTTAAGTTCCTCGGCGTACACATCACGGACAAACTGAATTGGTCCACCCACACAGACAGCGTGGTGAAGAAGGCGCAACAGCGCTTGGCTCGGCTTGTCACCAAAATCACTCACAAACTTTTACAGATGCACAATCGAGAGCATCCTGTCGGGCTGTATCACCGCCTGGTACGGCAACTGCTCCGCCCACAACCGTAAGGCTCTCCAGAGGGTAGTGAGGACTGCACAGCGCATCACCGGGGGTAAACTACCTGCCCTCCAGGACACCTACACCACCCGATGTCACAGAAAGGCCAAAAAGATCATCAAGGACAACAACCACCCGAGCCACTGCCTGTTCACCCCGCTATCATCCAGAAGGCGAGGTCAGTACAGGTGCATCAAAGCTGGGACCGAGAGACTAAAAAACAGCTTCTACCTCAAGGCCATCAGACTGTTAAACAGCCATCAATAACATTGAGTGGCTGCTGCCAACATACTGACTTAAATCTCTAGCCACTTTAAACATAGGAATTGGATGTAACAAATGTATCACTAGCCACTTTAAACAATTTTGTATATAATGTTTACGTATCCGACATACTCATATCAAATGTATACACTGTACTCTAAACCATCTACTGTATCTTGCCTATGCCGTTCGGCCATCGACCCAAATCTCTAGCCACTTTAATAATTATAATTGGATGAAATAATGTATCACTAGCCACTTTAAACAATGCCATTTATATAATGTTTACATATCCTACATTACTCATCTCATATATATGTGTATATACTGTACTCCATACCATCTACTGCATCTTGCCTATGCCGGTCAGCCATCGCTCATCCATATATTTATATGTACATACTCGTATTCATTCCTTTACTCTTGTGTGTATAAGGTAGTTGTTGTGAATTTGTTAGATTACTTGTTAGATATTACTGCATGGTCGGAACTAGAAGCACAAGCATTTCGCTACACTCGCATTAACATCTGCTAACCATGTGTATGTGACAAATAAAATTAGATTTGATTCACATATTCTGGAACCAATAACAGGGGAGGTTAGCATTAATTCCCATATTCTAGTACCAATAACAGGGGAGGTTAGCATTAATTCACATATTCTAGTACCAATAACAGGGGAGGTTAGCATTAATTCACATATTCTACTACCAATAACAGGGGAGGTTAGCATTAATTCCCATATTCTAGTACCAATAACAGGGGAGGTTAGCATTAATTCCCATATTCTAGTACCAATAACAGGGGAGGTTAGCATTAATTCCCATATTCTACTACCAATAACAGGGGAGGTTAGCATTAATTCCCATATTCTAGAACCAATAACAGGGGAGGTTAGCATTAATTCCCATATTCTAGTACCAATAACAGGGGAGGTTAGCATTAATTCCCATATTCTAGTACCAATAACAGGGGAGGTTAGCATTAATTCACATATTCTAGTACCAATAACAGGGGAGGTTAGCATTAATTCACATATTCTAGTACCAATAACAGGGGAGGTTAGCATTAATTCACATATTCTAGCACCAATAACAGGGGAGGTTAGCATTAATTCACATATTCTAGCACCAATAACAGGGGAGGTTAGCATTAATTCACATATTCTAGCACCAATAACAGGGGAGGTTAGCATTAATTCACATATTCTAGCACCAATAACAGGGGAGGTTAGCATTAATTCACATATTCTAGCACCAATAACAGGGAGGTTAGCATTAATTCACATATTCTAGCACCAATAACAGGAGGTTAGCATTAATTCACATATTCTAGCACCAATAACAGGGAGGTTAGCATTAATTCACATATTCTAGCACCAATAACAGGGGAGGTTAGCATTAATTCACATATTCTAGCACCAATAACAGGGGAGGTTAGCATTAATTCACATATTCTAGCACCAATAACAGGAGAGGTTAGCATTAATTCACATATTCTAGCACCAATAACAGGAGAGTTTAGCATTAATTCACATATTCTAGCACCAATAACAGGGGAGGTTAGCATTAATTCACATATTCTAGTACCAATAACAGGGGAGGTTAGCATTAATTCACATATTCTAGCACCAATAACAGGGGAGGTTAGCATTAATTCACATATTCTAGTACCAATAACAGGGGAGGTTAGCATTAATTCACATATTCTACTACCAATAACAGGGGAGGTTAGCATTAATTCACATATTCTAGCACCAATAACAGGGGAGGTTAGCATTAATTCACATATTCTAGTACCAATAACAGGGGAGGTTAGCATTAATTCACATATTCTAGTACCAATAACAGGGGAGGTTAGCATTAATTCCCATATTCTAGCACCAATAACAGGGGAGGTTAGCATTAATTCCCATATTCTAGCACCAATAACAGGGGAGGTTAGCATTAATTCCCATATTCTAGTACCAATAACAGGGGAGGTTAGCATTAATTCACATATTCTAGCACCAATAACAGGGGAGGTTAGCATTAATTCACATATTCTAGCACCAATAACAGGGAGGTTAGCATTAATTCACATATTCTAGCACCAATAACAGGAGGTTAGCATTAATTCACATATTCTAGCACCAATAACAGGGAGGTTAGCATTAATTCACATATTCTAGCACCAATAACAGGGGAGGTTAGCATTAATTCACATATTCTAGTACCAATAACAGGGGAGGTTAGCATTAATTCACATATTCTAGCACCAATAACAGGGGAGGTTAGCATTAATTCACATATTCTAGCACCAATAACAGGGGAGGTTAGCATTAATTCACATATTCTAGTACCAATAACAGGGGAGGTTAGCATTAATTCACATATTCTAGTACCAATAACAGGGGAGGTTAGCATTAATTCACATATTCTAGTACCAATAACAGGGGAGGTTAGCATTAATTCACATATTCTAGTACCAATAACAGGGGAGGTTAGCATTAATTCACATATTCTAGCACCAATAACAGGGGAGGTTAGCATTAATTCACATACAGTTGAAATCGGAGGTTTAAATAAACTTAGTTTGGAGTCATTAAAACTCGTTTTCAACCACTCCACACATTTCTTGTTAACAAACTATAGTTTTGGCAAGTCGGTTAGGACATCTACTTTGTGCATGACAAAAGTAATTTTTCCAACAATTTTTTACAGACAGATTATTTCACTTATAATTCACTGTATCACAATTCCAGTGGGTCAGAAGTTTACATACACTAAGTTGACTGTGCCTTTAAACAGCTTGGAAAATTACAGAAAATTAAATCATGGCTTTAGAAGCATCTGATAGGCTAATTGACATCATTTGAGTCAATTGGAGGTGTACCTGTGGATGTATTTTAAGGCCTACCTTCAAACTTTGCTTGACATCATGGGAAAATCAAAAGAAATCAGCCAAGACCTCCACAAGTCTGGTTCATCCTTGGGAGCAATTTCCAAACACCTGAAGGTACCACATTCATCTGTACAAACAATAGTATGCAAGTATAAACACCATGGGACCACGCAGCCCTCATACCACTCAGGAAGGAGACGTGTTCTGTCTCCTAGAGATGAACGTACTTTGGTGCAAAAAGTGCAAATCAATCCCAGAACAACAGCAAGGGACCTTGTGAAGATGCTGGAGGAAACAGGTACAAAAGTATCTATATCCACAGTAAAACGAGTCCTATATCGACATAACCTGAAAGGCCGCTCAGCAAGGAAGAAGCCACTGCTCCAAAACCGCCATAAAAAAGCCAGACTACGGTTTGAACTGCACATGGGGACAAAGATCGTACGTTTTGGAGAAAAGTCCTCTGGTCTGATGAAACAAAAATATAACTGTTTGGTCATAATGACCATCGTCATGTTTGGAGGAAAAAGGGGGAGGCTTGCAAGCCGAAGAACACCATCCCAACCGTGAAGCACGGGGTGGCAGCATCATGTTGTGGGGGTGCTTTGCTGCAGGAGGGACTGGTGCACTTCACAAAATAGATGGCATCATGAAGAGGGAAAATGAAGTGGATATATTGAAGCAACATCTCAAGACATCAGTCAGGAAGTTAAAGCTTGGTCACAAATGGGTCTTCCAAATGGACAATGACCCCAAGCATACTTCCAAAGTTGTGGCAAAATAGTTTAAGGACAACAAAGTCAAGGTATTGGAGTGGCCATCACAAAGCCCTGACCTCAATCCTATAGAAGATTTGTGGTCAGAACTGAAAAAGCGTGTGCGAGCAAGGAGGCCTACAATCCTGACTCATTTACACCAGCTCTGTCAGGAGGAATGGGCCAAAATTCACCCAACTTATTGTGGGAAGCTTATGGAAGGCTACCCAAAACGTTTGACCCAAGTTAAACAATTTAAAGGCAATGCTATCAAATACTAATTGAGTGTATGTAAACATCTGACCCACTGGGAATGTGATGAAAGAAATAAAAGCTGAAATAAATCATTCCCTCTACTATTATTCTGACATTTCACATTCTTAAAATAAAGTGGTGATCCCAACTGACCTAAGACAGGGAATTTCTACTAGGATTAAATGTCAGGAATTGTGAAAAACTGAGTTTAAAATGTATTTGGCTATGGTGTATGTAAACATCCGACTTCAACTGTATTTCTCAGGAAATGTACCTTTCATGTCAGGGTCATGTCCAACATCCGTCAGATTGATCACCTCCTGCCCTTCCCCTGCCAACGATGACATCACTTCCAGGTCAGGGGTCAGGCCTGGCGTGCCCTCTGTGGAGGCAGGGTCACTTACTGCAGCTTTGTCAGTGGGTGGGCTCTGGGTGTCGGGGAGGTCAGAGTTTTGGGGATTGGGGGAGTCTGTGTTTCGGGGGGGTGAGGTGGTGAGGTCTGTGTGTTCAGCGTTAGCAGGACGGGTGTTGTCAGGGTGTGTAGTTTGGGGTTGCGAGGGGTCACTGGGGGTGGGGGCGGTGGGGTAGGTAGTCTGGACACTAGGGTTGTCGGTGGGGAGGACGATAGAGGTGGGGGTGGTGGTGAGGAGGTCTGGGGGAGTGGGGGTAGAGGTGTGTCTCAGGGGGTGTCCGTAGACCAGATACCTAGGAAGACATTTGATCAATGAGAAATATTGATATGGTTTTAACAAGTGTTTCTCTGACTTCATGTATATTGTAACTGAACTGCCTTACGTTGTCCAGTATACAGTATCATGAAATACTATAAACTGAACTACCTTACGTTGTCCAGTATAAACTAACATGAAATACTATAAACTGAACTACCTTACGTTGTCCAGTATAAACTAACATGAAATACTATAAACTGAACTACCTTACATTGTCCAGTATAAACTAACATGAAATACTATAAACTGAACTACCTTACATTGTCCAGTATACACTAACATGAAATACTAAACTACCTTACGTTGTCCAGTATACACGAACATGAAATACTATAAACTGAACTGCCTTACGTTGTCCAGTATACAGTATCATGAAATACTATAATCTGAACTACCTTACGTTGTCCAGTATACAGTATCATGAAATACTATAAACTGAACCACCTTACGTTGTCCAGTATACAGTATCATGAAATACTATCATCTGAACTACCTTACGTTGTCCAGTATACAGTATCATGAAATACTATAAACTGAACTACCTTACATTGTCCAGTATTCACTAACATGAAATACTATAAAGTGAACTACCTTACATTGTCCAGTATAAACTAACATGAAATACTATAAACTGAACTACCTTACGTTGTCCAGTATACAGTATCATGAAATACTATAAACTGAACTACCTTACGTTGTCCAGTATACACTAACATGAAATACTATAAACTGAACTGCCTTACGTTGTCCAGTATACACTAACATGAAATACTACAAACTGAACTGCCTTACATTGTCCAGTATACAGTATCATGAAATACTATAAACTGAACTGCCTTACATTGTCCAGTATACAGTATCGTGAAATACTATAAACTGAACTGCCTTACGTTGTCCAGTATACACTAACATGAAATACTAAACTACCTTACGTTGTCCAGTATACAGTATCATGAAATACTATAAACTGAACTGCCTTACGTTGTCCAGTATACAGTATCATGAAATACTATAAACTGAACTACCTTACGTTGTCCAGTATACAGTAGCAGTATCATGAACCTGCTTGACTCGTGGACTAGTTAGTATAAGGGTAATACTGGTGCGTACCACAAGAAGGTGTGTGTCAGTCTCAGACGAGGCATCTTAGGCTGGAACCCCAAAGACCTGCTGAGACCTGGGACTGGGGGGGGGACAGACAGTCAGAGACACTTCTCAGCTACTGAACAGTCATATTCCAGGTAGCAGGGTTACAACCATCTCACAACACACAGAAGGTTTGAGGTTCTCACAACACACAGAAGGTTTGAGGTTCTCACAACACACAGAAGTGTACCTATAGAAGGTGTGAAGTTCTCACAACACACAGAAGTGTACCTATAGAAGGTGTGAAGTTCTCACAACACACAGAAGTGTACCTATAGAAGGTGTGAAGTTCTCACAACACACAGAAGTGTACCTATAGAAGGAGTGAAGTTCTCACAACACACAGAAGTGTACCTATAGAAGGTGTGAAGTTCTCACAACACACAGAAGTGTACCTATAGAAGGTGTGAAGTTCTCACAACACACAGAAGTGTACCTATAGAAGGTTTGAAGTTCTTCAGTTGTTTGTCTTTGTCTCCCATCTTGTCCTCTGTTGTCATATTCTGGGGTTCAGCAGGGATCTCATTTACCACACTGCTCGTCTCTCTCTCCTTAGCCTTCTCTTCCTGCATTTCATTACTACTTGGAGAGAGAGAGACAGAGACAGAGAGACATGAAAGAGAGAGAGGATATAGAGACATGAGAGAGACCAGTTATAGAGGACCTTTACACACTCTTAAATGTGTATGTGCGTCTGTCTGCGCGTCCGTCTGTCAGTCTGCGCGCCCGTCTGTCAGTCTGCGCGTCCGTCCGTCTGTCTGTCTGCGCGTCCGTCCGTCTGCCTGGCGTCTTACCGTGCAGCAGAGTAGGAGCTGGAGATGCGGAAGCGGACCTGTTCTATAGCTGACTTCACTATAGCATCACTAGGAGAGACAGAGGGATGGACTATAAACTCCACCTGGAGGAGAGGAGGAGAGGGGGAGGAGAGGAGAGAGAAGGAGAGGGGGGAGGAGAGAAAGAGAAGGAGATGGGGAGGAGAGTGGAAGACAAAGTGATTAACTTTAGGTGTGTAGTCATGGTAATTATAATCTATAGGTGTGTAGTCATGGTAACAAGCTGTAAATGCACCCTGTGTGGTCTGGTGTGTACATCCAGTGTGTGCGCCCAGTGTGGGTCCAGTGAGTGAGTGTGTGTGTGTCCAGTGAGTGTGTGTGTGTGTTCAGTGAGTGTACATCCAGTGTGTACATCCAGTGTGTATACCTTCTTGCTGACTGCGTCCTGTATAACAGTGGTTCTGAACAGTGTGTACCTTCTTGCTGACTGCGTCCTGTATAACAGTGGTTCTGAACAGTGTGTGTATACCTTCTTGCTGACTGCGTCCTGTATAACAGTGGTTCTGAACAGTGTGTGTATACCTTCTTGCTGACTGCGTCCTGTATAACAGTGGTTCTGAACAGTGTGTACCTTCTTGCTGACTGCGTCCTGTATAACAGTGGTTCTGAACAGTGTGTACCTTCTTGCTGACTGCGTCCTGTATAACAGTGGTTCTGAACAGTGTGTGTATACCTTCTTGCTGACTGCGTCCTGTATAACAGTGGTTCTGAACAGTGTGTGTATACCTTCTTGCTGACTGCGCCCTGTATAACAGTGGTTCTGAACAGTGTGTACCTTCTTGCTGACTGCGTCCTGTATAACAGTGGTTCTGAACAGTGTGTACCTTCTTGCTGACTGCGTCCTGTATAACAGTGGTTCTGAACAGTGTGTATATACCTTCTTGCTGACTGCGTCCTGTATAACAGTGGTTCTGAACAGTGTGTGTATACCTTCTTGCTGACTGCGTCCTGTATAACAGTGGTTCTGAACAGTGTGTACCTTCTTGCTGACTGCGTCCTGTATAACAGTGGTTCTGAACAGTGTGTACCTTCTTGCTGACTGCGTCCTGTATAACAGTGGTTCTGAACAGTGTGTACCTTCTTGCTGACTCGTCTGTATAACAGTCATAACAGTGGTTCTGAACAGTGTGTGTATACCTTCTTGCTGACTGCGTCCTGTATAACAGTGGTTCTGAACAGTGTGTATACCTTCTTGCTGACTGCGTCCTGTATAACAGTGGTTCTGAACAGTGTGTGTATACCTTCTTGCTGACTGCGTCCTGTATAACAGTGGTTCTGAACAGTGTGTATATACCTTCTTGCTGACTGCGTCCTGTATAACAGTGGTTCTGAACAGTGTGTACCTTCTTGCTGACTGCGTCCTGTATAACAGTGGTTCTGAACAGTGTGTACCTTCTTGCTGACTGCGTCTGTATAACAGTGGTTCTGAACAGTGTGTACCTTCTTGCTGACTCGTCCTGTATAACAGTGGTTCTGAACAGTGTGTGTATACCTTCTTGCTGACTCGTCCTGTATAACAGTGGTTCTGAACAGTGTGTGTATACCTTCTTGCTGACTGCGTCCTGTATAACAGTGGTTCTGAACAGTGTGTACCTTCTTGCTGACTAGTCCTGTATAGCAGTGGTTCTGAACAGTGTGTGTACCTTCTTGCTGACTCGTCCTGTATAACAGTGGTTCTGAACAGTGTGTACCTTCTTGCTGACTCGTCCTGTATAACAGTGGTTCTGAACAGTGTGTCCCTTCTTGCTGACTGCGTCCTGTATAACAGTGGTTCTGAACAGTGTGTCCCTTCTTGCTGACTGCGTCCTGTATAACAGTGGTTCTGAACAGTGTGTCCCTTCTTGCTGACTGCGTCCTGTATAACAGTGGTTCTGAACAGTGTGTGTATACCTTCTTGCTGACTCGTCCTGTATAACAGTGGTTCTGAACAGTGTGTACCTTCTTGCTGACTCGTCCTGTATAACAGTGGTTCTGAACAGTGTGTACCTTCTTGCTGACTCGTCCTGTATAACAGTGGTTCTGAACAGTGTGTGTATACCTTCTTGCTGACTCGTCCTGTATAACAGTGGTTCTGAACAGTGTGTGTATACCTTCTTGCTGACTGCGTCCTGTATAACAGTGGTTCTGAACAGTGTGTACCTTCTTGCTGACTGCGTCCTGTATAGCAGTGGTTCTGAACAGTGTGTACCTTCTTGCTGACTCGTCCTGTATAACAGTGGTTCTGAACAGTGTGTACCTTCTTGCTGACTTTCGTCCTGTATAACAGTGGTTCTGAACAGTGTGTACCTTCTTGCTGACTGCGTCCTGTATAACAGTGGTTCTGAACAGTGTGTATATACCTTCTTGCTGACTGCGTCCTGTATAACAGTGGTTCTGAACAGTGTGTACCTTCTTGCTGACTGCGTCCTGTATAACAGTGGTTCTGAACAGTGTGTGTATACCTTCTTGCTGACTGCGTCCTGTATAACAGTGGTTCTGAACAGTGTGTGTATACCTTCTTGCTGACTGCGTCCTGTATAACAGTGGTTCTGAACAGTGTATACCTTCTTGCTGACTACGTCTGTATAACAGTGGTTCTGAACAGTGTGTGTATACCTTCTTGCTGACTCGTCCTGTATAACAGTGGTTCTGAACAGTGTGTGTATACCTTCTTGCTGACTCGTCCTGTATAACAGTGGTTCTGAACAGTGTGTGTATACCTTCTTGCTGACTGCGTCCTGTATAACAGTGGTTTCTGAACAGTGTGTGTATACCTTCTTGCTGACTGCGTCCTGTATAACAGTGGTTCTGAACAGTGTGTACCTTCTTGCTGACTCGTCTGTATAACAGTGGTTCTGAACAGTGTGTATATACCTTCTTGCTGACTGCGTCCTGTATAACAGTGGTTCTGAACAGTGTGTATATACCTTCTTGCTGACTGCGTCCTGTATAACAGTGGTTCTGAACAGTGTGTATATACCTTCTTGCTGACTGCGTCCTGTATAACAGTGGTTCTGAACAGTGTGTGTATACCTTCTTGCTGACTTCGTCCTGTATAACAGTGGTTCTGAACAGTGTGTGTATACCTTCTTGCTGACTCGTCTGTATAACAGTGGTTCTGAACAGTGTGTACCTTCTTGCTGACTAGTCTGTATAACAGTGGTTCTGAACAGTGTGTACCTTCTTGCTGACTGCGTCCTGTATAACAGTGGTTCTGAACAGTGTGTGTATACCTTCTTGCTGACTCGTCTGTATAACAGTGGTTCTGAACAGTGTGTATATACCTTCTTGCTGACTGCGTCCTGTATAACAGTGGTTCTGAACAGTGTGTGTATACCTTCTTGCTGACTCGTCCTGTATAACAGTGGTTCTGAACAGTGTGTATATATACCTTCTTGCTGACTGCGTCTGTATAACAGTAGTTCTGAACAGTGTGTATATACCTTCTTGCTGACTCGTCCTGTATAACAGTGGTTCTGAACAGTGTGTATATACCTTCTTGCTGACTTCGTCTGTATAACAGTGGTTCTGAACAGTGTGTGTATACCTTCTTGCTGACTCGTCTGTATAACAGTGGTTCTGAACAGTGTGTGTATACCTTCTTGCTGACTCGTCCTGTATAACAGTGGTTCTGAACAGTGTGTATATACCTTCTTGCTGACTGCGTCCTGTATAACAGTGGTTCTGAACAGTGTGTGTATACCTTCTTGCTGACTGCGTCCTGTATAACAGTGGTTCTGAACAGTGTGTGTATACCTTCTTGCTGACTGCGCGCCCTGTATAACAGTGGTTCTGAACAGTGTGTGTATACCTTCTTGCTGACTGCGTCCTGTATAACAGTGGTTCTGAACAGTGTGTACCTTCTTGCTGACTGCGTCCTGTATAACAGTGGTTCTGAACAGTGTGTACCTTCTTGCTGACTGCGTCCTGTATAACAGTGGTTCTGAACAGTGTGTGTATACCTTCTTGCTGACTCGTCCTGTATAACAGTGGTTCTGAACAGTGTGTGTATACCTTCTTGCTGACTGCGTCCTGTATAACAGTGGTTCTGAACAGTGTGTCCCTTCTTGCTGACTGCGTCCTGTATAACAGTGGTTCTGAACAGTGTGTGTGTACCTTCTTGCTGACTGCGTCCTGTATAACAGTGGTTCTGAACAGTTTGAGCATCCCCTCTTTAGACAGAGATCTGATGAGACGCAGGATAGACTTCTTACAACACTTCGTGTTCACACCATCTAGCTTCTCCTCCTCCTGGACCAACCTCTGGATTCTGGAGGGACAGAGAGAGAGGAGGGGGGAGAGAGACAGAGAGAGAGGAGGGAGGAGAGGGGACAGAGAGAGAGGAGGAAGGAGAGAGGTACAGAGGAGAGGAGGGGGGAGAGAGACAGAGAGAGAGGAGGGAGGAGAGGGGACAGAGAGAGAGGAGGGAGGAGAGGGGACAGAGAGAGAGGAGGAAGGAGAGAGGTACAGAGGAGAGGAGGGGGGAGAGAGACAGAGAGAGAGGAGGGAGGAGAGGGGACAGAGAGGGGAGGGGGGAGAAGGACAGAGAGGAGAGGGGATGAGAAGGACAATATAATCAGATTGGGAATAAAATGTAAAAAATAACTACAAATCCCAGTGAGACAGGAAGTGGTGTGACTGACGTGAAGAGGCCCTCTATGATCTTGAGGCTCTGGACAGCTTCCATAATCACGTTCTTCCTCTTCAGCAGGCGGTACGTCTGGCGGGGATGTCCCTGACCAAACAGAGACCGGGGGGACCAGAGCGGGGAAGAGGAAGAGGAAAAGGATTCAGACAGGGAATTCATACACCTAGATTTAAAGATATCTTACATTGTAATTTTTGTTTGAGAGAGACATAGCCACACCTTCTGACCGGGGATCTCCTCGATGACCGTGACGCTGCCCTCTGCTTGGCTGTTGCCTGCGAACATACTCTCCGTCTGGTCCAATGCAACGTCAGGACAGCATTTTGACGCCTCCTCCTCCTCCTCACCTGGGCTGAGCCCAGACTCCAGCTCTGGCTCCTGATTGGCTCCACCTTTGGTAGGGGGCGTGGTCTTACCTGAAAGGCAAGTGAACCAAGGTAAAGCAGGGGCATATTCAGGGACGTGAAACATTACAAATAGAAGTAGATCTGACACAATTCCTCTACCTGACAGCCAATCATATCTGTTCTACACCATACATTTCTATCTGAACAGTTTCTCTAATTCTACCTGACAACCAATCATCTGTTCTACAACCAACGTTTCTATCTCAACATTCTGAACAGGTACAATGCATTAGGAAAGTATTCAGACCCGTTCTCTATTTCTACATTTTGTTACAGCCTTATTCTAAAATGGATAACATATTTTTCAATCTACACACAATAGCCCATAATGACATCACAATACCCCAGAATGACATCACAATACCCAAGAATGACAAAGCAAAAACTGGTTTTTAAACATGTAAAAACAATAGTACCTTATTTACATAAGTATTCAGACCCTGCTATGACACTCGAAATTGAGCTCAGGTGCATCCTGTTCCCATTGATCATCCTTGAGATGTTTCTACAACTTGATTGGAGTCCACCTGTGGTAAATTCAATTGACTGGACATCATTTGGAAATGTACACACCTGTCTGTATAAAGGTCCCACAGTTGACAGTGCATGTCAGAGAAAAAAAACCAAGCCATGATGTCCAAGGAATTGTCCATAAAGCTCCAAGACAGGATTGTGTCGAGGCACAGATCTGGGGAAGGGTACCAAAAAAATGTCTGCAGCATTGAAGGACCCCAAGAACACAGTGGCCACCATCATTCTTAAATGGAAGAAGTTTGGAACCACCAAGACTTTTCCTAGAGCTGGCCGCCCGGCCAAACTGAGAAATCGGAGAGGTGACCAAGAACCCCATGGTCACTGACAGTGCGTCCACAGTTCCTCTGTGGAGATGGGAGAACCTTCCAGAAGGAAAACCATCTCTGCAGCACTCCACCAATCAGGCCTTAATAGTGGAGTGGCCAGACGGAAGCCACTCCTCAGTAAAAGGCTCATGACAGCCCATTTGGAGTTTGCCAAAAGGCACATAAAGGACTCTCAGACCATGATAAACAAGATTCTCTGGTCTGATGAAAACAAGATTGAACTCTTTGGCCTGAATGCCAAGTGTCACATCTGGAGGAAACCTGGCACCATCCTTACGGTGAACCATGGTGGTGGCAGCATCATGCTGTGGGGACAGGACAACAACCCTAAGAACACAGCCAAGACAACGCTGGAGGGCTTCGGGACAAGTGTCTGAACTTTCTTGAGTGGCCCAGCCAGAGCCCGGACTTGAACTCGATCGAACATCTCTGGAGAGACCTGAAAATAGATGTGCAGCGACGCACCCCATCCAACCTGACAGAGCTTGAGAGGATCTGCAGAGAAGAATGGGAGAAACTCCCCAAATACAGGTGTGCCAAGCTTGTAGCGTCATACCCAAGAAGACATCGAGGCTGTAATCTCTGACAAACGAGATTCAACAAAGTACAGAGTAAAGGGTCTGAATACTTAAGTAAATGTGATTTCAGTTTTTTATACATTTGCAAAAATGTCTAAAAACCTGTTTTTGCTTTGTCATTATGCACATTATTATTGTGTGTAGATAGATTTATTATTTTTTAAATCAATTTCAGAATAAGGCTGTAAAATGTGGAAAAGGTGAAGGGGTCTGAATACATTCCGAATGCCCTGTAAACGGAGATGAAACCTCAGGTGAGCATTAGTTAGATTGAAACCCTACAGGGGAATTAGGTGTCAGGATGGGCGCAGAGTGAGTAGTGCCCAGGAAGAAGAGTTAGGTCAGTATTTAAGGTGTTGGGTACTTACTCTTGATGGGCGCAGAGTGAGTAGTGCCCAGGAAGTTGAGTTAGGTCAGTATTTAAGGTGTTGGGTACTTACTCTTGATGGGTGCAGAGTGAGTAGTGCCCAGGAAGTAGAGTTAGGTCAGTATTTAAGGTGTTGGGTACTTACTCTTGATGGGTGTAGAGTGAGTAGTGCCCAGGAAGTTGAGTTAGGTCAGTATTTAAGGTGTTGGGTATTTAAGGTGTTGGGTACTTACTCTTGATGGGTGCAGAGTGAGTAGTGACCAGGAAGTAGAGTTAGGTCAGTATTTAAGGTGTTGGGTACTTACTCTTGATGGGTGCAGAGTGAGTAGTGCCCAGGAAGTTGAGTTAGGTCAGTATTTAAGGTGTTGGGTACTTACTCTTGATGGGCGCAGAGTGAGTAGTGCCCAGGAAGTTGAGTTGGGTCAGTATTTAAGGTGTTGGGTACTTACTCTTGATGGGTGTAGAGTGAGTAGTGCCCAGGAAGTTGAGTTGGGTCAGTATTTAAGGTGTTGGGTACTTACTCTTGATGGGTGCAGAGTGAGTAGTGCCCAGGAAGTAGAGTTAGGTCAGTATTTAAGGTGTTGGGTACTTACTCTTGATGGGTGCAGAGTGAGTAGTGCCCAGGAAGTAGAGTTAGGTCAGTATTTAAGGTGTTGGGTACTTACTCTTGATGGGTGCAGAGTGAGTAGTGCCCAGGAAGTTGAGTTAGGTCAGTATTTAAGGTGTTGGGTACTTACTCTTGATGGGCGCAGAGTGAGTAGTGCCCAGGAAGTTGAGTTAGGTCAGTATTTAAGGTGTTGGGTACTTACTCTTGATGGGTGCAGAGTGAGTAGTGCCCAGGAAGTTGAGTTAGGTCAGTATTTAAGGTGTTGGGTACTTACTCTTGATGGGTGTAGAGTGAGTAGTGCCCAGGAAGTTGAGTTAGGTCAGTATTTAAGGTGTTGGGTACTTACTCTTGATGGGCGCAGAGTGAGTAGTGCCCAGGAAGTAGAGTTAGGTCAGTATTTAAGGTGTTGGGTACTTACTCTTGATGGGTGCAGAGTGAGTAGTGCCCAGGAAGTTGAGTTAGGTCAGTATTTAAGGTGTTGGGTACTTACTCTTGATGGGTGCAGAGTGAGTAGTGCCCAGGAAGTTGAGTTTGGACTGCTTCAGAAGAGACATCTTGCCCACTTTCTTTGCTTTTCCATTTTTCTTCTTCGCTCCCTTCTTCCCTTTCTTCTCGACTTCCCAGTCTTTGTCTTCCTCATCCCTCTCTCCCTCCTCCTCCTCTTCCTCGGTGTTTCCCAGAGGTTCCAGAAGCGATGTTGTTTTTGGGTTGGCCGGAGTCTTTGGGGTAACTGGTGTTTTTGGGTTGGCCGGAGTCTTTGGGGTAACTGGTGTTTTTGGGTTGGCCGGAGTCTTTGGCGTAACTGGTGTTTTAGGGGTGGTCTGTGCTGGGGTTTTGGGGACCCCCTCTCCTTCCCCTCCTCCCCCTCCAGTGCGAAGCCTGTCTGATCGTTCCTGCTCTTTAACTAGATGTTGAAGCAGATCAGACTCCTCTACATGCAGATGGCTGAGGTACTTAGTGGTCCTCTGACGACCCTCGTCTTCCATGAAACCCTGAGGGACGGACGGACACAAGGATAACACACACAATTGTCTATTTCATAAAAATAAAATACAAATATAATATATATATATGTGGGAAAACTTACATTTACAAGGCAAAGAAACGCAGCTTAATAAGCTTCGACATAACAGAAAAATGACAGATCAATGATGATCTATGACAAAACAATGGTGACATCACAGTAGATGACATATCTGTGTATATATTTATTTAAAGGTGTATACACAGACTTTACCTTGATCATGTCCGTCCTCTCCAGCAGTCGGCAGATCATACGAGACTCCAGCTTGCCGATGCACATCCTCGCACGCAACGCACTCTGAGAGATGCCCTTGGTCCCGCAGGACAGGACTAGATCAGCCAATCACAAGGCAAGAGAGTAAGACATTCGACCAATCAGAAACGGAACAGTTTCCTGCCTCAAAAAAGAAACGATATCCGTTTCTACACTAATAATTTTTGGCCAATAAGAAAAGAGCAAACCAGAACGTACTGATCCCATAGGCCTGTGAGAGGAAGTCTCTCTCCATGATCCGCCCCTCCATGGGGACGGTCTTCCTGTTTGCTCCTCCTCCTCCCCCATCGTCGTCGTCGTTATCATCATCATCATCCTCAGCCTCGACCACCTCCTTCCTCACATAGGGTTTAACTAGCTTCAGACAGCGAGCCACCACCTTGGTGCCTAGAGGAGAGGAGACAAGGGGATAGGGAACAAGGTGGCCTCAGTGAGGACAAGGAAACAGGGTCTCAGACAGAACAAAGGGCATAGTACAAGTTAGTATTAATAGCATGTGGTAATTGAAAATGTTTATTTATTCATATATATATATATTTTTACATATCCCAATTTCCCGAGACACCCTCGCAGGGTCATGGCCAGGGTCTCATGTGTTATGGCTAGAAAAGTGTAGTGTGTACTGATATTCCTTTCCTGGTATCGCAGGGGCCTACTGTAGGGTCGAGGTAGTGAGGTAGTGTGTAGGGAACATACCTCTCCTAGTATCGCAGGGGCCTACTGTAGGGTTGAGGTAGTGAGGTAGTGTGTAGGGAACATACCTCTCCTGGTATACTTGAGGGGCCTACTGTAGGGTTGAGGTAGTGAGGTAGTGTGTAGGGAACCTACCTCTCCTGGTATCACAGGGGCCTACTGTAGGGTTGAGGTAGTGTGTAGGGAACCTACCTCTCCTGGTATCGCAGGGGCCTACTGTAGGGTTGAGGTAGTGAGGTAGTGTGTAGGGAACATACCTCTCCTGGTATCGCAGGGGCCTACTGTAGGGTTGAGGTAGTGAGGTAGTGAGGTAGTGTGTAGGGAACATACCTCTCCTGGTATCGCAGGGGCCTACTGTAGGGTTGAGGTAGTGAGGTAGTGTGTAGGGAACATACCTCTCCTGGTATCGCAGGGGCCTACTGTAGGGTTGAGGTGTTCAACTGGTTTAATGACCACTTGGACCAGTTTGGCTGCTTGCATGTACTGATACATACGCTTGAAGGTCCTCTCACTGATACTCTGCAGAGAGAAAACACACACACTGCAACTGGTTTAATGACCACTTGCTGACTCTAACCTTACACTTGCTGCGCTCTAACCTCACACTGATCCTCTAACCTCACTCTCACTCTAACCTCACACACACGCGCTCTAACCTCACACACACAAGTCCGCTGCTCTAACCTCACACTCTCTAACCTCACACCGCTGTCGCGCTCTAACCTCACACCGCTGATACGCGCTCTAACCTCACACCGCTGCTCTGGCGCTCTAACCTCCACACCGCTGATACGCTCTAACCTCACACCGCTGATACGCTCTCCTCTAACCTCACACCGCTGATACGCCTCTAACCTCACACCGCTGTCGCACTCTAACCTCACACCGCTGATCACTCTAACCTCACACCGCTGATACTCTAACCTCGCTGATACCTCTAACCTCACACCGCTGATACACTCTAACCTCACACCGCTGATACCTCTAACCTCACACCGCTGATACGCACTCTAACCTCACACCGCTGATACGCGCTCTAACCTCACACCGCTGATACGCTCTAACCTCACACCGCTGCTACGCGCTCTAACCTCACACCGCTGCTACGCGCTCTAACCTCACACCGCTGCTACGCGCTCTAACCTCACACCGCTGCTACGCGCTCTAACCTCACACCGCTGCTCCGCTCTAACCTCACACCGCTGCTACGCGCTCTAACCTCACACCGCTGCTACGCACTCTAACCTCACACCGCTGCTGGCTCTAACCTCACACCGCTGCTCAGCTCTAACCTCACACCGCTGCTACGCTCTAACCTCACACCGCTGATCACGCTCTAACCTCACACCGCTACGCTCGCTAACCTCACACGCTGTCTGCTCTATACCTCGCTAACCTCACACCGCTGATACACACTGCTAACCTCCTCACACCGCTGATACACACTCTAACCTCACACCGCTGATACACACTCTAACCTCACTAACCTCACACCGCTGATACCTCTAACCTCACACACTCTAACCTCACACGCTGATACACACTCTAACCTCACACCGCTGTCCTCTAACCTCACACTCTAACCTCACACCGCTGATACACACTCTAACCTCACGCCGCTGATACACACTCTAACCTCACACCGCTGATACCTCTAACCTCACACGCTGATACACCTCTAACCTCACACCGCTGTCACTCCTAACCTCACACGCTGATACACACTCTAACCTCACACCGCTGATACACTCTAACCTCACGCTGATACACTCTAACCTCACACCGCTGATACACGCTCTAACCTCACACCGCTGATACACTCTAACCTCACACCGCTGATACACACTCTAACCTCACACCGCTGTCCTCTGCTCTAACCTCACACCGCTGATACACACTCTAACCTCACACCGCTGATACACTCTCTAACCTCACACCCTGCTGATACACACTCTAACCTCACACCGCTGATACACACTCTAACCTCACACCGCTGATACACACTCTAACCTCACACCGCTGATACACACTCTAACCTCACACCGCTGATACACACTCTAACCTCACACCGCTGATACACACTCTAACCTCACACCGCTGATACACACTCTAACCTCACACCGCTGATACACTCTAACCTCACACCGCTGATACACACTCTAACCTCACACCGCTGATACACACTCTAACCTCACACCGCTGATACACACTCTAACCTCACAGGCGCTGATACACTCCTAACCTCACAGCGCTGATACCTCTAACCTCACACCGCTGATACACTCTAACCTCACAGCGCTCCTCCTAACCTCACAGCGCTGATACCTCCTAACCTCACACCGCTGATACACTCTAACCTCACACGCTGAATCGCACTCTAACCTCCACACCGCTGATCGCCTCTAACCTCACACCGCTGATACCTCTAACCTCACACACGCTGATACACTCCTAACCTCACACCGCTGATACCTCTAACCTCACACCTCTAACCTCACACCGCTGATACACTCTAACCTCACACCGCTGTCCTCTAACCTCACACAGCTGATCCTCTAACCTCACCGCTGATACACACTCTAACCTCACACCGCTGATACACACTCTAACCTCACACCGCTGATACACTCTAACCTCACACCGCTGATACACACTCTAACCTCACACCGCTGATACACACTCTAACCTCACACCGCTGATACACACTCTAACCTCACACCGCTGATACACACTCTAACCTCACACCGCTGATACACACTCTAACCTCACACCGCTGATACACACTCTAACCTCACACCGCTGATACACACTCTAACCTCACACCGCTGATACACACTCTAACCTCACACGCTGATACACACTCTAACCTCACACCGCTGTACGCCTCTAACCTCACACGCTGATACACACTCTAACCTCACACCGCTGATACCTCTAACCTCACACCGCTGAGCACTAACCTCACACCGCTGATCTGCCTCTAACCTCACACCGCTGATACACACTCTAACCTCACACCGCTGATACACACTCTAACCTCACACCGCTGTCACTCTAACCTCACACCGCTGATACACACTAACCTCACACCGCTGATACGCACTAACCTCACACCGCTGATACGCACTAACCTCACACGCTGTCGCACTAACCTCACACCGCTGATCGCACTAACCTCACACCGCTGATCGCCTCTAACCTCACACCGCTGATACACACTCTAACCTCACACCGCTGATACACACTCTAACCTCACACCGCTGATCCTCTAACCTCACACGCTGTCGCACTCTAACCTCACACCGCTGACCACGCGCTCTAACCTCACACCGCTGATACACACTCTAACCTCACACCGCTGATACACTCTAACCTCACACCGCTGATACACACTCTAACCTCACACCGCTGATACACACTCTAACCTCACACCGCTGATACACACTCTAACCTCACACCGCTGATACACACTCTAACCTCACACCGCTGATACACACTCTAACCTCACACCGCTGATCAATCCTCTAACCTCACACCGCTGATACACACTCTAACCTCACACCGCTGATACACACTCTAACCTCACACCGCTGATACGCACTCTAACCTCACACCGCTGATACACACTCTAACCTCACACCGCTGATACACGCTCTAACCTCACACCGCTGATACACTCTAACCTCACTTGCTGATACACACTCTAACCTCACACGCTGATACACACTCTAACCTCACACAGCCGATACACACTCTAACCTCACACCGCTGTTACGCACTCTAACCTCACACCGCTGATACACTCTAACCTCACACCGCTGATACACTCTGTTGACTGGAACACGGTGGTCTCACCAGTTGGTCTCGTAGTGTGATCATGGAGGATATGTGGTTGGGCGCCTCCGACAGGAGGTTAGAGGTCGACTCCATCAGGATATCATACTTACTACGCCTGGAGACAAAGACAGAGAGAGACCCAACCAAATCATGAGAAAACAAAAAGATAATTACTTGACACATTGGAAAGAATTAACAAAAACACAGAGCAAACTAGAATGCTATTTGGCCTTAAACAGAGAGTACAAAGTGGCAGAATACCTGACCACTGTGACTGACCCAGAATTAAGGAAATCTTTGACTATGTACAGACTCAGAGAGCATGGCCTTGCTATTGGGAAAGGCCGCTGTAGGCAGACGTGGCTCACTAGAGAAGACAGGCTATGTGCACACTGCCCACAAAATTAGGTGGAAACTGAGCTGCACTTCCTAACCTCCTGCCAAGTGTATGACCATATTAGAGACACATATTTCCCTCAGATTACAGAGATCCACAAATAATTTGAAAACAGACCCGATTTTGATAAACTACCATATTTACTGGGTGAAATACCACAGTGTGCCATCACAGCAGCAAGATGTGTGACCTGTTGCCACAAGAAAAGGGCAACCCATATTTATGTTTATTTATTTTCCCTTTTGTACTTTAACCATTTGAACATCGTTACAACACTGTATCTAGACATAATATGACATTTGAAACGTCTTTATTCTTTTGGAACTTCTGTGAGTGTAATGTTCACTGTTAATAAACAAAAGTGAAATAAACAATAAAAATGATCTACGTCACTTGCTTTGGCAATGTAAACATCTGTTTCCCCATGCCAATAAAGCCCTTGAATTGAATCAGACAGACAGACAGTGTGTGTACTGACCGGTCTACGTGGAAGCGTTTGAGCAGGAGCAGTATGGAGTGCTGCTGTGCTCCGCTGGCCAGTCTGAGGACGTGAGACTGCATGGTGATCAGATCATTCTGCGTCAGAGACTTCCTCAAGTAGTGCATCTTCCTCGGGTCCGTCCTGCACCAAAATCACAACACGGCTTATTACATAGTGTGACCAATCAGAGCAGACTATAGTGGTGTACATAAACACTAAAGAGGTAGAGGAGACCACTGTGTTTTCCTGTTTAGCCAGCTGCTTGAATGAGCAGGAGTGCAGGTCTCTCAGTAGCTAAAGAGGTAGATATGTGTTTTCCTACTTGAATGAGCAGGACTGCAGGTCTCTCAGTAGCTAGAGGTAGATATGTGTTTTCCTACTTGAATGAGCAGGACTGCAGGTCTCTCAGTAGCTAAAGAGGTAGATATGTGTTTTCCTACTTGAATGAGCAGGAGTGCAGGTCTCTCAGTAGCTAAAGAGGTAGATATTTGTTTTTCCTACTTGAATGAGCAGGAGTGCAGGTCTCTCTGTAGCTCTCCCTGCCAGCGGGCCCTGCCCAGCCTCTCCAGGATACAGTAGGAGTGGTCAGTCAGCTTCATGTCCGGGTCTCCTCCGTCACCTATCAGCACCCTGAACCTTACCCTCTGGGAGGCCACCATTACCAGCTTCTTCCCCCACCTGGAGGAGAGGTCATCATGGGTTAAGGGTTGTTTTAGGACCATGCTTAGTTAGTATCTACCTGGAGGAGAGGTCATCAGTTGGGGCTATGACTTCCTGTAGTCGGCCAGCTAATGTAATGTTAACAGCCGGTTCCATGTCACTCCCTATCCCTCCCCCTTGGCCCTAAACCCGTAACATGCTGACCACACCGCTCACGTCGCAAAATACATTTAAAACACGTTATTCAATTATTGCACCCACGCTGCTCACGTGCGCGCCAAAAGAAGTGTCTGCGTTGCCAAGCGCTAAAATAGAAGTCAGTTCTATTTGTGACGCTAAACGCGGTGCAAGTCCTGTCTCTCAAAAATTTGACTCAAGTCTAAATTCTCAAACTAAATTAATGCTGCAATTCCAACCACAAAATGTATTTCCTTTGATTTTATGCCATAAAATACAGCAGCTTGCCTAGCTAACAGCTATCAAAATACAACAGCTTGCCTTGCTAACAGCTATCAAAATACAACAGCATGCCTTGCTAACAGCTATCAAAATACAACAGCTTGCCTTGCTAACAGCTATCAAAATACAACAGCTTGCCTTGCTAACAGCTATCAAAATACAACAGCTTGCCTTGCTAACAGCTATCAAAATACAACAGCTTGCCTAGCTAACAGCTATCAAAATACAGCAGCTTGCCTAGCTAACAGCTATCAAAATACAACAGCTTGCCTTGCTAACAGCTATCAAAATACAACAGCTTGCCTAGCTAACAGCTATCAAAATACAGCAGCTTGCCTAGCTAACAGCTATCAAAATACAGCAGCTTGCCTAGCTAACAAAATACAACAGCATGCCTAGCTAACAGCTATCAAAATACAACAGCATGCCTAGCTAACAGCTATCAAAATACAACAGCTTGCCTAGCTAACAGCTATCAAAATACAGCAGCTTGCCTAGCTAACAGCTATCAAAATACAGCAGCTTGCCTAGCTAACAGCTATCAAAATACAGCAGCTTGCCTAGCTAACAGCTATCAAAATACAACAGCTTGCCTAGCTAACAGCTATCAAAATACAGCAGCTTGCCTAGCTAACAGCTATCAAAATACAGCAGCTTGCCTAGCTAACAAAATACAACAGCATGCCTAGCTAACAGCTATCAAAATACAACAGCATGCCTAGCTAACAGCTATCAAAATACAGCAGCTTGCCTAGCTAACAGCTATCAAAATACAACAGCTTGCCTTGCTAACAGCTCTCAAAATACAACAGCTTGCCTTGCTAACAGCTCTCAAAATACAACAGCTTGCCTAGCTAACAGCTCTCAAAATACAACAGCTTGCCTAGCTAACAGCTATCAAAATACAACAGCTTGCATGTTGTCATGGAAAATATCAATGTCATTTCTAACAACCAATGAACAACTCCGGTGTAAATCTAGGTGCATATTGAACGTTGAGATTGCATAAAGGCCAGGTCTCTTTGGCAATGACAAGGAGTGGAACATTAGCAAAAAAGACTGGTACCCAGACTAGAGACATTTAATCCCCTCCCGGATCAAGATCCCTGTTGCCTAAATTGTTTTGTGTGTCAAATAGCACCCTTTGTGTGCCCTTCCGATAATACCGTATGGTACAGAAATCCCCAAAACTAAACACTATAGGGTTAAGGCCAAGGAGAGGTGGAGGAATTGGGACCAGCTGGATATGAATGTCTTAGAGATATCTTGAATCTTCAGACAGTTTATCTCCCCACACACACACACACACACACACGGATTAATCTCCAGCCAGTTTCTCCCACCTTCTGAAGGCGTCCTCTAGTGTTAGACATGGCGTCAGGTCGGCTGTGCGGATGATTGGGGAGACTTTTCTCCTCTCCTTGAAGAAGACGCACGAGCCCTGGATTCCACTCTTATCCTCCAATACGATCTGGACAGGGTAGGAGTCCACTCTGTCCCAACGGGATGCTTCTTGAATCCCTGTGTCTGGATCTATGTCTGCAAACCTGAAGAACAGACATACGGCATGGAGAGGGATAGAGGCGTTGGCAACTTGTACGCAGCTAACTTAACATCTGGCACTGAGCATGGCTAGATATTTAGCCATCAAGGTTAGTTAACTAGTTAGTAGTGTCAGCTTTGGTGTCAGGGCTTCTGAATGGTTTTACTAGCTAGTTAGATAGTTTGTTTCAAATTCAGAGGGTATCAAACAATGCCTTAACGCTAAAAAAAGTACGCTATAGGGAAAATGTTCAGCAGGACTGATGTTGGGAACTGGGAAATCCAAGTTCAAAACAAATTTTCGCAGATGGAGCTAGTTTTCTTCTCTCCAATTTCTCAGTCGTCGTTAGCTAGACAAGTAACGGCTCGATCACGCCGACAGTGTCAATGCATTTTGGTACACCAGAAGCACATTCATTCCAATGGACCGCTGCGTTTGCCTTGCAACATTGCGTTGCGGCGGCAGTGCGTTCGGTGTGGCGCATACGTTGGATTTATCGACAGTATGCGTCAAGACGGCTCGACAGAAATGGTAGCAGAAGGTGCACGTTAAACTTTTGTTGCACACATATCCAGATGACGCTGCGTCCCATTTTTTCGCTGTACGTGTGACGCCGCGTAGGACAACTGCAAACCTACCTGTCGACCAGCACGACATCGGCTCTCTCTCGCGGCAGCTCGTAGAAGTCGACTTCGTGGTTCGAGACCAAGGATTTCCAAATGAACTCTTTAGTATCCGAGTCTAGGTGCCGTGGGAAAGCGGGGTTCCTCTTTTCCAACCGAATCCACAGAGAGGGGATAGTAAGCCCGTCCAGTCCCTCCAACGCCACTTCGTCCATTACGATGTCTAGCGGATCCATGGCGACCGATACTAGCGCTAGCTCGCTAAGCTCCGCGGTGAATTCCTAACTCAACAAGTTTCAAAAATGACCAACTACTATTACAACTGTACGGCTCGATCTGCATCTGCATTGTATCCCGTTTGATACAAAAACCGCCAAATTAAAAAACGTTAAATCGTTGCACATTTCACGCAGAAATGTAATGTTTTCTTTGGGGAACTGACGTTTCAACTGCGTGTTCCTGTCGTGACGTCGCACATGTAAACTTTGACCGCGTGTTGTACGTCATCACGCGTCACTCGACAGGTCAAGTTTCCTGAAGGACATTTCCCCAATGTGCCACAAGGTGGCGTACTGCTCACATTTACCTGGAAACATTAAGACGGAGACTGAATAGTCAGCATCATTACATTTCCAAGTAATTTTTTCCAGGTTAACCCCACGGTCGGCAGTTTTGTCGAGCAGGCGTTTCAATACCAACGCAGAGGGGTATCTGCTGACGCAGTTGATGAGCTTATTTCTCGAGTCAGTTGTTCGAATGGAGCTAGAAATGATGTTCATGTTTCCAAGTTTCAAACATGTTCTCAAATGCCATTGAAATGAGTATGAGAACCAGCACATTTTTGAGCATGCATTAAAGGCTTCCCTCAGTACGAAATCCTCATGGACCCACTGTGCTGTCAGACACCTCGACGACAACAGAATGGTGCTCTACTACTCCATCAACAAGGACAGGGGTCGTATTTTATTCAATGTATTTATTAACGAAGTACCTTTTTAAAAAGAAAATGTACAAGTGAATCCAGCGCTCTGCAGTGCCTGTGTAGTTTATAAACCTCAGAGACTGGCTGTCAGCGGGTTGGAGGACTGAAACATAGGAAATACGGCAATGTACATATTTACATACTGAAGAGCAGGCTTGTCTAGACCGACACAGCGTAATGTTGGTTGAAAGTAATAAACAAAATGACAGTGATTTAAAAACAGCAGCACCTAGAGGCTAATGCATTGTAATGACAGGTTATAACAATCAGTGATCTAAATGTTAGGATGGGATTAAAAAAGGCACAGTTTTCACCCCACCACCACGGACATCTGGGCCTTTATTCAGAACGCTTCTCAGAGTAGGTCGGCTGGATCTAGGATCAGGTTGCCCCCCCTGCAGAGCATGACACTTGCAACACCAGGGTTGTGGGGTGGGGTCGATTCCCGAGGGGGGGGGGGACCAGTATCAATGGAAATGTATTCCACTCACTACTGTAAGTCGCTCTGGATAAGAACGTCTGCTAAATGACAATGTAACGTTATTCATTGTGATCACCCCCCCCCTGCAGTGACCCAGTAAGAACTTAGTTAAATTAAATGGAAAATGACCTTCATAATAATAACTACCATTATTTAAAAAGGACCCTTACAGCTTTTCCCATTCATTTATGAGAATTCCAGGGAGACGTCTCAAATGGCACCCTATTCCCTATATAGTGCACTACTTTTTACCAGGTCCCTATGGCCAATGGCACCCTATTCCCTATATAGTGCACTACTTTTAAGGCTAGTAGTGTACTATATAGAGAATAGGGTGCCATCCAGGACACCCGCCCCCAATACTTCCAATGACAGAGCATTAAATAACATTCAAAAAGGAGGCAATGTAGTTTACAACTACATACAAAACTAAAGATCAGGTATAATCCAATGCATAATCGCAAAATAAATGTCTTATAAAATGAGAACATGCTTGGCGATTATTGGACAGATATTGTCGCATGAAAGAAAATGTTCTGTCTAAAACGTTAGAATTCAGAGGGGGAGATAGTGGGACCACCCTCTTGGATTTTGTTGGGGGGGGATGAAATATTCCTATTGTGTATTTACCCTCTTCGACCAGATCTGAGTACAAGTCACCTTCAGGCACTGTTTCTCCAGAAGTTGATTTATAAAACCCAATCCATTCTGCTATGCAAACCTTATTTAAATAGAGAATCGTGGCTGAGACCGTAGTCACTCAAATGCCCTAGTTTATATTGTGTCGGCGTCTGTTTGACATGGTCTGGAGTGTTTTGGTTAACTTACGGGCAATTCCACGATAATGGAATGAGACTACGATTTTTCACATTAAACTGTATGTCAAACAAAAAAACAATGATTGCAAAGTTTAACAAACCACATTATAGACTGGACTATTGGGGGAAAATAGGGATAAACCAAGTTAATTTCTGCCATACAGACAGATACACAATAAAACAAGATATTTCACGACGGGACTGACTGTACGGACAGAGACACAGACGGACACATTTTGACAGATGAACAGACAGTGCCCAGAAACAGACACACATCACAACACAGACAGGTTATGGATGTTCTTTGGCTGTTTACATAGATCCACACACCATAGATCAGTTCATTGTAGAAATACAACATAGTACATAGAACACACACAGTCCAGGAACCTTGGAGTGAAAACCTGTTCCTAAGACAGTTTCCTTTCCAGAGAGTGACACCTTATTACCTATATAGCGCACTACTTCTGACCACATTCCTATGAAACCTGGTGAAAAGTAGTGCCCTATATAGGGAATAGGGTGTCACTTGAGACACAACACAGGGTTAGGGGTAAGCTGATTCTAGATCTGTGCTCTGCTATTGGGCAGCGTTGATCTGAAACAGATACAGGCCCTGGGTGTCTGGGGGGAGAAGTTGCAGTACATTATTGATCGACAGACAGTTTTCAAATTCCAAACCGATCCCTAGTCCCCACTCCAAACCTAGAGTGTAGGGGGTTAGGGTTTCAACCTAGGGTGTAGGGGGTTAGGGTTTCAACCTAGAGTGTAGGGGGTTAGGGTTTCAACCTAGAGTGTAGGGGGTTAGGGTTTCAACCTAGAGTGTAGGGGGTTAGGGTTTCAACCTAGAGTGTAGGGGGTTAGGGTTTCAACCTAGAGTGTAGGGGGTTAGGGTTTCAACCTAGAGTGTAGGGGGTTAGGGTTTCAACCTAGAGTGTAGGGGTTAGGGTTTCAACCTAGGGTGTAGGGGTTAGGGTTTCAACCTAGGGTGTAGGGGGTTAGGGTTTCAACCTAGGGTGTAGGGGGTTAGGGTTTCAACCTAGGGTGTAGGGGGTTAGGGTTTCAACCTAGGGTGTAGGGGGTTAGGGTTTCAACCTAGGGTGCGGGGGTTAGGGTTTCAACCTAGGGTGCAGGGGTTAGGGTTTCAACCTAGGGTGTAGGGGTTAGGGTTTCAACCTAGGGTGTAGGGGTTAGGGTTTCAACCTAGGGTGTAGGGGGTTAGACAGAAGTAAGAGGGTATGTCCCAAAGGGCACTATATAGGGTATAGTGTATACTCTATATAGTGCACTACTTCTGACCAGAGCTCTATGAACCCTGGTCAAACGGATCACACTATATAGGGAATAGGGTGCCCTTTGGGACAAACAGCCAGAGGCAGTTGAACGGGATAATAAACATGAAGTGTCTCCTGGAGAAGAAGCATGGACTGCCTGAAAACAAGATGGCCCTTACAGGACTCAGCCATCTAGCTTTAAAATATATACCTTTACGTATAAAAACACAAGGAGTCCCAAACCACACCTTAACCTTCCCCCACATAGTGCACTAGCTGGGGAATAGGGTGTAATTTGGGATACGCCCAAGCTTTGATGGTTTAGAAACACACTGGCAGCATTCCAAAAGGCACCTTATTTCCTAGAGTGGACTCCTACCCTATAGGCTCTGATTAAAAGTAGTGCACTAGAAAGGGAATAGGGTGCCATTGGCCATAGGGCTCTGGTTAAAAGTAGTGCACTAGAAAGGGAATAGGGTGCCATTGGCCATAGGGCTCTGGTTAAAAGTAGTGCACTAGAAAGGGAATAGGGTGCCATTTGGGAATCTTGCCCAGCCTATACACGTGTTAAAACCTACTAGTACCTGTACATTACAACCCCCAGAAAAAATACTAAATGTCTACAGGTAAAAAGACTCCTTTTCCTTTTCTGTCCGTAGGCATAGCGTTGTATCAAAAATATACAGCTTCAGTTAACTAGTTTTATAGAACAATGTTTGAACAGAATGCTTTGACATCGTTAGGTGACATCAGAGAATGGAGCGTGAAGGTTCTTTATGATGTCATTATGATGTCCACGTGTTGAGGAGATGAAGGCTCCGCTCCATGATGAAAACCTCACCTCATCGGTTTGCGTCCCAAACGGCAGCCTATTCCCTATAGTGACCAGGGACCATAGGGCTTTTATTTTTGGAACATAAAAGCTTGTAAAAACACCAGCTTTCAGCGCCAAATGATTTTAATTTCGGTATTCCAAAAAGGTATTCCCACGCATAATAGAGAGATATGTGATTGTATACAAATGTAAGCAAGGTTTGAAATTATTATGTTTTAGTCAAATATTATATCTGTTTGGGCTTGTTGCAGTCAATTTACAGTCCACAAATTATATGTAATTATATTCGGGCCCGCTGACCATCCACTCCAGAAAAAAATAAATAATAATCAGCCCGTGTCTGAATCTAGTTGATGATCACTGGGGTCTAGGGTGCTATTTGGGCCGCATCCATCCCCTCTGCCCCCTCAGTGACGAGTCTAGGGACTGAAGGGAGTGAGATTCGTGATTGGAACTCAGCAGTCATCCTGTTCCGAGCACAATGACGTCTCCATAGCAACTTAGCAGCAGCTGGTTCCGGAAGGAGAAAAACTCCCCCAGAGCAGGAGTGGAAGACTGTTTAGAAATCAGCTTTTCACCCTGTTCATCCCTCCGTCTCATCCGCCTTTCCAAACGTGTGTTGCTCTACGCTTGAACCAGGCAGTGACATTCTGTGGACCATTCCATCCTTCTGTCTCATCCTTTCCCACCCCTCCTTTACATTCCCCCCCGCCGCTCCTCCTCTTCCTCCAAAAGCACTCTCTCCACCTCCTCTGTTCCGGTTCAGTCTTTTCTCTGCGTCATTGTTCCTCATTCACTTCCTACTTCCTCCCGGCTCCATTTCCTGTTTCCTGGTTCAGTCCATCTTCTCTACCTTGCCGATGATCTTCTCCTCGTAGACGGGCAAGACGGCGTCGTCCTCTCGGACTTCCTCAAACACCACGCCACAGTCAAACTCATCACTCACCTTCTTAAAGTAGAACCTATAGGACACACACAGTGAATCAACACACACACACAGTGAATCAAAACACACACACACACACACACACACACACACACACACACACACACACACACACACACACACACACAGTGAATCAAAACACACACAGTGAATCAACACACACACACACAGTGAATCAACACACACACACACAGTGAATCAACACACACACACACAGTGAATCAACACACACACACACAGTGAATCAACACACACACACACACACACACACACACACAGTGAATCAACACACACACACACACACACACAGTGAATCAACACACACACACAGTGAATCAACACACACACACAGTGAATCAACACACACACACAGTGAATCAACACACACACACACACACACACACACAGTGAATCAACACACACACACACACACAGTGAATCAACACACACACAGTGAATCAACACACACACAGTGAATCAACACACACACACACACACACACACACACAGTGAATCAACACACACACAGTGAATCAACACACACACAGTGAATCAACACACACACAGTGAATCAACACACACACAGTGAATCAACACACACTATTAATCAACACACACTATTAATCAACACACACAGTGAATCAACACACACAGTGAATCAACACACACAGTGAATCAACACACAAGTAGTGCACTATGTAGGGAACAGGGCTAGAAGACAGGACTTCATCGTCCACACGTGTTCACCCTGTTCCCTTCATAGGGCCCATAGTGCTCTGGTCACAAGTAGTGCACTATGTAGGGAACAGGGTGTCATTTAGGATGCCACTATGGTCTCCAGAGCTTGATCTCCAGGTCGACGACCTCTCACCTGTAGAAGCCCTTCTTGGTGAGTAGCTCCTTGAACTGTCCCAAGGTCACCACGCGACCTTTGACCGTGGTGCGGTAGGGGATCGGCTCGCCACAGAAGTAGTACGCCACAGTTACGTTCTCACACTGGGACAGCTGCTTCTTACTGCTTAACGACTTCTGTCTGGAGGAGAGATGGAGACATGAGACAGACAGTACTGCTTAAAGACTTCTATCTGGAGGGAGGATAGATGGAGACATGAGACAGACAGTACATGGTGACAAACAGAGTCTGTCTGTCAGACAGTGTATTGGAGTCTACCTCCTGTCCCAATACAGCCTCCTGTCCCAATACAGACTCCTGTCCCAATAACTTTACATCTTGTAGTAGAAATTCTACATCGGAAGTCAATCTTAAATTAATCTTTCTTTATCAGTGCGCTGGAGAGGTTCCAACCAACTGAATGCACCATAGTATACAGGTCAATCAGGGGCTCCACCGGGGCGGTCCCGTTAGTTCCCTTACATCCCGTTAGTTCCCTTACATACAAGTTATATTTGCATGATTTAGCTTATTCATCATTCATAACTGATGAATCACTAACATGTGACCGGCCTACACCGGGCCATAACATGTGACCGGCCTACACCGGGCCATAACATGTGACCGGCCTACACCGGGCCATAACATGTGACCGGCCTACACGGGTCATAACCCCTCACGAGTCATCTTCTCTCTAAACTGAGACCTTGAAACAGAGATATCTTTCGTTCTCAAAACAAGGTTCTGGGCGTACTGCCAGACTGCAGAAACCTGCATTAACAGACATTGGCTATTAGAAAAGCACCAACATAAAATTTTCCATCTCAATCCCAACACTAACCCCTCCTCCTCTCCAGCCTCCTGCTAGAACCCCTGATCCTAATCTCAACACTAACCCCTCATTCCAACCTCAACCCCCTCCTCCTCTTACCGCTGTTTAGCCTGCAGCAGGGCGGCCCTCCTCCTCTCCTCCTCCAGTCTCCTCCGGGCCTCCTCTAGCTGAGTGAGGGGGTTGGGTGCGGGATTGGGGGGCATGGTGGGGTCCTGGATGAAGAGGTGGGAGGGCTGCACGTTGTTCCGCAGCTGGGCGCTCACCCAGGGGTGCACTGCCCCAGGACGCTCCACAGAGCTGGGTCTCGACAGCTCCACAATCCCCTGGGTCTTCCTGGAACCTGTGGTACTCCTTGAGGGGAGAGAGAGAGAGAAGGAAAGCGAAATAGGGGGCGGAGGAGGGAGAGAGAAAGAGAGGGGGAGAGGGGAGAGAGAAAGAGGGGGGAGAAGGGAGAGAAAGAAGGGGAGCGAGAGAAGGAGAGCGAGGGAAGGAGAGCGAGAGAAGGAGAGCGAGAGAAGGGGAGCGAGAGAAGGGGAGCGAGAGAAGGGGAGCGAGAGAAGGGGAGCGAGAGAAGGGGAGCGAGAGAAGGGGAGCGAGAGAAGGGGAGCGAGAGAAGGGGAGCGAGAGAAGGGGAGCGAGAGAAGGGGAGCGAGAGAAGGAGAGCGAGAGAAGAGGAGCGAGAGAAGGAGAGCGAGAGAAGGAGAGCGAGAGAAGGGGAGCGAGAGAAGGGGAGCGAGAGAAGGAGAGCGAAAAAGAGGTTAGTTAACATTGGAGTAAGTGAGGGATTGAGAGAGTGCGTCATACCGTGTGTGTTACCCGTGTGTGTTCTTTTTGTGTCGTAGTGCTTCCCCCTCCATCATCCACTGCAGTATCTTGTGGTTTCTCTCCAGGTCCTCCAGCGGTACCTGGGCCTCCTGGACACGCCCCTCATCACCTTTACCTGTCGGCTCCGCCCCCTTCTTAGAGCCACGCTTCGATAGGGTGCTGCCCTTACTGCTGGGGTACAGGGAACACACAAACACACAGGTCAGTATGCCGACGCGCAGGTCAGTATGGTAAGACAGATGGGCTCAAGTCACTAAACTTCCAGTCCATGTCTGGTTCCAAGTCCCTTCTAAGGGCGAAAGAATGCTGTCCAATTACCTTTCAAACTGAATATCGTATATGACTTAGTAAGGCTAGCTAGTGGACAGCGTTCCACATGATTAAGGCTAGCTAGTGGACAGCGTTCCACATGAGTAAGGCTAGCTAGTGGACAGCGTTCCACATGAGTAAGGCTAGCTAGTGGACAGCGTTCCACATGAGTAAGGCTAGCTAGTGGACAGCGTTCCACACGAGTAAGGCTAGCTAGTGGACAGCGTTCCACACGATTAAGGCTAGCTAGTGGACAGCGTTCCACACGAGTAAGGCTGGCTAGTGGACAGCGTTCCACGAGTAAGGCTAGCTAGTGGACATCGTTCCACACGAGTAAGGCTAGCTAGTGGACAGCGTTCCACACGAGTAAGGCTAGCTAGTGGACAGCGTTCCACACGAGTAAGGCTAGCTAGTGGACAGCGTTCCACACGAGTAAGGCTAGCTAGTGGACAGCGTTCCACATGAGTAAGGCTAGCTAGTGGACAGCGTTCCACATGAGTAAGGCTAGCTAGTGGACAGCGTTCCACATGAGTAAGGCTAGCTAGTGGACAGCGTTCCACATGAGTAAGGCTAGCTAGTGGACAGCGTTCCACATGAGTAAGGCTAGCTAGTGGACAGCGTTCCACATGATTAAGGCTAGCTAGTGGACAGCGTTCCACATGAGTAAGGCTAGCTAGTGGACAGCGTTCCACATGAGTAAGGCTAGCTAGTGGACAGCGTTCCACATGAGTAAGGCTAGCTAGTGGACAGCGTTCCACATGAGTAAGGCTAGCTAGTGGACAGCGTTCCACATGAGTAAGGCTAGCTAGTGGACAGCGTTCCACATGAGTAAGGCTAGCTAGTGGACAGCGTTCCACATGAGTAAGGCTAGCTAGTGGACAGCGTTCCACATGAGTAAGGCTAGCTAGTGGACAGCGTTCCACATGAGTAAGGCTAGCTAGTGGACAGCGTTCCACATGAGTAAGGCTAGCTAGTGGACAGCGTTCCACATGAGTAAGGCTAGCTAGTGGACCGTGTTTCACATTAGTAAGGCTGTACTGTTCTAGTCATGAAAATTGTGACGAGTCTAGTTCAAGTCCTAGCCTCAAGTACGACAACACATAAACCCCCCCCCCCAGGTACTAACCTATAACCCATTGCGTCCATGGTCCCAGCCCCATCTGCGTAGTTGCGTCCCTTCCCGGTAGCGTAGTGGTGGGCCTCCCCGTTCCACAGGCCGCTCCCCTGGGTCCTGGAGCCTCCACCACCTCCTCCACCCAGCACCACCTCATCCATCTGGGGCTCTTTGGGCTTGGTGCCCCTTGGGGGGTGGTGGTAGCCATGCTTGTGATGGTACACACCTGAGGAAACGGAGACATATAGGTTAACTAACTAGAACTCTACCTCTTAACCCAACAACTACGGTGGTAGCCATGCTTGTGATGGTACAGCCTTTATGGACACATTGAAAAAGCCATTGGTTAGCGGTGGTCTTTGCTATATTTCACCTCTATACCTGGGCCCGGACTCATAAAGCATCGGTAGGAGGGTAGGAGGGCTGATCTAGGATCAGATTCGCCTTTAAAATCATAAAGAATAGGATTATATATGGACAGCACTCCTACTCAGAGATGCTCTGTGTTCTGTTGGTTGAATTACACTCCATCACATTGACTAGACAACGTCAACACTATACATACGTAGACTACGGAGCTTGTCTGATGCTTTAAGCACTGGGATAAAAAAATGAAGAATGACT
The DNA here is from genome assembly GCA_030435695.1 of Brachymystax lenok tsinlingensis. NCBI lineage: Eukaryota > Metazoa > Chordata > Actinopteri > Salmoniformes > Salmonidae > Brachymystax > Brachymystax lenok. The sequence goes on from CM059812.1 coordinate 40,139,125, forward strand.
AAAGAGGGAGCTAGAGATCATCATAGCTTAACCAGGAGAACCCCCCTGCTCCCGCCCACTGGCCGCAGCTACTGGTCTTCTCAGATTCTGTCATTATGCTTCTCAAGTTGCTAGGCTACGCCAGCGGTCGGGCAAACCTTTTCCATTTGGAGTGCCCAAGTTACCCTACCATTTCTACTGGTCCGTGTGCCAGTTATGCTTTTCATTAGGCACATTTTTGTGGAACAGTTTCATTTATAATAAAGTCTTCATATCTCAAAATCAATGTCACGTGGTTAATAGACTAATTCTATCTAAATGAAAATGATACAAAATGTAAAAGTAACTATTATTGCCAATAAGTAAAAATAGCCTCCATAAACCAACAATTAAAAAACATTGCACCCTGCAGGTAGAAAATGTCCTGATAAAAATAAATATCCCATATCACATTGGCTAGGCATGGGATGTCTGGTAGGAACTTGGTCCAGCGCGATCATGCTAACAAACTTGCAACATTGTATCAAATATACTGGGAGCCACGCCAGTGAGCTCAGGACAGACAGAGAGCTGTAGACTACTTGCACAAGGGATAAGAAGTAAAATCAGTCTATTTTATGACGTTTCCACCGGATCAGAGGATTCCATTTTTGTCCCCCAACATGCTGAGTGGTTATGGAAAGGGAGAGAGCTGGACAGATGTATCAAATAGCCTACGGTGGAGGGACTATAGTCATTCTCAATGAGGCCAAGAAGAAAAGGACTTTGAGAAGCTCCACAGTGATGGCGAGTTAAGACAATCAGAAATAAACTCAGCAAAAAAATAAAACGTCCTCTCACTGTCAACTCAGCAAACTTAACATGTGTAAATATTTGTATGAACGTAAGATTCAACAACTGAGACAAACTGAAGAAGTTCTTGCTGTGAGATGTTACCCCACTCTTTCACCAAGGCACCTGCAAGTTCCCGGACACTTCTAGGGGGAATGGCCCTAGCCCTCACCCTCCGATCCAACAGGTCCCAGATGTGCTCAATGGGATTGAGATCCGGGCTCTTCGCTGGCCATGGCAGAACACTGACATTCCTGTCTTGCAGGAAATCACGCACAGAACAAGCAGTATGCCTGGTGGCATTGTCATGCTGGAGGGTCATGTCAAGATGAGCCTGCAGGAAGGGTACCACATGAGGGAGGAGGATGTCTTCCCTGTAACGCACAGCGTTGAGATTGCCTGCAATGACAACAAGCTCAGTCCGATGATGCTGTGACACACCGCCCCAGACCATGACGGACCCTCCACCTCCAAATCAATCCCGCTCCAGAGTACAGGCCTCGGTGTAACGCTCATTCCTTCGACGATAAACGCGAATCCGACCATCACCCCTGGTGAGACAAAACCGCAACTCGTCAGTGAAGAGCACTTTTTGCCAGTCCTGTCTGGTCCAGCGACGGTGGGTTTGTGCCCATAGGCAACGTTGTTGCCTCAATTTTTTAGTAACAGATCCCCAAATGAACACATTTATATGCCTACATTTGCCTGCAGGTCAGGTAGCCTACAGGCCTACGTCTATGAACAATCAGATGCGTGTCCTTACTCCAAGATTGACATGAGCGTCACAAACAAAAGGCAATGAATCAATGGACAACAGTGACAACTCGTAAATGGAATGAAATAGACCCAAACTTGTTTCTGACAGGTGCAGCCTAGGCAGTCCGCTCTGAAAACAACATGTCCACTCCTCAATGACAACGCCAAGACTGGAATAATAATATATTGAATGCATTAACAGAAAGAAAAATCCGTAAACCAACAAACATTATAGATTAGAAATGAGGGTAATTAGCGGTAAATGTACTACTGGTGATACTAGTGTGCCATCCTCGTGGCCCCCTCAACGGACTAGTCCACTCAGACAGGCCTCCGCAACGGACTAGTCCACTCAGACAGGCCCCCTCAACGGACTAGTCCACTCAGACAGGCCCCCGCAACGGACTAGTCCACTCAGACAGGCCTCCGCAACGGACTAGTCCACTCAGACAGGCCCCCTCAACGGACTAGTCCACTCAGACAGGCCCCCGCAACGGACTAGTCCACTCAGACAGGCCTCCGCAATGGACTAGTCCATCAATCAAATGTATTTATAAAGCCCTTCTTACATCAGCTGATGTCACAGAGTGCTGTACAGAAACCCAGCCTAAAACCTCAAACAGCAAGCAATGCAGGTGTAAAAGCACGGTGGCTAGGAAAAACTCCCTAGAAAGGCCAGAACCTAGGAAGAAACCTAGAGAGGAACCAGGCTATGAGGGGTGGCCAGTCCTCTTCTGTCCACTCAGACAGGCGTGAATCAGACAGGTGTCTTGTGTGCCATACATTTTATTGTGTGTGTGTGTGTGTGTGTGTGTGTATATATATATATATTTATACTTGTCGCTGCTCACCGCTATCTTGGTCGACCAACAGCCTATCGACCACACAATCGACCAAATGGGGTCTTCCCTAACTGAGACTAACCTGGATAAATAAAGACAACATCAACACTAGAAGGGGTTTACCATTGAGACTAACCTGGATAAATAACACCAGAAGAGGTGTATCATTGAGACTAACCTGGATAAATAACACTAGAAGAGGTTTATCATTGAGACTAACCTGGATAAATAACACTAGAAGAGGTGTATAATTGAGACTAACCTGGATAAATAACACTAGAAGAGGGTTATCATTGAGACTAACCTGGATAAATAACACTAGAAGAGGTGTATCATTGAGACTAACCTGGATAAATAACACTAGAAGAGGTTCATCATTGAGACTAACCTGGATAAATAACACCAGAAGAGGGTTATCATTGAGACTAACCTGGATAAATAACACTAGAAGAGGTTTATCATTGAGACTAACCTGGATAAATAACACTAGAAGAGGTTTATCATTGAGACTAACCTGGATAAATAACACCAGAAGAGGTGTATCATTGAGACTAACCTGGATAAATAACACTAGAAGAGGTTTATCATTGAGACTAACCTGGATAAATAACACTAGAAGAGGTTTATCATTGAGACTAACCTGGATAAATAACACCAGAAGAGGTGTATCATTGAGACTAACCTGGATAAATAACACCAGAAGAGGTGTATCATTGAGACTAACCTGGATAAATAACACCAGAAGAGGTTTATCATTGAGACTAACCTGGATAAATAACACCAGAAGAGGTTTATCATTGAGACTAACCTGGATAAATAACACTAGAAAAGGTGTATCATTGAGACTGACCTGGATAAATAACACTAGAAGAGGTGTATCATTGAGACTAACCTGGATAAATAACACCAGAAGAGGTTTATCATTGAGACTAACCTGGATAAATAACACCAGAAGAGGTGTATCATTGAGACTAACCTGGATAAATAACACCAGAAGAGGTGTATCATTGAGACTAACCTGGATAAATAACACCAGAAGAGGTTTATCATTGAGACTAACCTGGATAAATAACACCAGAAGAGGTTTATCATTGAGACTAACCTGGATAAATAACACTAGAAAAGGTGTATCATTGAGACTGACCTGGATAAATAACACTAGAAGAGGTGTATCATTGAGACTAACCTGGATAAATAACACCAGAAGAGGTTTATCATTGAGACTAACCTGGATAAATAACACCAGAAGAGGTTTATCATTGAGACTAACCTGGATAAATAACACCAGAAGAGGTTTATCATTGAGACTAACCTGGATAAATAACACCAGAAGAGGTTTATCATTGAGACTAACCTGGATAAATAACACTAGAAAAGGTGTATCATTGAGACTGACCTGGATAAATAACACCAGAAGAGGTTTATCATTGAGACTAACCTGGATAAATAACACTAGAAGGAGGTTTATCATTGAGACTAACCTGGATAAATAACACTAGAAGAGGGTTATCATTGAGACTAACCTGGATAAATAACACTAGAAGAGGGTTATCATTGAGACTAACCTGGATAAATAACACTAGAAGAGGGTTATCATTGAGACTAACCTGGATAAATAACACTAGAAGAGGTGTATCATTGAGACCAACCTGGATAAATAACACCAGAAGAGGGTTATCATTGAGACTAACCTGGAAAAACATCAACAACATACCTGCTCCCATCCCCGCTGCGTCCCCTCCCTTGGCTCCTGGCTTGTGACCTTTCACCCCTGGAGGTCCCTGGGTTCTCCCAGAGTGAGGCGGAGGGTACACCCCTACCCCTCCTACCCCCCCGTCGGGGGAGCGGGACTTGGGCGAGTATCTCCCGGTGCCTGGTGACTGGCACCCCGGCGTCTTCATCACTCTCTGCACGTGCTCGTCCAAGATGGATTCCGGGTTCTCCTCGTGCTTGTCCTGTAGTGCCAGAACACCATTGTACGAGGTCTCTGAATAACGGGACCCGTGGTGTGGGGGCTTGTTACCGTAGGGGAGGGAGTTTACCATGGAGACGTCGGCGTCGTCACCCTCCTCCTCCTATCACAGAGCGGGAGAAGAAAGAAGGGGCGGGTTTAGAGGAGAAGCAGGTTAGTGCGTGTGGGATGATTACCGTCCAACACACACACACGTCTCACACACAAACACACACACACACACGTCACAGATACGTCTCACACACACACACGCCACAGATACGTCTCACACACACACACCCCCCAGTACGTACCAGTCTGACCCTCTCCAGTCTCTCCTCCAGTCTCTCCTGTGCTTCTCTCTCTCTCAGAACTGACTCCAGTCGACTGATGAGGTCAACAGCAAACCTCTCCGGCTCAACGTGGACGTCCTTTGGCATACGGTACGTACGCTACACACAGAACATCTATCAGATACCATCTATACAAATGATCCAACTTCATACACATTCATTCTACCGTTATTACCACAGCCCGGCACCGGATAGAGAACACATTCATTCTACCGTGTATACTACTAACAGGTATGTGAGGTAGGGTATACAGTAGTGTGTATACTACTAACAGGTATGTGAGGTAGGGTATACAGTAGTGTGTATACTACTAACAGGTATGTGAGGTAGGGTATACAGTAGTGTGTATACTACTCACTGGTATGTGAGGTAGGGTATACAGTATTGTATAGTGTGTATACTACTCACTGGTATGTGAGGTAGGGTATAGAGTAGTGTGTATACTACTCACTGGTATGTGAGGTAGGGTATACAGTAGTGTGTAGTGTGTATACTACTAACAGGTATGTGAGGTAGGGTATACAGTAGTGTGTAGTGTGTATACTACTCACTGGTATGTGAGGTAGGGTATAGAGTAGTGTGTAGTGTGTATACTACTAACAGGTATGTGAGGTAGGGTATACAGTAGTGTGTAGTGTGTATACTACTCACTGGTATGCGAGGTAGGGTATAGAGTAGTGTGTAGTGTGTATACTACTCACAGGTATGTGAGGTAGGGTATAGAGTAGTGTGTAGTGTGTATACTACTAACAGGTATGTGAGGTAGGGTATACAGTAGTGTGTAGTGTGTATACTACTCACTGGTATGTGAGGTAGGGTATACAGTAGTGTGTAGTGTGTATACTACTCACTGGTATGTGAGGTAGGGTATACAGTAGTGTGTAGTGTGTATATTACTCACTGGTATGTGAGGTAGGGTATACAGTAGTGTGTAGTGTGTATACTACTCACTGGTATGTGAGGTAGGGTATACAGTAGTGTGTAGTGTGTATACTACTCACTGGTATGTGAGGTAGGGTATACAGTAGTGTGTAGTGTGTATACTACTCACTGGTATGTGAGGTAGGGTATACAGTAGTGTGTAGTGTGTATACTACTCACTGGTATGTGAGGTAGGGTATACAGTAGTGTGTAGTGTGTATACTACTAACAGGTATGTGAGGTAGGGTATACAGTAGTGTGTAGTGTGTATACTACTCACTGGTATGTCAGGTAGGGTATAGAGTAGTGTATAGTGTGTATACTACTCACTGGTATGTGAGGTAGGGTATACAGTAGTGTGTAGTGTGTATACTACTCACTGGTATGTGAGGTAGGGTATACAGTAGTGTGTAGTGTGTATACTACTCACTGGTATGTGAGGTAGGGTATACAGTAGTGTGTAGTGTGTATACTACTCACTGGTATGTGAGGTAGGGTATACAGTAGTGTGTAGTGTGTATACTACTCACTGGTATGTGAGGTAGGGTATACAGTAGTGTGTAGTGTGTATACTACTCACTGGTATGTGAGGTAGGGTATACAGTAGTGTGTATACTACTCACTGGTATGTGAGGTAGGGTATACAGTAGTGTGTAGTGTGTATACTACTCACTGGTATGTGAGGTAGGGTATACAGTAGTGTGTATACTACTCACTGGTATGTGAGGTAGGGTATACAGTAGTGTGTAGTGTGTATACTACTCACTGGTATGTGAGGTAGGGTATACAGTAGTGTGTAGTGTGTATACTACTAACAGGTATGTGAGGTAGGGTATACAGTAGTGTGTAGTGTGTATACTACTCACTGGTATGTGAGGTAGGGTATACAGTAGTGTGTAGTGTGTATACTACTCACTGGTATGTGAGGTAGGGTATACAGTAGTGTGTATACTACTCACTGGTATGTGAGGTAGGGTATACAGTAGTGTGTAGTGTGTATACTACTCACTGGTATGTGAGGTAGGGTATACAGTAGTGTGTAGTGTGTATACTACTCACTGGTATGTGAGGTAGGGTATACAGTAGTGTGTAGTGTGTATACTACTCACTGGTATGTGAGGTAGGGTATACAGTAGTGTGTAGTGTGTATATTACTAACAGGTATGTGAGGTAGGGTATACAGTAGTGTGTAGTGTGTATACTACTCACTGGTATGTGAGGTAGGGTATACAGTAGTGTGTAGTGTGTATACTACTCACTGGTATGTGAGGTAGGGTATACAGTAGTGTGTAGTGTGTATACTACTCACTGGTATGTGAGGTAGGGTATACAGTAGTGTGTAGTGTGTATACTACTCACTGGTATGTGAGGTAGGGTATACAGTAGTGTGTAGTGTGTATACTACTCACTGGTATGTGAGGTAGGGTATAGAGTAGTGTGTATACTACTCACTGGTATGTGAGGTAGGGTATACAGTAGTGTGTATACTACTCACAGGTATGTGAGGTAGGGTATAGAGTAGTGTGTAGTGTGTATACTACTCACTGGTATGTGAGGTAGGGTATACAGTAGTGTGTAGTGTGTATACTACTCACTGGTATGTGAGGTAGGGTATACAGTAGTGTGTGTATACTACTCACTGGTATGTGAGGTAGGGTATACAGTAGTGTGTAGTGTGTATACTACTCACTGGTATGTGAGGTAGGGTATACAGTAGTGTGTAGTGTGTATACTACTCACTGGTATGTGAGGTAGGGTATACAGTAGTGTGTAGTGTGTATACTACTCACAGGTATGTGAGGTAGGGTATAGAGTAGTGTGTAGTGTGTATACTACTCACTGGTATGTGAGGTAGGGTATAGAGTAGTGTGTAGTGTGTATACTACTCACAGGTATGTGAGGTAGGGTATACAGTAGTGTGTAGTGTGTATATTACTAACAGGTATGTGAGGTAGGGTATACAGTAGTGTGTAGTGTGTATACTACTCACTGGTATGTGAGGTAGGGTATACAGTAGTGTGTAGTGTGTATACTACTCACTGGTATGTGAGGTAGGGTATACAGTAGTGTGTAGTGTGTATACTACTCACTGGTATGTGAGGTAGGGTATACAGTAGTGTGTAGTGTGTATACTACTAACAGGTATGTGAGGTAGGGTATACAGTAGTGTGTAGTGTGTATACTACTCACTGGTATGTGAGGTAGGGTATACAGTAGTGTGTAGTGTGTATACTACTCACTGGTATGTGAGGTAGGGTATACAGTAGTGTGTAGTGTGTATACTACTAACAGGTATGTGAGGTAGGGTATACAGTAGTGTGTAGTGTGTATACTACTCACTGGTATGTGAGGTAGGGTGAGGTAGGGTATACAGTAGTGTGTAGTGTGTATATTACTAACAGGTATGTGAGGTAGGGTATACAGTAGTGTGTAGTGTGTATACTACTCACTGGTATGTCAGGTAGGGTATAGAGTAGTGTATAGTGTGTATACTACTCACTGGTATGTGAGGTAGGGTATACAGTAGTGTGTAGTGTGTATACTACTCACTGGTATGTGAGGTAGGGTATACAGTAGTGTGTAGTGTGTATACTACTCACTGGTATGTGAGGTAGGGTATACAGTAGTGTGTAGTGTGTATACTACTCACTGGTATGTGAGGTAGGGTATACAGTAGTGTGTATACTACTCACTGGTATGTGAGGTAGGGTATACAGTAGTGTGTAGTGTGTATACTACTCACAGGTATGTGAGGTAGGGTATACAGTAGTGTGTAGTATACTACTCCACTGGTATGTGAGGTAGGGTATACAGTAGTGTGTAGTGTGTATACTACTCACTGGTATGTGAGGTAGGGTATACAGTAGTGTGTATACTACTCACTGGTATGTGAGGTAGGGTATACAGTAGTGTGTAGTGTGTATACTACTCACTGGTATGTGAGGTAGGGTATACAGTAGTGTGTAGTGTGTATACTACTCACTGGTATGTGAGGTAGGGTATACAGTAGTGTGTATACTACTCACTGGTATGTGAGGTAGGGTATACAGTAGTGTGTAGTGTGTATACTACTCACTGGTATGTGAGGTAGGGTATACAGTAGTGTGTATACTACTAACAGGTATGTGAGGTAGGGTATAGAGTAGTGTGTAGTGTGTATACTACTCACTGGTATGTGAGGTAGGGTATACAGTAGTGTGTAGTGTGTATACTACTAACAGGTATGTGAGGTAGGGTATACAGTAGTGTGTAGTGTGTATACTACTAACAGGTATGTGAGGTAGGGTATACAGTAGTGTGTAGTGTGTATACTACTCACTGGTATGTGAGGTAGGGTATACAGTAGTGTGTATACTACTCACTGGTATGTGAGGTAGGGTATACAGTAGTGTGTATACTACTCACAGGTATGTGAGGTAGGGTATAGAGTAGTGTGTAGTGTGTATACTACTCACAGGTATGTGAGGTAGGGTATAGAGTAGTGTGTAGTGTGTATACTACTCACTGGTATGTGAGGTAGGGTATACAGTAGTGTGTAGTGTGTATACTACTCACTGGTATGTGAGGTAGGGTATACAGTAGTGTGTAGTGTGTATACTACTCACTGGTATGTGAGGTAGGGTATACAGTAGTGTGTATACTACTCACTGGTATGTGAGGTAGGGTATACAGTAGTGTGTAGTGTGTATACTACTAACAGGTATGTGAGGTAGGGTATACAGTAGTGTGTAGTGTGTATACTACTCACTGGTATGTGAGGTAGGGTATACAGTAGTGTGTATACTACTCACTGGTATGTGAGGTAGGGTATACAGTAGTGTGTAGTGTGTATACTACTCACTGGGTATGTGAGGTAGGGTATACAGTAGTGTGTAGTGTGTATACTACTCACTGGTATGTGAGGTAGGGTATACAGTAGTGTGTAGTGTGTATACTACTCACTGGTATGTGAGGTAGGGTATACAGTAGTGTGTAGTGTGTATACTACTCACAGGTATGTGAGGTAGGGTATACAGTAGTGTGTATACTACTCACTGGTATGTGAGGTAGGGTATACAGTAGTGTGTAGTGTGTATACTACTCACAGGTATGTGAGGTAGGGTATACAGTAGTGTGTATACTACTCACTGGTATGTGAGGTAGGGTATACAGTAGTGTGTAGTGTGTATACTACTCACTGGTATGTGAGGTAGGGTATACAGTAGTGTGTATACTACTAACAGGTATGTGAGGTAGGGTATACAGTAGTGTGTAGTGTGTATACTACTCACTGGTATGTGAGGTAGGGTATACAGTAGTGTGTAGTGTGTATACTACTAACAGGTATGTGAGGTAGGGTATACAGTAGTGTGTAGTGTGTATACTACTAACAGGTATGTGAGGTAGGGTATACAGTAGTGTGTAGTGTGTATACTACTCACAGGTATGTGAGGTAGGGTATACAGTAGTGTGTAGTGTGTATACTACTCACTGGTATGTGAGGTAGGGTATACAGTAGTGTGTATACTACTCACTGGTATGTGAGGTAGGGTATACAGTAGTGTGTATACTACTCACTGGTATGTGAGGTAGGGTATACAGTAGTGTGTATACTACTCACTGGTATGTGAGGTAGGGTATACAGTAGTGTGTAGTGTGTATACTACTCACTGGTATGTGAGGTAGGGTATACAGTAGTGTGTATACTACTCACTGGTATGTGAGGTAGGGTATACAGTAGTGTGTAGTGTGTATACTACTCACTGGTATGTGAGGTAGGGTATACAGTAGTGTGTAGTGTGTATACTACTCACTGGTATGTGAGGTAGGGTATACAGTAGTGTGTATACTACTAACAGGTATGTGAGGTAGGGTATACAGTAGTGTGTAGTGTGTATACTACTCACTGGTATGTGAGGTAGGGTATACAGTAGTGTGTAGTGTGTATACTACTCACTGGTATGTGAGGTAGGGTATACAGTAGTGTGTATACTACTCACTGGTATGTGAGGTAGGGTATACAGTAGTGTGTATACTACTAACAGGTATGTGAGGTAGGGTATACAGTAGTGTGTAGTGTGTATACTACTCACTGGTATGTGAGGTAGGGTATACAGTAGTGTGTATACTACTAACAGGTATGTGAGGTAGGGTATACAGTAGTGTGTAGTGTGTATACTACTCACTGGTATGTGAGGTAGGGTATACAGTAGTGTGTATACTACTCACTGGTATGTGAGGTAGGGTATACAGTAGTGTGTAGTGTGTATACTACTAACAGGTATGTGAGGTAGGGTATACAGTAGTGTGTAGTGTGTATACTACTCACTGGTATGTGAGGTAGGGTATACAGTAGTGTGTAGTGTGTATACTACTCACAGGTATGTGAGGTAGGGTATACAGTAGTGTGTATACTACTAACAGGTATGTGAGGTAGGGTATACAGTAGTGTGTAGTGTGTACACTACTCACTGGTATGTGAGGTAGGGTATACAGTAGTGTGTATACTACTAACAGGTATGTGAGGTAGGGTATACAGTAGTGTGTATACTACTAACAGGTATGTGAGGTAGGGTATACAGTAGTGTGTAGTGTGTATACTACTCACTGGTATGTGAGGTAGGGTATACAGTAGTGTGTAGTGTGTATACTACTCACTGGTATGTGAGGTAGGGTATACAGTAGTGTGTATACTACTCACTGGTATGTGAGGTAGGGTATACAGTAGTGTGTAGTGTGTATACTACTCACTGGTATGTGAGGTAGGGTATACAGTAGTGTGTAGTGTGTATACTACTAACAGGTATGTGAGGTAGGGTATACAGTAGTGTGTAGTGTGTATACTACTAACAGGTATGTGAGGTAGGGTATAGAGTAGTGTGTAGTGTGTATACTACTCACTGGTATGTGAGGTAGGGTATACAGTAGTGTGTAGTGTGTATACTACTCACTGGTATGTGGGGTAGGGTATACAGTAGTGTGTAGTGTGTATACTACTCACTGGTATGTGAGGTAGGGTATACAGTAGTGTGTAGTGTGTATACTACTAACAGGTATGTGAGGTAGGGTATAGAGTAGTGTGTAGTGTGTATATTACTAACAGGTATGTGGGGTAGGGTATACAGTAGTGTGTAGTGTGTATACTACTCACTGGTATGTGAGGTAGGGGAACACGTCCGTTGGCTTTGGCACTTTCATGCATCTCTCTGCGATGCTGTCTGCGATACCGGTAGGGTGGAACACCATCCCTGTAACACACGTTAGTTATCAGAAGAATGTGTCTCAGTGGATTTGTGCAAAAAGTCCATGACAGTGTGTGTGTGTGTGTGTGTGTGTGTGAGAGATAGAGGATATGTGTGTGTGTGGTTTAATTTCAGTGTGTGTGTGTGTGGGTTTATTTCAGTGTGCGTGTGTACTCACACACTGCTGTCGGTCAGTGAGAGTGTGTCGCCGTCGGAGACGCTGGACATGCTCTGCTGTTCACTGTCGTTAGCGCTGGTCGCCGGGGCGCGAGCATAACCCATGTTCACGTAGTAGGGGTTAACTACCGGATCTCTGCATGGTCTGAGAGGAGAGACGGTCACACACACACACACACACACACACAGCATTCGGAAAGTATTCAGACCCCTTCACTTTTTCCATTTTGTTACGTTACAGCCTTATTCTAAAATTGATTAAATAACAAATCCTCATCAATCTACACACAATACCCCATAATGACGTATTCAGACACTTTGCTATGAGACTCGAAATTGAGCTCAGGTGCATCCTGTTTCCATTGATCATCCTTGAGATGTTTCTACAACTTGATTGGAGTCCACCTGTGGTAAAATCAATTGATTGGACATGATTTGGAAATGTACACACCTGTCTATATAAGGTCCCACAGTTGACAGTGCATGTCAGAGCAAAAACCAAGCCATGAGGTTGAAGGAATTGTCCGTAGAGCCCCGAGACAGGATTATGTCAAGGTACAGATCTGGGGAAGGGTACCAAAACATTTACGCAGCATTGAACGTCACCAAGAACACAGTGGCCTCCATCATTCTTAAATGAAAGAAGTTTGGAACCACCAAGATGGCCAAACTGATCAATCTGGGTAGAAGGGCCTTGGTCGGGGAGGTGACCAAGAACCCGATGGTCACTCTGACAGAGCTCTAGAGCTCCTCTGTGGAGATGGGAGAACCATCCAGAAGGCTTTTATGGTATTGAATGGCCAGACGGAAGCCACTCAGTAAAAGGCACATGACAGCCCACTTGGAGTTTGCCAAAAGGCACCTAGACTCTCAGACCATGAGAAACAAGATTCTCTGGTCTGATGAAACCAAGATTGAACTCTTTGGCCTGAATGCCAAGCGTCACATCTGGAGGAAGCCTGGCACCATCCCTACGGTGAAGCATGGTGGTGGCAGCATCATGCTGTGGGGATGTTTTTCAGCAGCAGGGACTGGGAGAATAGTCCAGATTGAGGCAAAGATGAACGGAGCCAAGTACAGAGAGATCCTTGATGAAAACCTTCTCCAGAGCACTCAGGACCTGAGACTGGGGTGAAGGTTCACCTTCCAACAGGACAACGACCCTAAGCACACAGCCAAGATAACGCAGGAGTGGCTTCGGGACAAGTCTCTGAATGACCTTGAGTGGCCCAGCCAGAGCCTGGACTTGAACCCGATCTAACATCTCTGGAGAGACCTGAAAATAGCTGTGCAGCGAGCTCCCCATCCAACCTGACCGAGCTTGAGAGGATCTGCAGGGAGGAATGGGAGAAACTCCCCAAATACAGGTGTGCCAAGCTTGTAGTGTCACACCCAAGAAGACTCTAGGCTGCAATCGCTGCTAAAAGGTGCTTCAACAAAGTACTGAGTAAAGGGTCTGAATACTTATGTAAATGTGATTGTCTTTTATTTCAAATAAATGTTAAAAAAATAACTGTTTTTGCTTTGTCATTATGGGGTAGTGTGTGTAGATTGATGAGGGAATATACAGTGGGGCAAAAAGGTATTTAGTCAGCCACCAATTGTGCAAGTTCTCTCACTTAAAAAGATGAGAGAGGCCTGTAATTTTCATCATAGGTACACTTCAACTATGACAGACTAAATGAGGGAAAAAAATCCAGAAAATCACATTGTAGGATTTTTAATGAATTTATTTGCAAATTATTGTGGAAAATAAGTATTTGGTCACATACAAACAAGCAAGATTTCTGGCTCTCACAGACCTGTAACTTCTTCTTTAAGAGGCTCCTCTGTCCTCCACTCGTTACCTGTATTAATGGCACCTGTTTGAACTTGTTATCAGTATAAAAGACACCTGTCCACAACCTCAAACAGTCACACTCCAAACTCCACTATGGCCAAGACCAAAGAGCTGTCAAAGGACACCAGAAACAAAATTGTAGACCTGCACCAGGTTGGGAAGACTGAATCTGCAATAGGTAAGCAGCTTGGTTTGAAGAAATCAACTGTGGGAGCAATTATTAGGAAATGGAAGACATACAAGACCACTGATAATCTTCCTCGATCTGGGGCTCCACGCAAGATCTCACCCGTGGGGTCAAAATGATCACAAGAACGGTGAGCAAAAATCCCAGAACCACACGGGGGACCTAGTGAATGACCTGCAGAGAGCTGGGACCAAAGTAACAAAGCCTACCATCAGTAACACACTACGCCGCCAGGGACTCAAATCCTGCAGTGCCAGACGTGTCCCCCTGCTTAAGCCAGTACATGTTCAGGCCCGTCTGAAGTTTGCTAGAGAGCATTTGGATGATCCAGATGAGGATTGGGAGAATGTCATATGGTCAGATGAAACCAAAATATAACTTTTTGGTAAAAACTCAACTCGTCGTGTTTGGAGGACAAAGAATGCTGAGTTGCATCCAAAGAACACCATACCTACTGTGAAGCATGGGGTGGAAACATCATGCTTTGGGGCTGTTTTTCTGCAAAGGGACCAGGACGACTGATCCGTGTAAAGGAAAGAATGAATGGGGCCATGTATCGTGAGATTTTGAGTGAAAACCTCCTTCCATCAGCAAGGACATTGAAGATGAAACGTGGCTGGGTCTTTCAGCATGACAATGATCCCAAACACACCGCCGAACCTTGAAGGAGTGGCTTCAGAAGAAGCATTTCAAGGTCCTGGAGTGGCCTAGCCAGTCTCCAGATCTCAACCCCATAGAAAATCTTTGGAGGGAGTTGAAAGTCCGTGTTGCCCAGCGACAGCCCCAAAACATCACTGCTCTAGAGGAGATCTGCATGGAGGAATGGGCCAAAATACCAGCAACAGTGTGTGAAAACCTTGTGAAGACTTACAGAAAACGTTTGACCTCTGTCATTGCCAACAAAGGGTATATAACAAAGTATTGAGATAAACTTTTGTTATTGACCAAATACTTATTTTCCACCATAATTTGCAAATAAATAAATAAAAAATCCTACAATGTGATTTTCTGGATTTCTTTCTCATTTCGTCTGTCATAGTTGAAGTGTACCTATGATGAAAATTACAGGCCTCTCATCTTTTTAAGTTGGAGAACTTGCACAATTGGTGGCTGACTAAATACTTTTTTGCCCCACTATATATATTGCACACAGACACAGACCAGGGCTGTGATGATACCAGTATCTCAATAATTTTTTAAAATCAAAACACGAAGCAGATCAAGCTCTTTGTATGTTAATTATTGAGTGCTGTAGCTTGGAAAATGACTGTGACTCTGGATGACAGCATGATGATGTCTGTTTCCAACATTATGTCTGTTCTCCTAAAGAAGTTCTATCCACTTCGTGTTTTGTTGCCTTGCGATACTGGCATCATCCCGGCGTAGGACGCGTACACACACACAGAGATTCTCTACAGGCACGACTGCATAGCAACCACTCGGACAAATACTAAACCCTGTCATGAATTTCACACAATCAGGCGCAAACACACACACACACTCTCTCTGGTCTCCTACCTGTACTCTCGGCTTTCCCCTGCTCTCCAATTGGTCGACACTCTGTGAGGAGCAGTCTCCATCAGCAACCTCTGGGTCAGCCTGCTGGCCTGCGTATCCCCGCTCGCCTCTTCCTCCTCCTCCTCCTCCTCTCCCTCCTCCTCCTCCCGGCACCTGAATCACAACCACCTTAAATCACCAAGTACATTCACATGGACCAGGAGTTTGACCTGGTGACATGGTTCTGACAACAACAACACAGACATACACAATATAGACAAGAATATACGCAGAATCTAGATACACAGAGAGACACACACCTCCACTCTACGTCCTCTGTGAGGGTGGGCAGGTAGACAGGCCCCAGCGGCCCAGGACCAGTACCCGATGAGGAGCTGTGGTCGCTGGGTGGTTTGGGGCTCTCCTCCCCTGTCTGGGTGTACTCCAGGTACGGGTCTGACTTGAGGAACAGAGGGTAGGTGTTCTCCTCCATGGTGCTCTGGATCTCTGTCTGCGCCTGGGAGAGGGACAACTTGGGTTCAGTGCAAAGTTCCAAAACTTTATTGTTCATTCAGGCTATAACACAAAAGAAAAACGAAAGTGAGATTAAACGAGGGAAGCTGGATTCTACACCTGCAGCAACACACATCCCAGAGAGGGAAGCTGGGTTCTTCACCTGCAGCAACACACATCCCAGAGAGGGAAGCTGGGTTCTTCACCTGCAGCAACACACATCCCAGAGAGGGAAGCTGGGTTCTACACCTGCAGCAACACACATCCCAGAGAGGGAAGCTGGGTTCTACACCTGCAGCAACACAGAGAGAGGGAAGCTGGGTTCTACACCTGCAGCAACACACATCCCAGAGAGGGAAGCTGGGTTCTACACCAGCAGCAACACACATCCCAGAGAGGGAAGCTGGGTTCTACACCAGCAGCAACACACATCCCAGAGAGGGAAGCTGGGTTCTACACCTGCAGCAACACACATCCCAGAGAGGGAAGCTGGGTTCTACACCTGCAGCAACACACATCCCAGAGAGGGAAGCTGGGTTCTACACCTGCAGCAACACACATCCCAGAGAGGGAAGCTGGGTTCTACACCTGCAGCAACACACATCCCAGAGAGGGAAGCTGGGTTCTACACCTGCAGCAACACACATCCCAGAGAGGGAAGCTGGGTTCTACACCTGCAGCAACACACATCCCAGAGAGGGAAGCTGGGTTCTACACCTGCAGCAACACACATCCCAGAGAGGGAAGCTGGGTTCTACACCAGCAGCAACACACAGTTGTTGGTTATGTACAAGCTACCAACACATCCGCCCCTTGTCCACAACTGTTCTTGAAAATATGTTGGCAATAAAAGGTAAATGAATGTATATTGGTCCTGGTTCCTGTGTCTCCCGCCACCGAGAGAGAGGAGGATATTAAGAATGTATATGTCCTGGTTCCTGTGTCTCCCGCCACCGAGAGAGAGGAGGATATTAAGAATGTATATTTGTCCTGGTTCCTGTGTCTCCCGCCACCGAGAGAGGGGAGGATATTAAGAATGTGTTCTCAACCATCTGCCTGGTCACTGAAAGGATATAAATAAAACAGCTTCCTGTTCCAACATCACAAAATGATTGGTTAAAGCATTGCTACCTGTTCGAACATCACAAAATGATTGGTTGATGCATTGCTACCTGTTCAAACATCCCGTAATGATTGGTTGATGCATTGCTACCTGTTCCAACATCCCGTAATGATTGGTTAAAGCATTGCTACCTGTTCGAACATGGCAGGGTCCAGATGCAGTCTAACCACACAGTCCCTGATGAAGCTCTTAGTAGCTGGTTTAATCTGCCTCGACACGATGCCCTTACTATCCTGGATATACTTCCTGGAAAGAGAGAGAATACAGAGATGAGACAGTGATAGAGAGAGAGATGAGAGAGAAAGAGAATAGAGAGATGAGAGAGAAGTCATCCCTACCTGTAAATGGCCTTGGCCAGCTTGGGCCTCTTCTCCTGGCTGCTCTTCCTGAAGCCAGAGCAGGCGAACCAGAAGTCAAGCTGGTCCCCACAGCCCTCCTGTCTCAGGAAGCCCCTGAACAGCTGGATGCCCTCCTGGTCATCCAGGAGAGAGTGGAGCGACTCGGCCCACTTCAGGTAGGGAGGCGTGGGGAAGGCGCTGCCCTCAGGCTCGTACCCTAGGTCCAGGTCCGGCCGCCTGGGGGTGGGGGTGGCCGAGGATGGGGACTCGCTACTACGGAAGGAGGGGTCTGTTTTGGAGGGGGGGTAGCAGGTGGACTGGCTGGGGGGGCGGCCTCCATGGCTGGAGGGGAGGTGGTGAGGGTCACGGTCGCCCCCCTCTTCTCCAGGGACAGGGGGCCGAGGGGCGTGCTCTGTGAAGTGGCTGTGGGGGTCCACCCCTATCCCCACCCCTAGACCCCCCAGATGGTCACCCCCTCCCACCCCCCTGTACGCCCCCTGTGGGTCTCGGACCACACTCATGTCTCTGGTTGGGGACCACTGGGTTGGGCACCGGTCACACCCACACCTCTAGAACAGCTGACGATGAGAGATTCTTCCTGTGGTCGAAGAGAAGAGGAGGACGAGTAAAAGAGAGGAACGGTCCTACCTGACAGAAGAGAGAGGAACGGTCCTACCTGACAGAAGAGAGAGGAACGGTCCTACCTGACAGAAGAGAGAGGAACGGTCCTACCTGACAGAAGAGAGAGGAACGGTCCTACCTGACAGAAAAGAGAGGAACGGTCCTACCTGACAGAAAAGAGAGGAACGGTCCTACCTGACAGAAAAGAGAGGAACGGTCCTACCTGACAGAAAAGAGAGGAACGGTCCTACCTGACAGAAAAGAGAGGAACGGTCCTACCTGACAGAAAAGAGAGGAACGGTCCTACCTGACAGAAAAGAGAGGAACGGTCCTACCTGACAGAAAAGAGAGGAACGGTCCTACCTGACAGAAAAGAGAGGAACGGTCCTACCTGACAGAAAAGAGAGAGGAGAACGAGGATCTGAAACATGAACAATTCTATCTGGAGGAAGGAAGGAGAGGGTCAGAACTGGACTATAGAGTGAAGGAAGGAGAGGGTCAGAACTGGACTATAGAGTGAAGGAAGGAGAGGGCCAGAACTGGACTATAGAGTGAAGGAAGGAGAGGGCCAGAACTGGACTATAGAGTGAAGAAAGGAGAGGGTCAGAACTGGACTATAGAGTGAAGGAAGGAGAGGGCCAGAACTGGACTATAGAGTGAAGGAAGGAGAGGGCCAGAACTGGACTATAGAGTGAAGGAAGGAGAGGGCCAGAACTGGACTATAGAGTGAAGGAAGGAGAGGGCCAGAACTGGACTATAGAGTGAAGGAAGGAGAGGGCCAGAACTGGACTATAGAGTGAAGGAAGGAGAGGGTCAGAACTGGACTATAGAGTGAAGGAAGGAGCGGGCCAGAACTGGACTATAGAGTGAAGGAAGGAGAGGGCCAGAACTGGACTATAGAGTGAAGGAAGGAGAGGGCCAGAACTGGACTATAGAGTGAAGGAAGGAGAGGGCCAGAACTGGACTATAGAGTGAAGGAAGGAGCGGGCCAGAACTGGACTATAGAGTGAAGGAAGGAGCGGGCCAGAACTGGACTATAGAGTGAAGGGAGGAGAGGGCCAGAACTGGACTATAGAGTGAAGGGAGGAGCTAAGGTTGTGGTGTGGTTAGACCCACACATAGTGATGACAGACTGACCCTAGGAGAAAAGAGGGGGCAGAGAAGAGAGAGAGAGAGAGAGAGAATGGGAGAGGTTCAACTGAAAGATGACTTATTATCTGAGTGAGAGAAAGAGGATTAAAAGAGAAGAATGAGGAGGGATGGATGGCCTGTAGTGCTGACGTGATTCAGGACGATATGTTTTTACTATAAACACGGAACCACTGGTCGGGTCTTCTTCTACAGACACAACGAAGGAAGGTTAACCTCCATCACAACCAACAATGTTTTGAAGCTAATAACAAATAACTAGCCGAGGTTGTACCTGGCACTTGCTATAGCATAGCCAATGCTGATTTCAACTTTTCACAAATGAGACGGCTGACAAGCAATGATCAACACAGACGAGCCAGCAAGCACGGTCATTATAAAGCCTTGGTTAGCGTGAGTTGTTAGCCAGCCAGCCAGCCAGGTAGCCAGCCAGCCAGGTAGCCAGCCAGGTAGCCAGCCAGGTAGCCAGCCAGCCAGGTAGCCAGCCAGCCAGGTAGCCAGCCAGGTAGCCAGCCAGGTAGCCAGCCAGCCAGGTAGCCAGCCAGGTAGCCAGCCAGGTAGCCAGCCAGCCAGCCAGCCAGCCAGGGCCGCAATAACTCATCAAAACACAAGTTATGGTTAAAGAAGTGAACGGCGGGTAACTAAACGTCAGCTAATAGTTAGTTAGCTTTGTTACAACGTCGTCAGCGGGTAACTAGCTGCCCGTTTAACGAGACATTAACTAGCTGCCCGTTTAACGAGACATTAACTAGCTGCCCGTTTAACGAGACATTAACTAGCTGCCCGTTTAACGAGACATTAACTAGCTGCCCGTTTAACGAGACATTAACTAGCTGCCCGTTTAACGAGACATTAACTAGCTGGATGCGTTTGGCTCTGCGCCTGTTAGTTTAGTTAGCATCGGGTCAATCACAACAACGCGTTGGCACTTGGCCTGTAAACCAGCCATCTGTCTAAGCAAATAAAACCCATGCATTTCAAAATAAAAGCTGTCTCCGGAGCAGTAAGTTAGCCGAGGTGAAGCTCAGTCCTCTACTCGGGCCAAGGTGGAGCAGCTAGCTGGCCTGCCGCGGCTTTGAAGTGAGATCCCCGGTTGATCTCGGCCTGTCGCGGTGCCGGCGGGGAGGGGTGCGGAGGACTCCACATAACCACCCGGGCCTGCTGCCTTGCCTCCCACTAAACCACTTGAGGTAGTAGCAGCCCCCCACCACCACCATCACACTACTACTTTACCCAGTAAAACATTAGCCAGATTGCTTAATGAACTCGGCTGGCGAACACGGTCGAGCGTCCTCGTACCGGAGGGGGGGGGGGATACGGGACATTCCGACGCCGGTTTGATCGATCAAAGCGCAGCAGCCCAGATCAAGGATCAAACACACGAGAAGAAAGCGAAGGCACGTTTCACCCCGCCGCTTGGCTAAGCGCTAGCAAGCTACCTAAAAAAAACAACCCAAAACATCCCGGATTCAGCGGCTTAAAGTATACAACCTACCGTATCTGAAAGCCCGCACCCCGTTCTCCACCGCATCGGGGATAGTGGCGAGAACAGTAGTGTGTGAAACGCGGCATAAGGACAACTTGGCAGTATTAAAAGGTGAAAGAAAACAAGCCTTTCTGTCTCGCCCTCTCAACTCGCCATGGAGGTCTCCAATGCACGCCGAGCAGAGCCAGAGCGCCTGCCTGACTAGGTGACGGTCGGTGTGCGCTGGGATCGACTGTGAGTTTAACAGCGCCTCGCCCGTTCCGACCGGCACACTACACCGGGACCCGAGGACAACATTGGAATGTCCCGTGGAGCGAATACTCAGAACATTGCCAATAACAAAACAATGTATTAAATAAACCAAATATGATGTAGGTATTGAATTGACTCAATTCATAAAAACACATGATGGATAATGGTACAGATTATTAGTTAAATTGTTGGTTTATTCAGGAAAGATTAAGAAGACAAAAAATTATCTCAATCCTGAAAAATCATTTCTGTCCTCGTGCAGGAAAGGGCTATAAGGTACTTTTGACAAAATTATCTATTTGGCTACACAATGAATACATAGATGACACCCGTTACATTACATATGAGATAGAATGGCGAGAAAAGAACCACGCAATTACAAACGACTGGTCAATAAGCAGAATCAGAACCAATACTTTTCTTGCAATGTGAACAGAATGGAAAATTAATAGAATGACGTAGCCTAACGTGCACCTTTGAATGGTTATAAGGAACCAACGTCGGCTACTAGAAAAACCTTCTACATGACAGCATGTACTCAATAGAAACAGCCAGGTATACTAACCAAAAGCAAAAGTAGCCTATTGTCTTCGATTCAGAAAAATGTAATAAAGATAATCCCTAAAATTAAATATACAAAAATTAAACCAGAAACAACAGTCCAAAACAGACATTATATATAAACGAAGAAATCTGTATAAATCTACCTTTCCGCTGTTGCTGCTCCGGTCGCCTTGCGCAGAACCGATCTCCAGAGTGACTGACAGCAGGACAGCGCGAGAGCATGCCGCCGACAGACGAGCTGTCAGTCACACGCCTGTAGTCAGTAAATCAGGCATCGACCTGTGGAGAGAATAGGGAGGGAGAGAGGGGGGAGGGAGGGAGAGAGAGATCAGAAAGGAAGGAGGGAGACTCAATAGTAAAACCAAGTCGTTATACTCACAGTTACTAGGCCAGTGCAATCAACCATAGCCTATGTATTCAAACATTAGAAATATAATATTATTCTAGTTATACGGTACCAGTCAAACCTTTGGACACACCTACTACTCATTCAAGGGTTTTTCTTTATTTTTGCTTTTTTCTACATTGTAAAATAATAGTGAACACATAAAAACTATGAAATAACACATATGGAATCATGTAGTAACCAGAAAAGTGTTTACCAAATCAAAATATATTTTAGATTCTTCAAAGTAGCCACCCGTTGCCTTGATGACAGCTTTGAACACTCTTGGCATTCTCTCAACCAGCTTCATGAGGTAGTCACCTGGAATGCTCTTCCAACAGTCTTGAAGGACTTCCCACATATGCTGAGCACTTACTTGTTGGCTGCTTTTCCTTCACTCTGTGGTCCAACTCATCCCAAACCATCTCAATTGGGATGAGGTCAGGTGATTGTGGAGACCAGGTCATCTGATGCAACACTCAATCACTCTCCTTCTTGGTCAAATAGCCCTTACACAGCCTGGAGGTGTGTTTTGGGTCATTGTCCTGTTGAAAAACAAATGATAGTCCCACTAAGCACAAACCAGATGAGATGGTTTATCGCTGCAGAATGCTGTGGTAGCCATGCTGGTTAAGTGTGCCTTGAATTCTAAATAAATCACTGACAGTGTCACCTGCAAAGCACCATCACACCCCCTCCTCTATACTTCACGGTGGGAACCACACATGCAGAGATCATCCGTTCACCTACTCTGCGTCTCACAAAGACACGGCGGTTGGAACCAAAAATCTCAATTTTGGACTCCAGACCAAAGTACAGATTTCCACCGGTCAAATTTTCATTGCTCATGTTTCTTGGCCCAAACAAGTCTTTTCTTCTTATTGGTGTCCTTTAGTAGTGGTTTCTTTGCAGTAATTCGACCATGAAGGACTGATTCACGCAGTCTCCTCTGAACAGTTGATGTTGAGATGTGTCTGTTACTTGAACTCTGTGAAGCATTTATTTGGACTGCAATCTGAGGTGCAGTTAATTGCTGATTTCTGAGGCTGGTAACTCTAATGAACTTATCCTCTGCAGCAGAGGTAACTCTGGGTCTTCCTTTCCTGGGGCGGTCCTCATGAGAGCCAGTTTCATCATAGTGCTTGATGGTTTTTGCAACTGCACTTGAAGAAACTTGACATTTACGGATTGACTGACCTGCATGTCTTAAAGTAATGATGGACTGTTGTTTCTCTTTGCTTATTTGAGCTGTTCTTGCCATAATATGGACTTGGTCTTTTACCAAATAGAGTTATCTTCTGTGTATCATCCCTACCTTGTCACAACACAACTGATTGGATCAGAAGAAAATACATTTCACAAATTAACTTTTAACAAGGCACACCAGTTAATTGAAATGCATTCCAGGTGACTACCTCATGAAGCTGGTTGAGAGAATGCCAAGAGTGTGCAAAGCTATCATCAAGGCAAAGGGTGGCTACTTTGAAAAATCTCAAATAGAAAATATATTTAGATTTGTTTAACACTTTTTTTGGTTACTGCATTATTCCATATGTGATATTAAATACTTTTGATGTCTTCACTATTATTCTACAATGTAGAAAATAGTACAAATAAAGAATGAGTAGGTGTGTCCAAACTTTTGACTGGTACTGTGTGTATTCAAATAGGTCTATGTTTTACAAATGCCTATTATAGCAAAAAAAGTCAATAATTCTTACCTTGAAACAGCTGCACCCAAGCGTCCTGTATGGTGTGCCACTCCTCTCCAGTGGACTGGTGGTTTCCCCCTCTCCCCATCCCAGACCTGCAGGTGGACCACCAGGTCAGCAGGGGGGGCTCTGCTCTGTCCATACAGATAACAGAGGAGGGGTTCCACACCTGGCTGCTGCTAGGTTCTCTCTCCATACCGCTCTTGGGAGAGAGAGTGAGAGAGAGAGAGAGAGAGAGAGAGAGAGAGAGAGAGAAAGAGAGAGGGTTTAAACAGGTGTCTCTATTGGGGAGGGAGGAGAGAGGGAGAGAGGGGAGGTGAGGGAGAGAGAGGAGGGGGAGAGAGAGGAGGGGAGCGAGGGAGAGAGAGAGACAGGGAGGGAGACAGGGAGAGAGACAGGGAGAGAGAGGAGGTGAGGGAGAGTGAGAAGGAGAGAGGGGAGGGAGAGAGGAGGGAGAGGGGGTAGAGAGAGACAGAAAGAGGGGGTCAAGCAGGTAGCTTAACTAATGGGGAAGGAGATCGATAGGGAGACAGAATTGGGATTGGAGAGAACAGAGGAGAGAGACAGACAGACTCCAATTTATGTAGTCCAGACCAGAACCTTATCTCTGTCTGTGTAAACTCTATATAACTCTTCTGTAGTCCAGACTAGAGTCATATCCCTGTCTGTGTAAACTCTATTTAACTCTTCTGTAGTCCAGACTAGAGTCATATCCCTGTCTGTGTAAACTCTATATAACTCTGATGTAGCTACAAAATCAACAGACACCTGGAGGATAAACAACACTAACAGACAGACACCTGGAGGATAAACAACACTAACAGACAGACACCTGGAGGATAAACAACACTAACAGACACCTGGAGGATAAACAACACCAACAGACACCTGGAGGATAAACAACAACAACAGACACCTGGAGGATAAACAACACTAACAGACAAACACCTGGAGGATAAACAACACCAACAGACACCTGGAGGATAAACAACACCAACAGACACCTGGAGGATAAACAACACTAACAGACAAACACCTGGAGGATAAACAACACCAACAGACACCTGGAGGATAAACAACACCAACAGACACCTGGAGGATAAACAACACTGGTGTTGGTGTTGTTTATCCTCCAGGTGTCTGTTGGTGTTGTTTATCCTCCAGGTGTTTGTCTGTTAGTGTTGTTTATACTCCAGGTGTCTGTTGATGTTGTTTATCCACCAGGTGTCTGTTAGTGTTGTTTATCCACCAGGTGTCTGTTGGTGTTGTTTATCCATAGAGGTGTCTGTCTGTTGGTGTTGTTTATCCACCAGGTGTCTGTTGGTGTTGTTTATCCTCCAGGTCTCTGTCCTCTTCTCAGGGTAGGAGGCTACATGGCTGGCATGTCAAACATATCACCATCACTACAGATTTGATGTATCGCTATGCGTACACAGTGCACACACACACACACACACAGTACACACACACGCACACACACAGTACACACACAGTACACACACACACAGTACACACACAGTACACACACACGCACACTGTACACACACACACACAGTACACACGTACACACACACAGTATACACGTACACACACACAGTACACAGACACATACACGCACAGTACACACGCACAGTACACACAGTACACACATTGACACACACAGTACACACAGTACACACACACAGTACACGCGTACATGCACACACGCACAGTACACACACAGCCAGTCCCCACGGTGGAGACAGTAGAGTATCAGGATATAGAGAGTAGATGATCAGTCTGACCTTTATCATATCTACTGGGGCATGTTGCTACTTATTAATCACTAATGACCCCACTGGGAGTGTGACTGGGAGTGTGTGTGTGTGAGTGAGTGTGTGTGTCCTAAGGGAACTTCGGTTGAGCCCTCAGCTGAACAAAAGGTCACCTCACTGGGGAGGCAAAGACACAACTGCCCCTCCCTTCCCCCCTCCCCTGCTCCTTAAGGATGTGAATGTGTGTGTGTGTGTTTAATCCACTTGCTGCCCCCTCAACCCTCCCACCACCTCTTCTGCTCTGCATGTAACCTCACCCACCCACCCACCCACACACCCACACACGCCCACCCACACACTCTCTCTCTCTGCCATTGTCTTGTATAATCTCTCCGGTGTAATAATGTATGTGGCTGGGTTGTTTTACAGCTGCTGCACATGATCAGGTGGACTACATGATGGTGATTACGTAAAGCATGCAATAAAATACATTCTAGAACACACACACCTGCTGAGCTCAAGGAATGGGTTGACGACACACACACGGACACACATGCACGGACACACACACCTGCTGAGCTCAAGGAATGGGTTGACGACACACACACGGACACACACACACACCTGCTGAGCTCAAGGATTGGGTTGACGACACACACATGGGAACACACACACCAATGATGCAATAATGATTCAATCAGAACCACTATAATAACCAAGACAGATAACAATCACAACATAGACCCACATATCCCAGACTGGCTGGCGCTAGGTGTGTTTGCCTGTGTGTGTGTGTGTGTTATTGTATAAACTGACTCAAGACTTTTGAGATACACTTTAATCTGTGCGTTCTAGACTAGTAAAACTATTGAGATACACCTTAATCTGTGGGTCCTAGACTAGTAAAACTATTGAGATACACCCTTAATCTGTGGGTCCTAGACTAGTAAAACTATTGAGATACACCCTTTATCTGTGGGTTCTAGACTAGTAAAACTATTGAGATACACCCTTTATCTGTGGGTCCTAGACTAGTAAAACTATTGAGATACACCCTTTATCTGTGGGTTCTAGACTAGTAGAACTATTGAGATACACCCTTTATCTGTGGGTTCTAGACTAGTAAAACTATTGAGATACACCCTTTATCTGTGGGTTCTAGACTAGTAGAACTAATGAGATACACCCTTTATCTGTGGGTTCTAGACTAGTAAAACTATTGAGATACACCCTTTATCTGTGGGTTCTAGACTAGTAGAACTATTGAGATACACCTTAATCTGTGGGTTCTAGACTAGTAAAACTATTGAGATACACCCTTTATCTGTGGGTTCTAGACTAGTAAAACTATTGAGATGCACCTTAATCTGTGGGTTCTAGACTAGGAAGATTGTTGAGATACAACCTTAATCTGTGGGTTCTAGACTAGGAAGATTGTTGAGATACACCCTTAATCTGTGGGTTCTAGACTAGGAAGATTGTTGAGATACACCCTTAATCTGTGGGTTCTAGACTAGGAAGACTGTTGACAAAACAATGTTTAGCTACCCAGGAAAGGGCTAAGAATAGCCCACATGAATATATGTACCCTTTAGAAATAAGGTTAATGAATTCAATAACTTGCTAGTATCGGATAACATTCATATACTGGCCACCTGAAACTCACTTAGATAATTATCTTGATGATACAGCAGTAGCAATACAGGGATATACTGTAACATCTACAGAGAAGACAGGAATGCCTATGGTGGAGGTGTAGTTGCTTACATTCAGAGACATATCCCTGTAAAGCTTAAAGAGCATCTCATGTCAAATGCTGTTGAAGTAATATGGCTAGAGGATCACCTGCCTCGCCTAAACGCTTCTTTCGGGGTGCTGCTATAGGCCAAGTGCCAACAGTCAGTATGTGGATAATATGTGTGCGATGCTTGATATAGTGTGTGTGATGTTAACAGAGAGGTCTATTTTTTGGGTGACCTGAACAGTGACTGGTTAGCAACTAGCTGTGATAACTTCTCCCCATCTAAACAACAACTTAGTCAATATGACTTGACCAGGATAACTTCACCCCATCTAAACAACAACTTAGTCAATACGACTTGACCAGGATAACTTCACCCCATCTAAACAACAACTGGAATCTTGGAATCTTCTAACTGTGACTAATGTCTGTAATATGACCCAGGTACCAACTAGAGCGCGTACCAATAGGGTTGGATCTGTGACATCCACTTGTATTGATCATATAGTCACTAATGCTGAATACCTTTTCTCCAAACGAATAGAAGTTCCCATTGGCTCCAGTGACCATAACATTTAGTCAATGACAAGGAAAGCGCCAACGGTTGGGCCTAAAGTCAGTCAGAAGAGATCAGACAGTATGTTTTCTCAGGACTCTACTGCTGAAGTCAGTCAGAAGAGATCAGACAGTATGTTTTCTCAGGACTCTACTGCTGAAGTCAGTCAGAAGAGATCAGACAGTATGTTTTCTCAGGACTCTACTGCTGAAGTCAGTCAGAAGAGATCAGACAGTATGTTTTCTCAGGACTCTACTGCTGAAGATGGAAAACATGTACACGTTGGTCTGACGTGTACATGAGGAAGTAAATCCAGACGCAGCGCTGGATTGGGGCGGCAGGTGGCCGTTTAGAACGGTTAGAACGTTGGGCTTGTAACCGAAAGGTCGCAAGGTCGAATCCCCCGAGCTGAAAAGGTCAAAATCTGTCGTTCTGCCCCTGAACAAGGAAGTTAACCCACTGTTCCTAGGCAGTCATTGAAAATAAGAATTTGTTCTTAACTGACATGCCTAGTTAAATAAAGGTAAAAAAAAATAAAAAAAAATTGGTAAAATGATTCATGCCAGTTGTTGACAAGCATGTCCCTGTTAATACATGGACTGTTAGAACCCTGATAGATTGATAACGAATTGAAACGTTTTATGGATCAAAGACACGATGCAAACAAGCCAGGCTGCTCAGCTGATTGGTTGACATATTGTACATGGAGACATTTTGTGACTTAACTTAGCAAAAAAAAGAAGAAGAAATTATATTAACAAACCAAGATAAATGACAGAAAACCCAATTGGAAAAGACTTGAGTACCTTAAATGATAATCATGGACGGATAACCCAAGTCATCTCCATCGTTCTTTGAAGTTGATAGGTCACCTATAACAAAACCTTTCGATATTGGCAATCATTTCAAATGGCTATTTCGCTACTAAAACTAGAAAAACCCCAGAAATGAAATGACAGTATTGAACAGTGTACCATCATACTAATATATAAAATATCTAATAGTGAAAGAGAAGGATGGCTGTTCTGAATGTGGTCAAGTTAGTGTGGGAGAGGTAGAGAAACTATGGCTATCCATCAGTAATGATCAGCCACCAGGTATAGACAACTTTGATTGGAAACCATTGAGAATGGCAGCAGACTGTATTTCTACTGCTATTTTCTATATATTAACCATATATTTAACATAAAGGAGTGTGTGTATCCACAGGTGTAGAAGGAAGCTGAAGTCATTCCACTGCCTAAACATGGCTTTAACAGCTTTAACAGCCGACCAATCAGTTTGCTGCCTGTTATGACCAAATACAGTGCTATTTTTCAGAGATCACGTTTTAATTTTATTTATTTAACCTTTATTTAACTAGGCATGTCAGTTAAGAAACAAATTCTTATTTACAATGACGGCCTAGGAACAGTGGGTTAACTGCCTTGTTCAGGGGCAGAACGACAGATTTTTACCTTGACAGCTCAGGGATTCAATCTAGCAACCTTTCGGTTACTGGCCCAACGCTCTAACCACTGGGCCACCTGCCGCCCCTAACTGCTGACTGAGCATGCATATAGAGAAGGGCACTCAACATGTACTGCACTGACTCAGATGACTGCTGATTGGCTAAAATGAATGGATAGTAGGATGATATTGGAGCTGTATTGTTAGATTTCAGAGCAGCCTTTAATGTTATTGAAAAAAACGACCTTGCTATGGCTTTACATCACATGGTTGGAGAGTTATTTATCCAATAGAACCCAGAGAGTTCTTCAGTAGAAGCTTCTCTAACATCAGATATGTACAGTGCAGTGTCCCAATTATCCTGGTCAAGTCATATTGACTAAGTTGTTGTTTAGATGGCGAGAGGTATGGCTGTTATAAGGTATGGCTGTTATAAAAATATGTTCTGGAGTTTTTGACACAAAGATCAACTGTACTAGTTGTTCAGACTCTGGTCCATCTTGATGACTGTCTGGTAATATGATCAGGTGCAGAAAAGACCTGTACTAGTTGTTCAGACTCTGGTCCATCTTGCTGACTGTCTGGTAATATGATCAGGTGCAGAAAAGACCTAGCAAAACAGAGCAGCACGCCTTGCCCTTAACTACACATCAACAACATGGATGACAGTCTCTTAACTACACACATAGAACTACACATCAACAACATGGATGACAGTCTCTTAACTACACACATAGAACTACACATCAACAACATGGATGACAGTCTCTTAACTACACACATAGAACTAACATCAACAACATGGATGACAGTCTCTTAACTACACACATAGAACTACACATCAACAACATGAATGACAGTCTCTTAACTACACACATAGAACTACACATCAACAACATGGATGACAGTCTCTTAACTACACACATAGAACTAACATCAACAACATGGATGACAGTCTCTTAACTACACACATAGAACTACACATCAACAACATGGATGACAGTCTCTTAACTACACACATAGAACTAACATCAACAACATGGATGACAGTCTCTTAACTACACACATAGAACTACACATCAACAACATGGATGACAGTCTCTTAACTACACACATAGAACTAACATCAACAACATGGATGACAGTCTCTTAACTACACACATAGAACTACACATCAACAACATGGATGACAGTCTTTCATGGTTGAGGGTTGACCAGAAATGTACTGCCTCTCTTCTAGTAATGATAAATATAACTGTGATGAAAATTCCAAATTGCCTGCATAATTAAATCACTTTCAGCTCACACACCCGTACATACCCCACAAGACATGCCACCAGGGGTCTCTTCACACACCCATACATACCCCACAAGACATGCCATCAGGGTCCTCTTCAGACAGGGGCGGCAGGTAGCCTAGTGGTTAGAGTGTCGGACTTGTAACCGGAGGGTTGCAAGTTCGAATCCCCGAGTTGACAAGGAAAAAATCTGTCGTTCTGCCCCTGAACAAGGCAGTTAACCCACTGTTCCCCGGGCGCCGAAGACGTGGATGTCGATTAAGGCAGCCCCCCGCACCTCTCTGATTCAGAGGGGTTGGGTTAAAAGCGGAAGACACATTTCGGTTGAAGGCATTTGGTTGTACAACTGACTAATAATGGTGACTTTGACTTTTGACTTTTAGACACCCATACATACCCACAAGACATGCCACCAGGGGTCTCTTCAGACACCCATACATACCCCACAAGACATGCCACCAAGGGGTCTCTTCAGACACCCATACATACCCCACAAGACATGCCACCAGGGTTCTCTTCAGACACCCATACATACCCCACAAGACATGCCACCAGGGCTCTCTTCAGACACCCATACATACCCCACAAGACATGCCACCTGGGGTCTCTTCAGACACCCATACATACCCCACAAGACATGCCATCAGGGTTCTTATCAGATACCCATACATACCCCACAAGACATGCCATCAGGATTCTCTTCAGACACCCATACATACCCCACAAGACATGCCACCAGGGTTCTCTTCAGACACCCATACATACCCCACAGGACATGCCACCAGGGTTCTCTTCAGACACCCATACATACCCCACAAGACATACCACCAGGGTTCTCTTCAGACACCCATACATACCCCACAAGACATGCCACCAGGGTTCTCTTCAGACACCCATACATACCCCACAAGACATGCCACCAGGGGTCTCTTCCCCAAGTCCTAAACGGGGATGGTAAAGGAACACACACAGACACACTAACACACACACACATAATTTTTTAGTTGTATTGGATATCGTTGTATTTTAATTTTGTGGGACTGTCCTTGTGCATCAGTGTTTTGTCACTTGTCATGTTTTTTGTGGACCCCATGAAGAGTAGCTGATGCTTCTGCGGAAGCTAATGGGGATCCAAATTCACAAATAGATACACCCTTTGTCTGTGTGTCCTAGACTAGGGACTAGTCAAGAGTATTGAGATACACCCTTTGTCTGTGTGTCCTGGTCTAGGGGTCCTTTGTTGCAGCTGCCATGGCAGATTTAAGCGTCCGCACGGGCCTGACTGAAACAGGCTTACCCCCTCTCACACAAAGAGCCATTTAAACACTGAAAGGATGAGTGAAATCTTCATTATATACCTCCCGGAGAAAGAGAGAGGAACCTCGGGGCTCAGAGAAAATATATGGTCTGCGTCCCAAATGGCACCCTATTCCCGATACATTGAGTGGACAAATAATTAGGAACACCTTCTCTTTCCATGACCTAGACTGACCAGGTGAATGCTATGATCCCTTATTGATGTCGCCTGTTAAATCCACTTCAGTCAGTGTAGATGAAGGGGAGGAGACAGGTTAAATAAGGATTTTTAAGACTTGAGACATGGATTGTTTAAGTGTGCCATTGAATGGGAAGGACAAAGATTTAAGTGCCTTTGAACGGGGTACCGGTTTGAGTGTGTCAAGAACTGCCACACTTCTGGGTAATTCACGCTCAAGAATGTATCAAGAATGGTCCACCACCCGAAGGACATCCAGCCAACTTGACACAACTGTAGGAAGCATTTGGAGTCAACATGGGCCAGCATCCCTGCGGAAACGCTTTCGACACCTTGTAGAGTCCATGCTCCGATGACTTGAGGCTGTTCTGAGGGCAAAGGGTTTGCGCAACTCAATATTAGGAATGTGTTCCTAATGTTTTGTACACTCAGTGTGTAGTGCACTATTTTTGACCAGAGCCAGTAGGGTAGTAGTGCACTACGTAGGGAATAGGGCGCCATTTGGGACGCAGACATGTAGGAAGGCTGTTTGGAGAGGGTTGGGTCATAGCTAAACAGCCATGGAGGACGGCTGTTTGTAGAGGGTTGGGTCATAGCTAAACAGCCATGGAGGACGGCTGTTTGTAGAGGGTTGGGTCGTAGCTAAACAGCCATGGAGGACGGCTGTTTGTAGAGGGTTGGGTCGTAGCTAAACAGCCATGGAGGACGGCTGTTTGGAGAGGGTTGGGTCGTAGCTAAACAGCCATGGAGGACGGCTGTTTGGAGAGGGTTGGGTCGTAGCTAAACAGCCATGGAGGACGGCTGTTTGGAGAGGGTTGGGTCGTAGCTAAACAGCCATGGAGGACGGCTGTTTGGAGAGGGTTGGGTCGTAGCTAAACAGCCATGGAGGACGGCTGTTTGAAGAGGGTTGGGTCGTAGCTAAACAGCCCACAATGTGTGTTAAGAGTCACGAAGCATCAAACTAAGGAGACGAGCGCGCCTTATTGGTTTATTGTCTTGAGAATAGTAGCTATCATCCGTATTCTGTGGGTTCTATAGCACACAGACAATCCTAACAGCTAATGGGGGAAAAGCTGAGATCTGTCTCTCTTCTCAGAGCTCCAAACAGGCTCATTACCGAGTAATAACCAGAAAAAGGAAAAAAAACGCATAGAAACCACAACGTCTGAGAGGTGTATAAACCCATTCATTCATCCCCTGTTCTTTTTCAGCCCGGCTTGGGCCCATAAAGAGGAGTGTCAGCGTGTCTGCCATGGCTTCCTACTGATGTGTATTGAGACAGTGTGAATATAGAGAGACCAAAATGGCCTCCTGCTCCTGCTGCTGCAAGGCTGGATTAGCTACACTGGATTAAAAGATTTACCTCCTGCTGCTTATTCAAATATTGTTTCACGTATTGTCATCAGCAGTCATAGAGACTCTACCTACTGCCCAGTAGAGAAAAAAAGAACCCTACATTAAACCTAGTTTAGAAAATCGGAATATTTCCTCTCTATAACAATCTACAAAAGCGTTCTATTTGATTGGGGAATAAGAATGTGGAATCGGAACGTTGTGGGTCAGTAAAACAATGGTGGAGAGTTCTGAGGCATTCCGCAGCCAAGGAAGAGCGGATGGGGTGGAAGGAGATGGAGGGTAGAGATGGATGGAAGGATGGGATGAAAGGGGATGGAGGGTAGAGATGGAGCAGGATGGAGCAGGATGGAGCAGGATGGGGAGGAGAAAACACCCCCAGAAAGGCGAAGATGTAAATAAATGGTCGTGAAAGTGTGTGGTGATCTTTGCTACGAGGTCTTTTTTTCTTGGAGACTCTCCTGGCAGTCAAACCAATTGATGTGGTTCCTTTGATGTTGATAAAGGGCTGCTGGAGGGACATAAGGACCATGATGAAAGGAGCGAAAGAAAGAGAAGAAAAAAAGAACTGTTATTAGATTAGAAGATGAACACGACAACAAACGGGTCGGACGACGCCGCCGCCGCGGCGAGATGTTACGGTACAACAGGCTTTGTTGTTTGGAGGTTCCGTTGGCGTACGGAAGGTGGGAGGGCGGTGGCAGTAATACGGTAAATGGTGATTCTTACCGTGGCGATGATGTGGCGGGGTCGGTGGTGGTCTGTCGTGGTGTCAGGACGGTCGCCGTCCCGTTGTAACGGTTGAAACAGACACGGTTCTGGTACTCCGCAGGACGATCTGTTAATCTGGACTCCCGTTGGCGTCCCGCAGTGGAATCTGTCGCCATCTTTGTGTCGTTGTCTTGGTTATCAGCCCTTCTCTCTCTCTCTCTCTCTCTCTCTCCTCCTCTCTTTCTCATCCCACCCCTCCCTCCCTCCCTCTCTCTCTTGTTTCCGTGTTGTGATGTCATCACGCTGCAGCGATATGGAGGAGCAGCGAAGGCCTTCTCCGTTTTGCAAAGGGGCCCCGCCACCAACGCACACACCAGACAGACCCTCAGTAGAAAGGACGTCAGACTGACAGAAGACCCCCTGCTGGGCTTGCCCTGTGTTTGATGTTGTATTTAACAGCTTCATTCATATCTCTCTCTCGCCCCCATCTCTCCTCTCTCTCTCTTTCTCGCCCCCTCTCTCCTCCCTCTGTCCCTCTCTCTCTACGTTCAATACCTTCTCAAATCCTGTTAATGCTGCATGGTGCTGGGAGTGTTTGTGTGTGTGTGTGTGTGTGTGTTGGAGAGCCCTTCTGTCTAGATCATCAACCATGGCAGCTGCTTCTCTTTGAAGTCTTCATATATAATCACTATTCATTTTCCTCCTTTGAACATGGTTTTTTTTATCTCATTTTGAGTTGTGTTGAAATGCTATCTGTGTCTGTGTGTGTGTGTGTGTGTGTGTGTGTGTGTGTGTGTGTGTGTGTGTGTGTGTGTGTGTGTGTGTGTGTGTGTGTGTGTGTGTGTGTGTGTGTGTGTGTGTGTGTGTGTGTGTGTGTGTGTGTGTGTGTGTGTGTGTGTGTGTGTGTGTGTGTGTGTGTGTGTGTGTGTGTGTGTGTGTGTGTGTGTGTGTGTGTGTGTCTGGAGCAGACATGATGGGACACGTCTCAATACTCTGAAGCAGACATGATGGGACACGTCTCAATACTCTGAAGCAGACGTGATGGGACACGTCTCAATACTCTGAAGCAGACGTGATGGGACACGTCTCAATACTCTGAAGCAGACATGATGGGACACGTCTCAATACTCTGGAGCAGACATGATGGGACACGTCTCAATACTCTGAAGCAGACATGATGGGACACGTCTCAATACTCTGAAGCAGACATGATGGGACACGTCTCAATACTCTGAAGCAGACATGATGGGACACGTCTCAATACTCTGAAGCAGACATGATGGGACACGTCTCAATACTCTGGAGCAGACATGATGGGACACGTCTCAATACTCTGGAGCAGACATGATGGGACACGTCTCAATACTCTGAAGCAGACGTGATGGGACACGTCTCAATACTCTGGAGCAGACATGATGGGACACGTCTCAATACTCTGGAGCAGACATGATGGGACACGTCTCAATACTCTGGAGCAGACATGATGGGACACGTCTCAATACTCTGAAGCAGACATGATGGGACACGTCTCAATACTCTGGAGCAGACATGATGGGACACGCGTCTCAATACTCTGAAGCAGACATGATGGGACACGTCTCAATACTCTGGAGCAGACATGATGGGACACGTCTCAATACTCTGAAGCAGACATGATGGGACACGTCTCAATACTCTGGAGCAGACATGATGGGACACGTCTCAATACTCTGGAGCAGACATGATGGGACACGTCTCAATACTCTGAAGCAGACATGATGGGACACGTCTCAATACTCTGAAGCAGACATGATGGGACACGTCTCAATACTCTGAAGCAGACATGATGGGACACGTCTCAATACTCTGAAGCAGACATGATGGGACACGTCTCAATACTCTGGAGCAGCTTCCTCTCCTCTTCTACTTCTTCCTGTCTCTTTCTTTCTCTCTCCACAGTTCACACCACAACAGTCTTCAGTCTCCCCTCTCCCCTCCTCATCCCCTCTCCGCTCATCCCCTCTCCCCTCCTCATCCCCTCCTCCTCCTCAGACATTACCATTTTAATATGTCTGCTGCTTTAGAGCCCACCTGTCCTCCAGAGTCCAGTTAGTCATGTGACCTCTGTAGTGATATGGTAATCAGCCATGTAGAACCACCGACAGCAGAACAACAAAGAGCTAGAACACTGCTGTCAAGGTCATATAGCCCAGACCAGAGTCCCTCTCTCTCTTTCTCAACCTGTCAGTCTCCCCCTTTCCTCCTCTTCTCTCACTTTGTCTCTTTAATTCATACCTCTCTCTCTCTCTCTCGATCTCTCTCTCTCTCTCTCTCTCTCTCTCTCTCTCTCTCTCTCTCTCTCTCTCTCTCTCTCTCTCTCTCTCTCTCTCTCTCTCTCTCTCTCTCTCTCTCTCTCTCTCTCTCTCTCTCTCTCTCTCTCTCTCTCTCTCTCTCTCTCTCTCTCTCTCTCTCTCTCCCCTAACAGTAATAAATACTGAGTAACATTGACTGATTACCCTGAGTCAGGTGTTAAAACTAATTTCTCATCACTAATTAACACATCATTATAAAAACACATTTTTCCATTCCCTTCCTGGTTCATAATCTCCTCCAATCACATCTCAAACTATGTCTAGGGCCCAAATGGCACCCTATTCCCTATGGGCTCTGGTCAGAAGTAGTGCGCCCTATTCCCTATGGGCCCTGGTCAGAAGTAGTGCTCCCTATTCCCTATGGGCTCTGGTCTGAAGTAGTGCGCCCTATTCCCTATGGGCCCTGGTCTGAAGTAGTGCTCCCTATTCCCTATGGGCCCTGGTCTGAAGTAGTGCTCCCTATTCCCTATGGGCCCTGGTCAGAAGTAGTGCTCCCTATTCCCTATGGGCCCTGGTCTGAAGTAGTGCTCCCTATTCCCTATGGGCCAGGTCTGAAGTAGTGCTCCCTATTCCCTATGGGCCCTGGTCTGAAGTAGTGCGCCCTATTCCCTATGGGCCCTGGTCTGGGTAGTGCGCCCTATTCCCTATGGGCCCTGGTCTGGGTAGTGCGCCCTATTCCCTATGGGCCCTGGTCTGGGTAGTGCGCCCTATTCCCTATGGGCCCTGGTCAGAAGTAGTGCGCCCTATTCCCTATGGGCCCTGGTCTGGGTAGTGCGCCCTATTCCCTATGGGCCCTGGTCTGGGTAGTGCGCCCTATTCCCTATGGGCCCTGGTCTGGGTAGTGCGCCCTATTCCCTATGGGCCCTGGTCAGAAGTAGTGCGCCCTATTCCCTATGGGCCCTGGTCTGGGTAGTGCGCCCTATTCCCTATGGGCCATGGTCAGAAGTAGTGCTCCCTATTCCCTATGGGCCCTGGTCTGAAGTAGTGCTCCCTATTCCCTATGGGCCCTGGTCTGAAGTAGTGCGCCCTATTCCCTATGGGCCCTGGTCTGGGTAGTGCCCTATTCCCTATGGGCCATGGTCAGAAGTAGTGCCCTATTCCCTATGGGCCCTGGTCTGAAGTAGTGCTCCCTATTCCCTATGGGCCCTGGTCTGAAGTAGTGCGCCCTATTCCCTATGGGCCCTGGTCTGGGTAGTGCGCCCTATTCCCTATGGGCCATGGTCAGAAGTAGTGCGCCCTATTCCCTATGGGCCCTGGTCTGAAGTAGTGCTCCCTATTCCCTATGGGCCCTGGTCTGGGTAGTGCGCCCTATTCCCTATGGGCCCTGGTCAGAAGTAGTGCGCCCTATTCCCTATGGGCCCTGGTCTGGGTAGTGCGCCCTATTCCCTATGGGCCCTGGTCTGGGTAGTGCGCCCTATTCCCTATGGGCCCTGGTCTGGGTAGTGCGCCCTATTCCCTATGGGCCCTGGTCTGAAGTAGTGCACTACGTAGGGTTCCATCATTCTGATGACTTCCATTCCCACAGAAAGCACTGGGGTCCGAGGGGACCAATGGGTGCTCAGAGTCAACACGGGCCACTTGAGACAGCTCTGCCTGCTGTGTTTCGCTGTGTTGCCGTGGTTACAGCTAATAGCAGTCAGCTGACAGGCTGCTGAGTGGTGATAAGAGATTCTCATTATAAGACTCATTCACACAGTGGGAAACTACACACCGTACACACACCGTACACACACACACACACACACACACACGCTCGCACACTTACAGAGGGTAGGGGGAGAGTCATTATGGGGTAATCTCACCAGTAAATGGATGTAACTACATCTCCCAACAAGGTGTGAATAACAAGTGAGACTTTATATTACCTGTGGTGAGTGATACAGAGAGGAGTTCAGGAAGTGTGTGTGTGTGTGTGTGTGTGTGTGTGTGTGTGTGTGTGTGTGTGTGTGTGTGTGTGTGTGTGTGTGTGTGTGTGTGTGTGTGTGTGTGTGTGTGTGTGTGTGTGTGTGTGTGTGTATATGTCGTGACTGTGGGAAGGGGAAAGTGTGTGTGGCATGAGAATCACAAAACCACTCAGCACACGACAGTCTAGAGAATCACACCCTGAAATATCACTTCTTCAGTCTTCCTGTTCAACTCTGACCTCTGTAGCAGCAGTCTAACTGACGTCCTGTTCAACTCTGACCTCTGTAGCAGCAGTCTAACTGACGTCCTGTTCAACTCTGACCTCTGTAGCAGCAGTCTGACTGACGTCCTGTTCAACTCTGACCTCTGTAGCAGCAGTCTGACTGACGTCCTGTTCAACTCTGACCTCTGTAGCAGCAGTCTGACTGACGTCCTGTTCAACTCTGACCTCTGTAGCAGCAGTCTGACTGACGTCCTGTTCAACTCTGACCTCTGTAGCAGCAGTCTAACGTCCTGTTCAACTCTGACCTCTGTAGCAGCAGTCTAACTGACGTCCTGTTCAACTCTGACCTCTGTAGCAGCAGTCTGACTGACGTCCTGTTCAACTCTGACCTCTGTAGCAGCAGTCTAACGTCCTGTTCAACTCTGACCTCTGTAGCAGCAGTCTAACTGACGTCCTGTTCAACTCTGACCTCTGTAGCAGCAGTCTAACTGACGTCCTGTTCAACTCTGACCTCTGTAGCAGCAGTCTAACGTCCTTAAAATGCTGAATTGAATAATTAGCTAGCTAACTCTTCAGCAGAGACCAGTGTGATGCCTACATGCATTGTGTGTATGTGTGTGTGTGTGTGTGTATATGTGTGTGTGTGTGTGTGTGTATATGTGTGTGTGTGTGTGTGTGTGTATGTGTGTGTGTATGTGTGTGTATGTATATGTGTGTGTGTGTGTGTGTGTGTGTGTGTGTGTGTGTGTGTGTGTGTGTGTGTGTGTGTGTGTGTGTGTGTGTGTGTGTGTGTGTGTCAGGGCCAGATGTCTGGGAGGAGGCCCAGGAGGCAGATAAGTTAGCGTCTGACGGTGAAGGTCAGATATGGCTTGCTTCCCAAATGGCAACACTATACCCTCTGTAGTGCATTGCTTTTGAGCAGGGCCCAGAGGGCTCTATATAGGGAATAAGGTCCCATTTGGAACACAGCCATAGGGCTACGCTAGTGGATGATAATCCCTATGTCCTCAGGGACAATGTGCACAGGACTGTGTGTGTGTGTGTGTGTGTATAGAGGAGTGTGTGTGTGTGTATAGAGGAGTGTGTGTGTGTGTGTGTAGGAGAGGAGTGTGTATGTAGGAGAGAAGTGTGTGTGTGTGTGTGTGTGTGTGTGTGTGTGTGTGTGTAGGAGAGTGTGTGTGTGTCGGAGAGTGTGTGTATGTGTAGCAGTGTGTGTGTGTGTGTGTGTAGGTGAGAGTGTGTGTGTGTAGGAGAGGAGTGTGTGTGTGTGTGTGTAGGAGAGTGTGTGTGTGTGTGTAGGAGAGTGAGAGTGTGTGTGTAGGGGAGTGAGTGTGTGTAGGAGAGTGTGTGTGTGTGTGTGTGTAGGAGAGTGTGTGTGTGTGTGTGTGTGTGTGTGTGTGTAGGAGTGTGTGTGTGTGTGTGTAGGAGAGTGTGTGTGTGTGTGTAGGAGAGTGTGTGTGTGTGTGTAGGAGTGTGTGTGTGTGTGTGTGTGTGTGTGTGTAGGAGAGTGTGTGTGTGTGTGTGCTGTAGGTTCCATTGTTTCCGGTGCCTCTGACCTTTCCACTCAAACGAGAGGGGTTTGGGACAATCCTGAGTGACGGGTGTGTGAGTCTCAGGCCTGAGTGGCAGGGGGCTCAGGTCCCACAGAGAAACACAGAGCAATTAGGCAGGACCAGAGGGCCAATTAAAACAACAGAGACAGGAAGTGTGTGTGTGTGTTGGGGCTGTGTGGGTCTGGGTGTGTGTGACTCCTGTGAGTTTTCTTAAGAGACGACCAAGTACAAACTGAATTCATGGATAATATTGTAGGCCTTAACCGCTTCAAATGGCGGCAATGTTTATCCGCTGTAGACTAATGGAGGCATCATTTTTTTATGTTACCTAATTACCATATTATTCTAACCAGATGAACTGGTTGAATCATTCCCATCAGGTGTAGGTCAGGTTAGACTGACAGCCAGACCGTATTCCAATCACTCATATTCTGTAAATTGGTCATTATGACATTAGATATCTAATGGGTATAATTTTAATGGCCATCGTATTTCTAGGCTTTAAATCATCCTCTACTCGGGCGCTGTTGAGATTCTCACCTTGTCCAGTAAAATGTCAAACCGGGGAGCTTTAGAAGAACCGGTAGCAGCTTATTTTCCAACGAGAAGGAACGGAGCGCACCGGCTGTCGGGACTAACGATCAGCGGGGTCGCTAGCAACACTCCCTGCCCAGGTAATTAGCTTTAATAAGGGAGAGTGAAAACTGCCACTTTGGGGAGATGTGTGTGTGTGAGGGAGAGGTCAATATGGCATACAAATGAGAGAGAGAGAGACGAGGGGAGAGAGAGAAAGGGAGGGAGGCAGAGAGAGAGGGAGAGAGAAAGGGAGGGAGGCAGAGAGGAGAGAGACGGGGAGAGAGAAGGGGGAGGGAGAGAGAGAGAGAGAGAGACGGGCGGGACAGAGAGGTGTTCTAAATGAGCTCTATAAATGAGTCAGCTGTTCCTAAGTGCAGCTCCTCCTAAATGGAAGACAGAATTCAATATGAAAATATTCTGTTCTGTTCTAACGGAAGCCTCCGTCTCCACATTGACAACCTGTCTCTTCTATCTGTCTGTCTGTCAATATCACTGGAAGTCTATGAGCCAATTAGTACAACCCATCCCCCCTGTCTCCGTCTGTCTGTCTTACAGTCATTTCACTCTGCCTACAGATCCATAATGGAAGTCAATGAGTTGTTGCTCAAATTACACTCAAGTGGCACCCTATTCCCTATCCTATGCACCCTGGTCCAAAGAAGTGCACTATATAGGGAATATGGCTCTGGTCTAAAGTAGTGCACTATATTGGGAATTGGTCTCTGGTCTAAAGTAGTGCACTATATAGGGAATAGGGCTCTGGTTCAAAGTAGGGCACTATATAGGGAACAGGGCCCTGGTCTAAAGTAGGGCACTATATAGGGAATAGGGTGCCATTAGGGAAGCATTCTAACACTCCTGAGATGGTGAGTGTTCAGACCATATGGGTCAATGCTTCAATGATCCTAACATGCTCATTAAGGAGAGTTATGTAGAGACCAATGGCTGATGCACTGGACTTGGCCATCTGCAGTTTTTCTGCACTGAATAGTTACTTTGGTCAATAACAGACAGGTATGAAAACAGGGAGGAACTACCTGCACTTGCCCAATAATACTCGTTTTTCCCCCATTGCAAAATGTTTTGCTACGGTGTGGCCCTAATGAATTGGACCCAAGAGTCGGAGTGGCCAGAGCTACGCACCAGTAGCAAGGTTTTGTTCCAGCCTTACTGTGACACCTGATTTCACCTAATCAGCTGATACTCAGAACCTTGATTAGCTGAACCAGGCGTGTTGTGTAAAATAGGTCTGAAGCAGGGCCTCTAGCTGTGCCACTAGAGATTCTGGGTTTGAGTCCAGGCTCTGTCGCAGCCGGCCGCGACCGGGAGACCCATGCGGCGGCGCACAATTGGCTCAGAGTCGTCCGGGTTAGGGGAGGGTTTGGCCGGCAGGGATGTTCTTGTCCCATCGCGCTCTAGCGACGCCTGTGGCGGGCCGGGTGCAGTGCACGCTGACGCGGTCGACAGGTTACTGTGTTTTTCCTCCGACACGTGTGCGGCTGGCTTCTCCGTTAAGCGGGCATTGTGTCGGGAAGCAGTGCGGCTTGGCTGGGTTGTTTCGGAGGACGCACGGCTCTCGACCTTCGCCGTACGGGAGTTTCAGCAATGGGAAAAGACTAACTACCAAAGAAAAAGGGGTAAAACATTTTATTCTGCTCTGTCAGTAGCTCTCTATATGAAGAGGATGTGGTCACCTCTGTGCTACTGGCTGGGCTTACAGCGCAGTACAGCGCCACCTTGTGTTACAGAGCAGTAATGGTAAACGGCTAAATGAAATTGGAATAAGTATCGGTAACCAGGTATCCATCAAACGTATTATTATTTTTTATCCGAGTTAAGTAAAAATGTCATGACAGGCCTGATGGAAACAAAAATTACTTTTCGATAAACTTTCCAAATGTCGACTAAACAAAATACGCTAGACAAGGTGTGATCTTTTTGTGTCGGTAAAATGTCCGCGAAAGGGCTTTAATGCACAAACGATATTGATATAATAACCATCATTTGGAAGTAACCGTGGAGTCACGCGTTGACATGGTGTGTGGTCCTCCCCCTGCGACTCGTCGGGAAACCATGCAGTTTATTAAGCTACAGATGAAATAAGTTATGATGAACTTCACAGGGTGGTGAAACTGCACGGTGATGAGCTTGATGCTCCTTTCCAATAAATATCCAGGGTCTTATTCTGGTGACATGATGGTCGATGCTCGGCTGCCTTTTGACAAATTAAAACGATTTCTCTCTTTAGTACATAACCTCATCGCTCGCTATACAACGCAACATGTCTTGTG
This sequence comes from Brachymystax lenok tsinlingensis, assembly GCA_030435695.1. Taxonomy (NCBI): domain Eukaryota; kingdom Metazoa; phylum Chordata; class Actinopteri; order Salmoniformes; family Salmonidae; genus Brachymystax; species Brachymystax lenok. The sequence continues at coordinate 40,182,079 of CM059812.1, forward strand.
AGGCAACCACATCAGAGTTGAAAATGCAATGGAAACAGATTTAATCGGTATTTGTGAATTTAACCCTAAAAAACAAAATGTGTTTTATGTGCACTACGTCATCACAGCCTTTCATCTGCCACAAATCAGTTTGATGGAAACACATCTCTCTCTCGTGGGAAAATGTGCATATTGATTTTACAATATTGGCATGAAAATCTCCCATCAGTCAGATGGAAACCTAGCTAGTGAGTTACTTTGAAAACAAAGTGGAAGAAGGAGAATGAGAATATAAAAACACAAAAAAAAATCACACTTTATTTCAAGGAGCTGTTTTGGGAAGTTACTCTGTTCTACAAAACAAAAAGGTATATTACAGTATACCTCCATTACAGGACAGTATATGAGAGTCCTGCACTCAGATCAGGCCTACATTCCTGGGGCCGTGTGTCAAGGGTCTCAGATCATAACGAATGCAATTATATGGACTGGGGGGGGACCTGATCCTAGATCAGCACTCATTACTCTGAGACACATGATACATAACGGCCCCTGGACTAAGAAGCCCTTTCAACAGAGATTCTCAATGAAAGAGTGTTATAGTCCATGAGTATGCTTAATCTGGGTCGGGGGAAACCAGAACTGGGTCAACTTAGAAGACTAGAGAGCCTTCTAACACATTCATTTACAGAGAAAAGCCTGTCAGCTGACTAGGGTTGAAAGATCTGGTGAACTTTCAATAAATTCCTTGGTTTTACAGAAATCCCAGATGTAGGATTTCTGGAATAAAGAGGGAAATATTCAGGAAACTCGGAACCCTACTGGAAAATGAGGGAATTTATATTTGAAAAAGGAAAAAATTATGACACAATTTATGTAAAAAAAAAAAAAAGTATCTTTTTAAAAATCTAAATAAAACATTTTTACCCATCAGCTTTCAGTGAGTGCTCAGTGATGGTAAGGAGAGGAGACCAATGGACTGTCAGCGATGCAGAGGACATGTTGGAGACAATACAAAATGGAGGACCAAGGGATTTTGTCGTAGTCAGGGTTGGGGGTCAATTCCCTTTCAATTCAGAAAGTAACCCAAATTCCAAAAGGTTCCTAATTGAAACACATCGAAGAGAAATGGAATTTCCGTGTACTTTCTGAATTGACTGGAATCCAAAATGGAATTGATCCCAACCCTGGTACTAGTTAACTATGCACCATACAGCTGGAGGTACAAGGAATAAATAAAACACTGGGTACGTCCCAAATGGCACCCTATTCCCTTTATAGTGCCCAGGGCCCATAGGCCTCAGATAAAAAAAAAATAGTGCACTATGTAGGGATTAGGGTTCCATTTGGAATGGCCAATAGGAATAGGACCTGTTCTACAGTAAAGCTCCCTAAAACACATTGACTGCATCACCTGCACTGGGAGATGGCTTTGAAGTCCCATTTCACTTCCTCCCTCATTCCCCTTCCTCCCTCCCTCGCTCCCCTCCCCTCCCCTCATTCCTCCCTCCCTCCCCTCCCCTCATTCCTCCCTCCCCTCCCCCTCCTCCTCCCCTCTCCCTCCCTCCCTCCCTCCCTCATTCCTCCCTCATTCCTCCCTCCCTCCCTCCCTCCCCCTCCTCCCTCCCCCTCTCCTCCCTCCCTCCCCAGGGATCTACTTCTCCTCCTCTTCATCCCCCTTTCCTTCTGTTTTTGGGGCATCCTTTCCCTCTTCCTGTTTCCCATCCTTCTCTTCCTGGTTCGACTTGATCTCTTCCTGTTTCCCATCCTTCTCTTCCTGGTTCGACTTGATCTCTTCCTCTTTCCCATCCTTCTGTTCCCGGTTCGTGGTGACCTCTTCCTGTTTCCCGTCTTTAGGGCCCTCCTCCTTGACGACCTCCTGCAGGTTGTACTTCCTGTATAGAGTGTAGTCCCTGACGACGCTGATGCAGCACACACTCTTGATGACCTCGACGATGATGGTGAGCTCAGGGGTGGTCAGGTCAACCTTGTTTTTAGGATTCATCTTCCCCACCAGGCCTGCAGGGGGAGATAAACATATGAGCTTGGCCAGGTACAGAGTTCATATGAGCTAGCACAGTACACACACACGGGGTTGTCCCATGGAGACAGGACAGGTGTGTGAGATATGAATACACTAGGAACATATAGAGCCAGTTTCCTGGACATCATCTCTATCCAGCATGCTTCTCAGTCCAAGCCCAGGCTTAATCTGTGTCTGGGGAAACTGCTCCAATGAGATATACAGAAATATCTAGGATGGAAGTGGTCGGACCAAGCAGACACGAGGCTACAAGACCGTTTTGCTAGTACAGACTGGGATATGTTCCGGGATTCAACCATAACAGTCACAAGCTTCCTCAATAAGTGCATAGACGATGTCGCGCCCACAGTGTCTATAAGAATGGATCCAAACCAAAAAACATGGATTACAGGCCGTATCCACGCTGGGATAAAGGCTAGAGCTGCCACTTACAAGGAACAGAACATGGACACACACAAGAAAGCTACGACATCAAACATGCAGAAGGACAATATAGGAGGAATCCTATTACACCGGCTCCGATGCTCATCGTATGTGGCAGGGCTTGCAGACGATAACGGATTACAAAGGGAAACCCAGCCATGAGTTGCCCAGCGATGCAGGACTCCCAATACGAGCTAAATGCCTTTTATGCTCGCTTTGAGGAATACAACACTTTGTCTTGCGTGAAAGCCCCTGTTGTTCCGGATGACTGTGTGATCTCACTCTCCATGGCCTCTGTAAGTAAAACTTTTAAACAGGTTAAAACTAGCAGGGCTGCCGGGCCAGACGGAATACCAGGGCCTGTTTTTCAAAGCATGCACAGACCATGTGTCTTCAAGGGAATTTTCAATCTCTCCTTGTCCCAGTCTGTAATCACGACATGTTTAAAGCTGACCACCACAGTCTCTGTTCCCAACAGATCCAAGGTAACCTGTCTAAATGACTATCGTCCTGTAGCACTCACATCTGTAATTATGAAGTGCTTTGAAAAGGCTGGTCATGGCTCACATCAACACCGTCATCCCAGACCCACTCCAATTTGCGTACCGCCCCAACAGATCCACAGATGGCGCAATCTCAAATGCACTTCACACTGCCCTCTCCCACCTGGACAAGAGGGGAAATAACTGTGAGAATGCTGTTCATAGACTACAGCTCAGCGTTCAACACCATAGTCCCCTCCAAGCTCATCATAGAGTTGGGGACCCTGGGACTGGACCCCTCCCTCTGCAACTGGATCCTGGACTTCCTGACGGGCCTGGGGCTCCATGCAAGACCTCACCTCGTGGAGTTGCAATGATCATGAGAACGGTGAGGAATCAGCCCAGAACTACACGGGAGGATCTTGTCAATGATCTCAAGGCAACTGGGACCATAGTCACCAAGAAAACAATTGGTAACACACTACGCCGTGAAGGACTGAAATCCTGCAGCGCCCGCAAGGTCCCCCTGCTCAAGAAAGCACATATACATGCCCGTCTGAAGTTTGCCAATGAACATCTGAATGATTCAGAGGACAACTAGGTGAAAGTGTTGTGGTCAGATGAGACCAAAATGGAGCTCTTTGGCATCAACTCAACTTGCTGTGTTTGGAGGAGGAGGAATGCTGCTTAAGACCCCAAGAACACCATCACCACCGTCAAACATGGAGGTGGAAACATTATGCTTTGGGGGTGTTTTTCTGCTAAGGGGACAGGACAACTTCACCGCATCAAAGGGACGATGGACGGGGCCATGTACCGTCAAATCTTGGGTGAGAACCTCCTTCCCTCAGCCAGGGCATTGAAAATGGGTTGTGGATGGGAATTCCAGCATGACAATGACCCAAAACATTAAAATGCAATTCCATTTATAACATTTTTCACATGCGTTTTTCTGCATTTTGTTGTTATTCTGTCTCTCACTGTTCAAATAAACCTATCATTAAAATTATAGACTGATCATTTCTTTGTCAGTGGGAAAACGTACAAAATCAGCAGGGGAACAAATACTTTTTTTTCCCCCTCACTGTATCTACCTCTAATACCTTATTATTATATATCCTGAAGCCTCGTCACTTTACCCTGCCTTCATGTACATATCTACCTCTAATACCTTATTATTATATATCCTGAAGCCTCGTCACTTTACCTTGCCTTCATGTACATATCTACCTCTAATACCTTATTATTATATATCCTGATGCCTAGTCACTTTACCCTGCCTTCATGTACATATCTACCTCAAATACCTTATTATTATCTATCCTGAAGCCTCGTCACTTTACCCTGCCTTCATGTACATATCTACCTCAAATACCTTATTATTATCTATCCTGATGCCTAGTCACTTTACCTTGCCTTCATGTACATATCTACCTCAAATAATTTGTACCTCTGCATGTTCATCTGGTTCTGGTACTCCCTGTATACAGCTTCACATTGATCTGGTACTGGTACTCCCTGTAAATATAGCTTCACATTGATCTGGTACTAGTACTCCCTGTATATAGCTCCACATTGATCTGGTACTCCCTGTATATAGCTCCACATTGATCTGGTACTGGTACTCCCTGTATATAGCCTCACATTGATCTGGTACTGGTACTCCCTGTATATAGCCTCACATTGATCTGGTACTGGTACTCCCTGTATATAGCCTCACATTGATCTGGTACTGGTACTCCCTGTATATAGCTCCACATTGATCTGGTACTGGTACTCCCTGTATATAGCTTCACATTGATCTGGTACTGGTACTCCCTGTATATAGCTCCACATTGATCTGGTACTGGTACTCCCTGTATATAGCCTCACATTGATCTGGTACTGGTACTCCCTGTATATATCTGCTCATTGATCTGGTACTGGTACTCCCTGTATATAGCGTCACATTGATCTGGCACTGGTACTCCCTGTATATAGCCTCACATTGATCTGGTACTGGTACTCCCTGTATATAGCTTCACATTGATCTGGTACTGGTACTCCCTGTATATAGCCTCACATTGATCTGGTACTGGTACTCCCTGTATATAGCTTCACATTGATCTGGTACTGGTACTCCCTGTATATAGCTTCACATTGATCTGGTACTGGTACTCCCTGTATATAGCCTCACATTGATCTGGTACTGGTACTCCCTGTATATAGCCTCACATTGATCTGGTACTGGTACTCCCTGTATATAGCTTCACATTGATCTGGTACTGGTACTCCCTGTATAAAGCTTTATCTTGTGTATTTTATTCCTCGTGTTAGTTACTATTTCATTTTTAAACTCTGCATCGTTGAGAAAGGTTAGTAAGCAAGCATTTCGTTGTACAACAGTTGTATTCGGAGCATGTGATCAGTGATGTGATTTAGGATGATTCTCTCGTCTCTGAACACACTGTATCCAGAGATGTGTTTCCCCTTACTGTGTCCATGTAGCCTACCTGCCAGGGCCTTGATGATGTCATCCCTCTTGTTGTGGGAGCTGTTCCGGGCCTTGAAGGCGATCTGGTAGCTGCCCTGGTTGGGGGCTTTAAACCACGGCTCTAAGAACACACTCAGGTACTTATCCATGTCCTCTTGGAATGCCTTGCACGTTCCACTCACCTAGAACACACAGAGAACCATCAGAACCCCCCCGCCCCACAAAACAATACAGATTCTAGAAAAGATAAATTCTTCCAGCTAGTCTCTCCCTCTCTCTTCTGGTTGGACGGGAAAGGAAACCTCCATTCCATCTGATACTCAGCCCCATGCCATTACATGTGCTCACCGGCAGCATCCTGAGGATGACTCGTGACTTGTTCTTCTTGGTGATGTGGAGGTCTGACAGGATGTGATGCACCAGCTTATCAGGGTCTGGAGGTGGGAGAGAGAGAGAGAGAGAGAGAGAGAGAGAGAGAGAGAGAGAGAGAGAGAGAGAGAAGAATAAAAAGACTAGTTAGTTATAAACAAAACAGACTATTTTGAGGACTTCTGAATAGGTGTAACTGTCAATGTTGGCAGTTCTTTATTGAACTAAGGATAAAACCTAGCCTGGTCCCAGATCTGTTTATGCTATCATGTCAGCTACTTGTCATGCCAAGTAGTGGCATGACGGCACAAAACAGACTGGTACCCAGGCCAGGATAAAACTAAGGATTATTGAAATTAGCTAAAGAACTCTGATGCTCTCTGTCAAACTCTTCCTCACCGATGTTCTTCGTCTTGATGAAGATGACGTTGTTGGCCCCACTGTCCATGGCCTGGAAACGCCGCTCCCTTTTCCCCGACGATGCTTTGAGCTGCTTCACCTCCTTCTTCAGAGCTGCCTCCACATCTTCATCCTCCTCTTCCTCACTACTGCTCTCCTCGGGTTCCTTAAACTGGGTTGTCAGGAGAGTTTAGAGAAGTTAGTTAAAACAAAAAAAAATACACCATTTATAACTATTAACAAAGATTACTACCAATAAAGATGTAGAGTACAAATAATATCTACTAACAATTCACACTTCAACATTTCGTAAAGTTGTCTTGGCTCAGTTACTTTAGAAATTACTCCATTCTCCTACTTTACGTTCAGTTGATCCCTGATTTGCATGACATGATTGGACAGTTATCCGTCAGTGATGACTTCCAAGGAGGGAATTAAGGGAAACACCTCTTCACGTATTCGTAGTACATGTCCCAGCTAAATGTACCGCTTACATTCTCAGGTCCGTAGAGTTGGTCGGCGTACTCGTTCAGCAGATTGAAGGCTTCCGCGGTGCATTTCCTCTCGTTCATATTACAGGTGATGAGAATACCTTGCATGCCCACCTCGAGCTCCCGGGAACCCTTGTGCTTCTTACTCCGGTGTCCGCCGCCGCCATAGCGTTTCTTACTGCGCTTTCTCAAGTCTTGCGCTTCGGACATATTGGATCATATACAGGACTGCTGGATAATAGTTTGTTAACTGTTACCTGGCTAACGTTATCTATCTAGTTTCTTATTTGGCACTAGCAAGTATAGCAGAATTGTCTAGCTTAGCTAACATGCATGCAAGCTAGCACAACAAACGACACGAGCCGGGATTGCTTACGTTAGCTACTGTACTAAACCTCAATCGGTAATCGTACACGTTGGATTAAATGATAACAATGCATCGATTAATTTGCCAAGTTACAGAACTACTAGTCGACGTTTATCGTACTCTTCTCAAGTTGAGTCCGAAGGTACTCGTGGGCTCCTTCCTTCATTCAAACACGCGAGTGTTGTGGAAAAATAGTGGAATCGGCGTATCGCCTTCAAAATAAAAGTCCCAATTGAAACATGCAAACTGATTAAAATATTGAAATCATGACACAATTGAACTACAAATGCTAAACAAGGTTGGAATGTTGTTATAAAAATTCAGCAAAAGACAATTTGACCAAAAAAATGTAAAATCCGTTGATCGCACTGTGGATGTATAAACTTAGGGATTATGGTCAAAGCACACCAAGACAGTTGTGAACTGAGGGCACGACAAAACCTATTCCCTCTCAGGAGACTGAAAAGATGTGGCATGGGTCTTCAGATCCTCAAAAGGTTTTACAGCTGCACCATCGAGAGCATCCTGACTGGTTCCATCACTGCCTGGTATGGCAACTGCTCAGCCTCCGACCGCAAGTTATATACCACTAGATTTGATTTATTACAAGCTTAAGGGTATCTGGGCAACTTTCATAAGGTCTGGATGCCTTATATGGAATACAGTTTAACAAAAGGAGTCTGTATTGACAACATGCCCAGGTCAGGGGAGATACCTAGTCTGTTTAGGCAATCCCTAGCTGCTGGGCTACTCAGTCCTGGTCCTGGGGGTCTGCCGTCCTGTGTGTTGTCACTCTGGCCTCGGCCTAACACACACGAAACCAATAATAAATGTTTCACTAAGATCCTTAAGCTGAGCGGGGTGTGTTAGGTTGGTGTGCTGCACGGTGGTGGACCCCTAGGGGCAGGGTGGTGGACCCCTTGGGGCAGGGGGGTGGACCCCTTGGGCAGGGTGGTGGACCCCTTGGAGCAGGGTGGTGGACCCCTTGGGGCAGGGTGGTGGACCCCTTGGGGCAGGGTGGTGGACCCCTTGGGGCAGGGTGGTGGACTCCTAGGGGCAGGGTGGTGGACCCTTGGAGCAGGGTGGTGGACCACTTGGGGCAGGGTGGTGGACCCCTTGGGGCAGGGTGATGGACCCCTAGGGGCAGGGTGGTGGACCCCTTGGGGCAGGGTGGTGGACCCCTTGGGGCAGGGTGGTGGACCCCTTGGGGCAGGGTGATGGACCCCTAGGGGCAGGATGGTGGACCCATAGGGGCAGGACAGGGTGACCCTGCTATATTGTGTGCAAGTAAAAAGAGCTCTACAGTACGATTAGGACTATGAGATTAATTATATGGAGGATGTGCTGCTCCCAAGTGGCGTAGAGGTAGGGCACACAATTGGCCCAGTGTCGTCCGGTTTTGGCCGGGGTAGGCCGTCATTGTAAATAAGAATTTGTTCTTAACTGGCTTGCCTAGTTAAATCAAGGTAAAAAATGTTTTAACAATTATTATAATAATAATGTGTATTTTGTGTGTGTGTTTTTTTTTTTTTTACTTTGGTTTCCAAACCTTTCCCTTGGGAATATAAAAAAAGAAGAAGGTGGGAATGAAATTGTGTTGGGAGTGAGTTGAGTTATTGACTAGACTGGTGGGGGGTCGGGCGTGCAGCGATCTGGCTGAAATTTTGATATAGAGGATGTTTTAATAAATACAATCAATTCTTTGTACTTTGTAAAAATTTTTAAGAGTTCATTTGTTAGGCTATTGGTTAAAGGTGCAACACAATATACATTTTTGAATGACCTTTGATTTACCTCAGTCTTATCAATAACTTATACATATCAAATCAAATCAAATCAAATGTATTTATAAAGCCCCCCCTTATTACATCAGCTGATGTCACAGAGTGCTGTACAGAAACCCACATATGTAATAATCTCTTACCTAGCTCGATGGCTGGGGGCATTTTTGCTTACTGTTTGTTGTTGTTAGAAGGGCCATGGGGCGGCAGGTAGCCTAGTGGTTAGAGTGTAGGGGCGGCAGGTAGCCTAGTGGTTAGAGTGTAGGGGCGGCAGGTAGCCTAGCGGTTAGAGTGTAGGGGTGGCAGGTAGCCTAGCGGTTAGAGTGTAGGGGCGACAGGTAGCCTAGCGGTTAGAGTGTAGGGGCGGCAGGTAGCCTAGTGGTTAGAGTGTAGGGGCGCAGGTAGCCTAGTGGTTAGAGTGTAGGGGCGGCAGGTAGCCTAGTGGTTAGAGTGTAGGGGCGGCAGGTAGCCTAGTGGTTGTTATAAAGTGGTTAGAGTGTAGGGGCGGCAGGTAGCCTAGTGGTTGTTATAAAGTGGTTAGAGTGTAGGGGCGGCAGGTAGCCTAGTGGTTAGAGTGTAGGGGCGGCAGGTAGCCTAGTGGTTAGAGTGTAGGGGCGGCAGGTAGCCTAGTGGTTAGAGTGTAGGGGCGGCAGGTAGCCTAGCGGTTAGAGTGTAGGGGCGGCAGGTAGCCTAGCGGTTAGAGTGTAGGGGCGGCAGGTAGCCTAGTGGTTAGAGTGTAGGGGCGGCAGGTAGCCTAGTGGTTAGAGTGTAGGGGCGGCAGGTAGCCTAGTGATTAGAGCATTGGACCAGTAACCGAAAGGTTGCTAGATTGAATCCCCAAGGTAAAAATCTGTCGCTCTGCCCCTAAATAAGGCAGTTAACCCACTGTTCCTAGGCCGTCAGTGTAAATAAGAATTTGTTCTTAACTGATTTGCCTAGTTAAATACATTTAAAAATAATAAATAAAATATTGGATTGTGTAGGAAAAAAAAATCTGGAGCAGGAACCCCAGACCCCCACCCACCTCCAAAATCAAAGTTGCACCCCTGTCTTAATTGTTACCCAGAAATGATGGGTAAAAACGGCTGCATTGGATCTTTAAACAAAATCTCTTTCTCTGAGCAATTGTATTGGTATAAAATAATTGAATTGTCTATATTTTCTTGAGGATGCAATATAGCTCAGTATTTGTATCATTTATTTGATACAATATTTTTTGCTCATCTTCATCAAGGGTGCCAAAAATTATAGACGTGACTGTATATGAATCGTTTGACACTTTTCTACTCTTGCATGGGGGGACTTTAATTTTGAAATCCCCCCCAAATTCCGTGACCCGGATTTGACTTGTTAGGGCTGCTAGCAACAACACGTAGCTAGCTAACAAAACTCGAAATGCAACATCTCAAGGAGAAAGGTAACTAGTAGCTAGCTAGTAGTTTTCTATCGTTGCAGTGTCGAAGCATCTGCAGAGAAATGCTCCCTAAAATGTTTCTCTCTTTGGCCTCTGTCTCACAGCTATCTAGCTAAAGTGAGTTATTTAAGTTGCGATCAAGTGATAGCGAGGCTAGCGAGCTTTATATAAACTAGCCTAGTATGAATTCGGCAGGAAAACCTGTATCTTGTCATTTGCCGTGGTAGCTTAACGTTATGTCAAGAACAGTATTTGTATTTATTAGGGATCCCCATTAGTTCCTGCCAAGGTAGCTACTCTTCCTGGGGTCCAAACACACCAAAGCATCACATTACATATAAAACAGTGAACTATGTTTGTACTGAATGAGCTAAAGATAAACCAGTACATCATATAACATCCCTACACCACAACATGTTCAATACCACCATACAATTTTAGATAAAAACATTTACATTTTATTTAACTAGGCAAGTCAGTTAGGAACAAATTCTTATTTACAATGACGGCCTAAGCCGGACGAAGCTGGGCCAATTGTGCGCCGTCCTATGGGACTCCCAATTATGTCCGGTTGTGATACAGCCTGGAATCGAACCAGGGTCTGTAGTGACGCCTCAAGTTCTGAGATGCAGTGCCTTAGACAGCTGCACCACTCAGGAGCCATCTCCAGATCCTTCTCTTAGTTGCCTATAACCACACATTTTTTTTGTGGCTACAATCGCGGTCAATCTATGTTGAGAGGGCCGTTTCTATGGCGATTTAAAGGGAAAGTCTCAGAAATACACAATGAAAACAGGAACAGATTGTCTTTGCGGAGGGTAGATATTGAAATTCAGTCTGTTAGCTTCATGGCTACCGACGTGAGTGCTATGTGTCGGTAGTCATTTAGGCAGGTTACCTTCGCTTTTTTGGGGCACAAGGACTATGGTGGTCTGCTTGAAACATGTAGGTATTACAGATTCGGTCAGGGAGAGGTTGAACATGTCAATGAAGACAATTGCCAGTTGGTCCGGGCATGGTCTGAGTACACGTACTGGTAATGTCTGGCCCTGCGTCCTTGTGAATGTTGACCTGTTCAAAGGTCTTACTCACATCGGCTACAAAGAGTGTGATCACACAGTCGTCCGGAACAGCTGGTGGTCTCATGCATGCTTCAGTGTTGCTTGCCTCTAAGCGAGCGTAAAAGTCATTTTGCCCGTCTGGTAGGCACTGGGCAGCTCGCGCCTGGGTTCCCCTTTGTAGTCCGTAATAGTTTGCAAGCCTGCCACATCCGATGAGCGTCAGAGCCAGTGTCAACTTCATAACAAACACTGTGAGGCAGCTGAGTGGAAAAACAAGCTCTGTGAGCCCTTTCCAAAAGCCATGGAATATTATTGACTGAAATGCATCATTTGAGACTTGCCAACATTCATGCAGACTCCTACATACACTGATAAGTCTTCACTACAGCATATAGACCTCAAGGATAATTAGCAACATGGTATCATTTGGAAATGACTAACTTTATTTCTGTACGCTCAGGTTGACTTCCCCAGGCAATGGCCCACAAACGATGTCTCCTTTTCTGAATTTGTGCCTGTAGGTCCCTTTCTCCCCCCAGCGTCTCTGCGTCTTTTGGTTCCTCCACTGCGGCTGGTGTCTGCAGCTCTGTGGCAGGTTGTTCAGCGGAGACACGTCATGGACTACGGCTTGGTGGAGGAGTTTGTCGTCACTGTGTTGGACATAGTCCCAGATCTGATGAGTTACAGAGACAAAGTCCAACTCATCATGGGCCTGAGAGCACAGGTGAGAGATGGGGCTGATGGGTGGAGGGGGTAAAGGAGAGATGAGACTCAGGAGAACCCCTTGTTTCAACACTGGGGGGTGAGGTCACTTCATTAGACGCATGTAGTTGTTTGGTTATAATCTGGGTAATTCTATATGAAGTAATTAGCTTGAGAACTAGGCTATACCACATTGCATTGCTATATAAATTGATATAGTTCCATGAAAAAGTATTCTCCATGGCACGGTTTTCATATTTTCTGAAACATGAAGCATCCACCGCCGTGCATAAAATGGCTCCATAGGAAAAAGGCTCCTCTCAGCTGCGGTCAATACACTGGTTTTGTTTGCTGGTCCACGCACCAGTATTATTTGATGTGGTTCTTTAAAGGAATCAAACTTTTACTCCCATCAGCTGGTTCTGAAGTTGTTGCACTCAGAACACCTAGCCGACTCCGAGACCATCCAGCCACACCTGAATAGGATGAAGACCTGTACCGTCACTCATAGGGACAACCAGGTGAGTGCCACTCAGTGACATTGTAACTCTGCTGGTATTATTTGTAGTGGTTGATACCACACCATAGAGACAGAAACACAAAATAAGAAAGGTACGCCACTTGGTGGTGCCACGTGCTCTGGTTAACCAGGCAAGGTGTTATAGATGCTCCGGTTAACCAGGCAAGGTGTTATAGATGCTCCGGTTAACCAGGCAAGGTGTTATAGATGCTCTGGTTAACCAGGCAAGGTGTTATAGATGCTCTGGTTAACCAGGCAAGGTGTTATAGATGCTCTGGTTAACCAGGCAAGGTGTTATAGATGCTCTGGTTAACCAGGCAAGGTGTTATAGATGCTCTGGTTAACCAGGCAAGGTGTTATAGATGCTCTGGTTAACCAGGCAAGGTGTTATAGATGCTCTGGTTAACCAGGCAAGGTGTTATAGATGCTCCGGTTAACCAGGCAAGGTGTTATAGATGCTCTGGTTAACCAGGCAAGGTGTTATAGATGCTCTGGTTAACCAGGCAAGGTGTTATAGATGCTCTGGTTAACCAGGCAAGGTGTTATAGATGCTCCGGTTAACCAGGCAAGGTGTTATAGATGCCCTGGTTAACCAGGCAAGGTGTTATAGATGCTCTGGTTAACCAGGCAAGGTGTTATAGATGCTCTGGTTAACCAGGCAAGGTGTTATAGATGCTCTGGTTAACCAGGCAAGGTGTTATAGATGCTCCGGTTAACCAGGCAAGGTGTTATAGATGCTCTGGTCAACCAGGCAAGGTGTTATAGATGCTCTGGTTAACCAGGCAAGGTGTTATAGATGCTCCGGTTAACCAGGCAAGGTGTTATAGATGCTCTGGTTAACCAGGCAAGGTGTTATAGATGCTCTGGTTAACCAGGCAAGGTGTTATAGATGCTCCGGTTAACCAGGCAAGGTGTTATAGATGCTCTGGTTAACCAGGCAAGGTGTTATAGATGCCCTGGTTAACCAGGCAAGGTGTTATAGATGCTCTGGTTAACCAGGCAAGGTGTTATAGATGCTCCGGTTAACCAGGCAAGGTGTTATAGATGCTCTGGTTAACCAGGCAAGGTGTTATAGATGCTCTGGTTAACCAGGCAAGGTGTTATAGATGCTCTGGTTAACCAGGCAAGGTGTTATAGATGCTCTGGTTAACCAGGCAAGGTGTTATAGATGCTCCGGTTAACCAGGCAAGGTGTTATAGATGCTGGCTCTTTTGATTTATTCACTGTGCTATCCATTCTTCCTGTTATTCACTGTGCTATCCATACTTCCTGTTATTCACTGTGCTATCCATACTTCCTGTAGATTTGTGATCCTGAGGTGGAGGCGTCAGAATCCAACTTCCTGAAGCTGATTCAAACGCTCCTGGAAGACCCAGTTGAGAGACAACACTTCTTTCAGGTCAGTGACTAAGTAGCTGATTCTGTTGATGATTCTGTTGATGAGGAGGATAATAACTCCCAAGGGGTTCAATGCTTTGATTCGAAAAAGCCCTGTCCTATTCTCGACTTGTTTGGTTGTTTCTCAGAGCGTTTTTCCAGAGGAATTCGGCCCAAAGTATCACTCCTCACTGCAGACTCTGGTGTGGGAGTTCCTCTCCAGACTGGAGAAGCTGCTTCCAACACCGACCCTTCAACAGGTACCACCATAACATCTTACTACCTTCATCAGCGTCGGACTGTGGATAGCCTTCATACGTCAGGGTTATAACAAACTGGGACTTTACACAAATGCAAAGAATATCCATTAATTGGATGAATAGATGCATAAAAAGGTATATTTTATTCTATACCATTGTGCATTTAATACCATTCATGCATATTGTCAGCGTCCTGGGAAAACACAGTTTCTTTTCAGATGTATTAATGTGGTATACTTCAGCAGCCACACTTTTTAAAATAATGTACAACTTTAATTTTGCCTTGTAGTTATTCTGTGGAACGCTACTCATATTACACCGTTTAAGCTAGAAACGCCATTCAAAACTTTAAAACGTGCAGGCTGGTCTGGAACAGTGTGCTTAAATACAACTTTTTCAAACCATTTATACTTTTAAAACTATTCAATGTTTTTTCCTCTTAAAAAAAAATAAAACTTCATCCACTTTAATGGGAATTTCTTAAGCTTCCATTGTGGAATACTCCCATGACTTCTAACATTCTATTCACAGTAAACATTGTAACTTTTGATGCAAATCAGCGACTTTGACCACTTTCCCCAAAAACTTAAGAGCATACAACATCTTAAGGCTGTTTTATACTTGGCCTAACGACGTGTTTGTAGACAATTATAATGTCCTTGTATACCCCGGCGGAATGTCTGTAGACCGTAGCTGCGACTGTCGGTTTCCATGTTCATGCTGCAGACGGAGAACGCGTCTTCGAGCCTGTTTCAGCGTCCGTTGTCACGGTGACCAGAAACGAAGATCGCACACGTTCTAAAAAGCTCCAGTGGAATTCCCTGCTTTTATTTCGTCACAATATGTTGATCTTGTTGTAATTTATCTTCCTGTAATGATGAATACAAAATGAGTTAAAGTTAAGACGTTGTTGTCAGCTATGCTCTGGTCATTATTTTTAACTGGCTAGTCAGCTAGCTAACAAGCTAGAAACTAACCAAACATGGGTTAGAAAGTTGATCTTAGTTTCCTGGCCTGATAGATTGACATTTACTAAATACATTTTTAGACTGACATTTTTAGACAGATGGGTTTAATTAAAATACAGCAATACCATGCTGTCGATGTCATGCAGCCTGCAGTTTTTGTGTTTCTACTTTTTCATAACAACAACGATGATGTCAGATGACGATAGAATGTTCATGATGTCACTGTGACAACTGTCTACAGACATGTCGATAGACCTACTGTAAACAAGCTTTAAGTCTCCCCTATTAAAAACTGAAATCAGAACAGTTACAGCTGTTTTAGTAAAAGCATCAACTATATTGAACAAAAATATCAACGCAACTTCATGAGCTGAAATAAAAGATCCCAGAAATGTTCCATATTCACAAAAAAAACGTATTACTCTCATATTTTGTGCACCAATTTGTTTACATCCCTGTTCGTGAGCATTTTTCCTTTCCCAGATAATCCATCCACCTGACATGTATGGAATATCAAGAAGCTGATTACACAGGTGCACCTTGTGCTGGGGACCATAAAAAGGCCACTCTAAAATGTGCAGTTTTGTCACTCAACACAATGCCACAGATGTCTCAAGTTTTGAGGGAGCGTGCAATTGGAATGCTGACTGCAGGAATGTCCACCAGAGCTGTTGCCAGAGAATTTAATGTTAATATTTCAACTATAAGCCGCCTCAAACTGTCACAGACCCAGTGTGTAAAACCACGCCAGCCCAGGACCTCCACATCCGGCTTCTTCACCTGCGGGATCGTCTGACACCAGCCACCCGAACAGCTAATGAAATTGAGGAGTATTTCTGTCTATAATGAAGCCCTTTTGTGGGGAAAACCCCCATTCTGATTGGCTGGGCCTGGCTCCCAAGTGGGTGGGCCTATGCCCTCCCAGGCCCACCTATAGCTGCGCCCCTGCCCAGTCATGTGAAATCCATAGATTAGGGCCCAATGAATTTATTTCAATTGACTGATTTCTTTATGTGAACTGTAACTCAGTAAAATCGTTGAAATTGTTGCATTTACATTTTTGTTCAGTATACATTTTCTCTTTTTGTTATTTTCAAAACTGACAGTTTGACCAGTTTCTCAACAAGTTAGACAAAAACGTAGTGTATGAAATCCTAGTCTACTTCCCTGCTTTTCAAATCTAAAATCAGAACACTTCTTTCCACTACCACAAAAAAATACATTCAAAATAGCTCAAGCAAGTCACACAATTTTTCTTCATGGAAAATTACCATCTAGTTGCTTGTATTAAAAGTTCACACGGTAATTTGAATTCCTTGTATTAGTTCTACTACAGTCATTCAACTTTTACAGGACATGGATGGAAATAACTGCTGGATGCCAATAACAGCTTTTTTGTTCATGTAAAAAATACAAATATTTAAATCATCAAAAAGTGAGTTTTTCTAGGGCAACCAGGTTATGATATTATAGAACTGGATCTATTGTCATTGTCAAGCCATTCTTTTTCCCTCAGACTGCATCTTGGTTTCTACCTGACCCCTCTGTCCTGGAGGAGTGTGGGCAGTCTGTGCGTCACCCTCAGCCTTTGAGGACCCTTCTCCAGTACCACACCAACCCTTCTCCAGTCCCACATGTTGAGGCCAATGGTAGGAGAAGACTTTTGAAAATGAAGGAATGATAATTGTATGTTTTTTTACGGGGTTTGACATTCATGTTTTGATATTGCCTTTTCTTCTTCTCCTGTCCTCAGCTCTTTCATCTGGAGACAACGACATCCTCGCCTCGCTGTCTCCATGTCCCCTAGAGTCATTCGCTGACCAAGCTGACCCAGAGATCCAATCAGAACCCATACCGACATTGATGACCATTCAAAGCCCTGCATCACATTACTTTGAGTCAGAAATGACACCTTCGCTGGATTACAGGGAGAGTCGACGAGGGATGAATTTAGACCTCACTGCAAATGGCGACATTTTGCCTCTGAATGAAGAGGTAGAGTGTGTAAACCAGGAAACTCTTGACCAAGAGACTGAAATGGATCAAGCTTTTCTTCACCTTCATGCTGACAGTGGGCCGAAAATCCAACCAGGAGCTCACAGCTTCGAAAAGGAAGTGCGGGACGTTTCTAATTGTTCTACATCCTGTCGGCTCCTTAACCCAACGGTGCTGCTGCACAGACTTTACATTACTGATATGCTGTCACCTGTGTCAGAGGTCTTTCCAACGCCGAGCAGAGAGAGGCTTCCGATCGACAATGTGGAAACCCAAGGACAGAGAGACGGACGGGTCATCACACAAAAGAGCGAGAGGAATGTCGACGTAGAGCCCTCAGATAGCCGACCTCAGTATTCTCTGGTTCCTGGCCCATGCCATACTAAGGGGCAGCCTAAAAGAAGCAAGCGGGTCAAAATATGCTCCTTGTGTGGGAAAACGTTCAGGGAAGCGAAGGATTTGACAGCACACATAACATCTCACACTGAGCAGAGCTCTCACCAGTACACCTTGTGTAGACAAGACGTTGAACGCCAGGAGGACTTGCAGAAACATCGGCAGAACGTGTGCGAGGTGGCAATTCAACCAGAAGAGGATAGCACGTCTGCGACATCTACGGAGGATTGCACAGCGATATCCCAGCCCCACGACACTTTACCCCAGAGGAGGGACGTTAAAATCCGACATGGTAAACCAAGACAGTCTTCCAAAGTCACCAAATGCTCCCTGTGTGACAGGACCTTCAGTAAGGCGTCACACATGGAAAAGCACACGAGATACACACATGGGAAGGTCCTGTGCCTCAACTGTGGTGATGTTTTTGAGAAGTCCACTTTGAAGAAACATAAAAAAGTGTGCTTGAAGACAAAGAAAGGTCTCTCTTGCTCTCTGTGCGGGGACACCTTTGATCACTCTGAGCCAAACGAGCGCGAGGACGTGAACCCACAGCAACTTCCGAGGAAGGCTCATCCAGAGGCCAGCGCGCTTTTAGCAGCAGTAGAAAATGTGACAGAGATACCTCAGCCCTCAAACACTAGACCCCAAAACCCAACCACCTCCAATGCCCTGCCCTTTCAGCTAGCTAATCATTACAGGAAATGCCTTTTGTGTAAAGAAGCTTTTGAGAATGGAGAAGACCTGAGAAGACATCTGAGATTTCAACATGGTGTGCTTCCTTACCTGTGCTTCAAATGTGGGGAGAGTTTCCAAAGCACGTCCGATCGGAAGCAACACTCAGACGAGTGTTCCGGTCAAAACATTCCAGATTCCAGAAAGTGTCCTGGGTGCAGGACAAGGACTTCTCAATATAGGCGGCAGCAGCAGCAGCAGGAAATGACAAGTCAGGACGTGAACCGTATAAGAAACCAGACAACCTGGCCACTACATACAGGGGAAAACAAGATGGAGATCCCACGGTCCAGCAGCACAGACGTTGACTTCTCAAATGACTCTCAGCAACACCAGCTAAACCAATCAGTCAATCAACCAAACTTATTTGTAAGGTGCTTTTTCGATCAGCGAACTGCTCTTCCAGTAAGCCGGTCTAGACCCCGAAGAGCCAACCAGTGTGACGAGAGGTGCTTTCAGACACAGCAAGACTTTAATGAGGAAGTCCATCCAAGCCAAACCCTAAGGGAGGTCGACCCAGCAGGTGGAAGCACATCTCAGCCTTCAGGGGGGAACGGGATAGAGACTCCCCAGCCCCACAGTACTGAGTCCCAGAACCCAACAACCTGCGACGCTTCCCCCACTTTGCCCCCCGGGGTGAATTTAGATTCTAGAACGTGTCATGTGTGCTCCAAGAGTTTTCGTAGGAAGCAATCCCTGATTTTGCATCTGAGACGTCACGGTGAGGGGGCCATTAAGTGTCCCATATGTTCACGGTGCTTTGGTCGCAACAGGGATTTAAAGTTTCACCTAGCCAACAAATCAGGTTGTGGGCCAATGCGCCGTAATCTTACCACCGTGATCGTTCCCACAAAAGACACGCCGGTCTTCACTTGCCCTGATTGTCTGCAACAGTTCACAAGTGACAAGAAACTGAAATCCCACATGGTGTGTCACACGGGAGATGGGTTCTCCTGTAGCTTTTGTGGCAAAATGTTTGCTGGACATAATCAATTAAAGTTTCATATTCGTTGTCATAGTTACAGGCCTTATCTATGTGATGCGTGTGGCAAGGATTTCCCGTCTCAGAGTGCATTGGAATCACACGAACGTGTACACACAGACGATCGGGCGTACTCTTGCACGGATTGTGGGAAAACCTTTAAGCGCAAGGGTACCCTGACACAACATCGACTGATTCACACGGGAGAGCGGCCATTTGCGTGCGCTCTTTGTCAAGTACGCTTTACCACCAACAAGCATCTAAAACTGCACATGATGTGTCACACCGGGGAGAGGCCTTTCAAATGTCCCGTTTGTGGGAAGGGCTTTAGACAGAAAGGCGATTTGAGACAACATCAAGCTATGTGTTCCTAGTTGCCTTGGGGCTCAGAGCTAAGGTAAAATAGTTCTTATCTTCTTATTGTGTCTGTCAGTATTCCGACTTATTATAATTCCGTTTTACCCTGCGTTCATAACATCTGGTAAATTTGTGAATACCAGCATCCGAATGTGAAAAAAATCCACTTGAACGCCTCTCCAACTGGTAATTGCTAGTGGGGAAACTCGTCTGTCATCGCTGAACTTCCGACTTCTGCCACATGCTGAACTCTGACGTCACATACAAAAGGAAATTACTTTTAATAACAGCATTTTTGGCAGTTAAATGCAACAACAAAATATAATTTATAAAAAATAAATAAAAAACCTATTAATGTTTTTTGAAAACAAGTTGTTAGTGAGCAGGTTGCTGTACTTTCAGTTTATGGTTGACACAGCTTTGCCATCAGCCAATCTGCGTTTTCTACATTGGTTCAAAGCATGTGAATGTACTCAACTCGTTGCTCCCAGTTTCCCATTTGTCATGAAGGCAGCATAAGACGCACCCATGGGAAGTGCCTCAGGTGCATTCCAAGATGGTTTGGAATGGAGTCTTCAACTTACAATTTTGATGAGATTATCAATTAGCCTATTAGACCAATGTAAATGGGGATGTCTCCAAATGCAATAGACCTTATTACACCCTTCGCATAAATAAGGTCTATTAAGTACGACTTGAATGGTTTAATTTCTTTGTCTTCCACAATTGTCCATGGCTGTCTTATTGCAACGATCTATAACTTTCTGAGAGGAGATGAATATTGTTGGTTATCTGATTGGAGGAATCACTCAAGACTGAAATGCTGTAGAAATGCTATTGTAACAGATCTCTCAGTGGGCAGGTGTTCTATTGGGTACATTTTGGGGGTGGGGGGTGCACAGCCCAATTTTAAGCACATGCGTAGAAGTCTGAATACTGGGGCTTGTGCCAGTAAGCTCATAATTCAGCCAACTCTGAAAAGAGCCCTAGTCATTTTGATTTGTGATATACACTAACCAGATGTATTTTGGGGTGAATTAGATAACATTCCCGTTGGGTGGTTCTTAATTCTCCATATTGAGTGAGTTCATTTTGAACTCTCCATATTGAGTGAGTTCATTTTGAACTCTCCCTATTGAGTGAGTTCATTTTGAACTCTCCCTATTGAGTGAGTTCATTTTGAACTCTCTATTGAATGAGTTCATTTTGAACTCTCCCTATTGAATGAAACAAATCATTTAATCTGTTGATAGTTTTTTTTTAGTATTACTCTAACTCCTTAGCTTTGTAAAACAGCCCATTGTATATATCCTTTACAAAACTGCAACTATATGTCTACAAGAATTGTAATAAACATAACAGCAACCCATATGCATTGTCCTCCATTTTGTCATCCTTCCATTTTTTGTATGTTACAATGTGTTCTACAATGCCCTGTAATGAACAGTTAGAAACACGTCAAAAGGAATCATTTTGGCGTCTTCCCGATCTGTCTTAGTGAAACGTTGTCGACGAGAGTTTCTGAATTCACATCCATCGTACAGAATATTATTATTATTATTCTGTGGGAATCATTCTTAAGCTATTGGTTGTTACAGGTAACTGCCAAATAATAATGGAAACACATGAGTAAATATGAGGGATACAAATTATATTGAAAGCAGGTGCATCCACACAGGTGTGGTTCTTGAGTTAATTAAGCAATTAACATCCCATCATGCTTAGGGGCATGTACTGTATAAAAATGCTGGGCAGGCAATTATTTTGGCGACCATGGCTATGCTCTCATATGATGACAATGCTCCTATCCACAGGGCACGAGTCGTCACTGAATGGTTTGATGAGCATGAAAACGATGTAAACCATATGCCATGGCCGTCTCAGTCAACAGATCTCAACTCAATATAACACTTATGGGAGGTTCTGCAGCGGGGCCAGAGCCAGCGTTTTCCACCACCATCAACAAAATAACAAATTATAGAATTTCTCATGGAAGAAGGGTGTTGCATCCCTCCAATAGAGTTCCAGACACTTGTAGAATCTATGCCTCCAATAGAGTTCCAGACACTTGTAGAATCTATGCCTCCAATAGAGTTCCAGACACTTGTAGAATCTATAGTTCCAATAGAGTTCCAGACACTTGTAGAATCTATGCCTCCAATAGAGTTCCAGACACTTGTAGAATCTATGCCTCCAATAGAGTTCCAGACACCTGTAGAATCTATGCCTCCAATAGAGTTCCAGACACTTGTAGAATCTATGCCTCCAATAGAGTTCCAGACACCTGTAGAATCTATGCCTCCAATAGAGTTCCAGACACTTGTAGAATCTATGCCTCCAATAGAGTTCCAGACACTTGTAGAATCTATGCCTCCAATAGAGTTCCAGACACCTGTAGAATCTATGCCTCCAATAGAGTTCCAGACACCTGTAGAATCTATGCCTCCAATAGAGTTTCAGACACCTGTAGAATCTATGCCTCCAATAGAGTTCCAGACACTTGTAGAATCTATGCCTCCAATAGAGTTCCAGACACTTGTAGAATATATGCCTCCAATAGAGTTCCAGACACCTGTAGAATCTATGCCTCCAATAGAGTTCCAGACACCTGTAGAATCTATTCCTCCAATAGAGTTCCAGACACCTGTAGAATCTATGCCTCCAATAGAGTTCCAGACACTTGTAGAATCTATGCCTCCAATAGAGTTCCAGACACTTGTAGAATCTATGCCTCCAATAGAGTTCCAGACACTTGTAGAATCTATGCCTCCAATAGAGTTCCAGACACCTGTAGAATCTATGCCTCCAATAGAGTTCCAGACACCTGTAGAATCTATGCCTCCAATAGAGTTCCAGACACCTGTAGAATCTATGCCTCCAATAGAGTTCCAGACACTTGTAGAATCTATGCCTCCAATAGAGTTCCAGACACTTGTAGAATCTATGCCTCCAATAGAGTTCCAGACACCTGTAGAATCTATGCCTCCAATAGAGTTCCAGACACCTGTAGAATCTATGCCTCCAATAGAGTTCCAGACACCTGTAGAATCTATGCCTCCA
Source organism: Brachymystax lenok tsinlingensis (assembly GCA_030435695.1). Lineage (NCBI taxonomy): Eukaryota > Metazoa > Chordata > Actinopteri > Salmoniformes > Salmonidae > Brachymystax > Brachymystax lenok. The sequence goes on from CM059812.1 coordinate 40,204,711, forward strand.
ATAGAGTTCCAGACACCTCTAGAATCTATGCCTCCAATAGAGTTCCAGACACCTGTAGAATCTATGCCAAGGTGCATTGAAGCTGTTCTGGCTGGTGGTGACCCAACACCCTAGTGAGACACTATGTTGGTGTTTCCTTTATTTTGGCAGTTACGCATGTCACATAGTGAGACAAGGGAGGAATTAGGCAAGCCAATGATTGAAAGCCACTATCATTATCTTAATAATCAAATCCTTTTCTGGGTAACAAAAAAGTACCTTACTGTGATTGTTTTCAATTAAAATGGTCAAAAATAAACAAAAATTGCTTCTCAGCGAAGAGCAATTTCTCAAGCTAGAATTTTGCTAGGACTGTCTGGGAGGGGCCTTAGTGGGGTTGTGAAAACGGAAAACTAGCTGTTATTGGCAGAGAAGTTTGGAACTCTCTTATTGGTCTATTAACTAATTTACCTTCCGGTGATGTCACCAGGCAGGGTATTTGGTATTTTATTAGGACCCCTATGAAACATGACATTAATACAGAACAATAATAGACAAGAACAGCTCTTCAGGTCCTGAACCTCTCTGGTCAGGTCGTCCATTCTTTTATTAGTTGAATCCACCAGCATTTGGACAAAACACTTGAAGCTATTTTGTTGTTGTAACAACTGCTTGTAGAACTATTTTTTGTTTGTTTAAAAGATCCTTCACGTGCGATAGAGAGACACCACTGTCCTCAACGGTACTCCCGCCGGCTTTGTTCTTTGTCATGGTAGCTAGGGCAAAACTCCATCCCACCAAAACAGAGATTTCAGGCGGTCTTTTCAAACAGCTCTTACATTAAAAGGGCGTCATCATCATTTTCACAATTTCACAGTATTATTCCAAACTCATAGTGTGGAAATATATATATACAACACAGGGAAATTACTTTTTTTGTATGCCCTGGGCCTTTAACTAAAGTGACCATTAAACTGCATTTACTGATTTGCAGATTGAACCTGTAATAAGATACTTTGGTGAAGATAGATGGGATTAGGTAGAAGCTCTCAAAACAATGTTCTGTTTCGCTGTCCTCTTGTTTAGTTTCAGAACCTTTGCTTTTAATCCACTTATTTACTGTTCCTCCTTTAACCCACACGTCTCCCCAGGTTTTCACCATCGTTGTAAAAACCCAAGTTATTTTGTTGCTTTGACAGTCATTTCTGGATATTATTTATTTATTTCATGTTGATTATTGATTCATTTTAAGGTTTAAAAAAAAAAAAAAATCTGTCCCTTGTGTTAAGGTCAACCTTGTTTACGTGAACTGAACTCTCGTCTTAATATGGTGAAACTATTCCTTACAACAACAAAAAAATATCAAAAAGGAACATTGAACATCTATGTCATAGTCAAATCATAGAGTAAAAGCAGGTGAGCTGGTTCTACACGTTTTGGGCATTTTCTGGTGTTTTGTGGTGGAAAACTGAGTGGGTCGAGGATAACACTTCCACCCGGTTACCCATAGATAGACAGGCTAGAAATGTTTCAACTATTTTATTTGTGGGGGTGGGGGCTTGCATTCAATTGCCCCTCCCTGTTTAACGCAACAAGCTTCCATTTCCCGTCACGAAGGAATTTATGTCTGAATTAAGATGGAATCGTCAACCTGTTACTTTTTTTGGTCCTTAATATTGGTACTTTTTATTTAACCTCGAGGTGGGATAACGTGTGTTTTTTTTTTTAACGTGTGCTCTTTATGACAATGTTAAAATTAAGTGAAATGTAACGTTTTTTTCTCCAAGTTACACATCTCAAAAGACACTGAATTACTGGAACGACCCTTATGAGTTTTTCCGAAATGTTTCAGGACCTCCACGACACAAGAAGGCGACACTGACCTAAAAAACCTTTCCCATTCCAAATAGATGGGCTATCGAAGAAGAAGCAATGCAGAGTCCAGAACGGGACAGCTAAGGTAGCTTGCATTTACAGGTATCCTCATTTCACATTCCTCAATACCTGCCAATTGCATACATTATAAAGTCGGGTTATTGTATTGTTCCCAAACAGATCGTTGTAACATGGTGTTGAGTCGTCTTCTATCCGCTGTGCTCAACAAAGCGCAAGTGGTGGAAAAACTGGCCGAATTGCGACCTATTCGACGGGCCGCACAGCTCACCGCTTATGCCTTGATGAAGGCAAAAATTGCCGGAAAAGATGCGACAACCAAACTGCTGAAGTTTAAAACAGTTCGCCAGATACGACATGAGGCGTCGGGACTGCCTGACAGCGTCGGGGAGATGGGGAGAAAAGCCGGAAGACTCCGGGATTCTGTAGTAAAGGATGTGAAAGATGGGATAAGGGACACTTCGAGACAAGTTAAAGACAAGGACAAATGATGCTGTGTTCAACAACCGAAACCAAATATCCTACAATTAGCCCTTAAAATATACTATCATACCTGTCACATTTAGCTCTCAAAAACGCTATTCTGACTAGTTTTTATTTTATCGCTATTTTGACAGTATTCTGGCAGCAGCAGAAACGATGATGTCACGTCCGTATGGTATTGAAGAAACCCAACCAATAAAAGCCCGCATTTCAAAACATTACATCAATGTCCATTTGTATTGTGATTATAAGCAAATGCAAGGAGTACTTCAAGGAAACATTTACAAACATGCTTCAAAAACCATGAGACCACGATCGAAAAATACAATGTTGAAGTTTTCTATATTCACCATTTTGGGCTGTAGAGGGGAAAAACTATAGGGTATGTAGAATTCTAAATGGTGTTACTTCCTGGGGGACTGAGGACTAAATTCCCAGAAGCTCTTTCTTCTCCACCCACTCCATTGGTCCCAATGCAATAGACCTATAAAATAACATATTGTCTTATTTAGAAAATATGATTCTGTGTCAAAGTGAGGTTGAGATTACTCAATCGGGTCTGTAGTCAATATACAGTGTTATTTGAGGACTAAAGGACTAAATACCCAGTAGCACTTTCTACTCAAACCACTTGGTTCCATTGGAATTATTTTTATTTATTTGACTAGGCAAGTCAGTTAAGAACAAATTCTTATTTACAATGACGGTCTTGGTACAGTGGGTTAACTTTGACTTTTTAACTGCCTTGTTCAGGGGCAGAACGACAGATGTTTACCTTGTCAGCTGGGGACAGATTTGACCTTGTCAGCTCAGGGATTTGACCTAGCAATCTATTAGTTCCTAGCCCAACGCTCTAACCACTAGGCTACCTGACGCCACTTACAATAGTGAGTCATTTAGCAGACTCTCTTATCCAGAGCCACTACAGTTAGTGAGTCAGTTAGCAGACTCTCTTATCCAGAGCCACTACAGTAGTGAGTCATTTAGCAGACACTCTTATCCAGAGCCACTACAGTAGTGAGTCATTTAGCAGACTCTGATTCAGAGCCACTATAGTAGTGAGTCATTTAGCAGACTCTCTTATCCAGAGCCACTACAGTAGTGAGTCATTTAGAAGATGCTCTTATCCAGAGAGACTTCCAGTGAGTGCATACATTTCCATAGGCTACTGGTCCATTGTGGGAATCGAAACCACAACCCTGGCATCGCAAGCACCACCATGCTCTACCAACTGAGTCACTCAAACACACTTTTACTTCGGCACATGGAATAAATTCTTCTCTATAGGCCAATATGTAATTTATAGGCCTATAATGTATTGCATTGGGACCAATGGAGTGGGTGGAGTAGAAAGAGCTTCTGGGTATTTAGTCCTCAGTCCCCCATGAATTAACACCATATGTACAGTGGGCCGAGAAATGATTAACATCCTTGATAAAGAAGGACTGTATAAAATAAATAATTCAAATACTGAGCTATATTGTATGCAAAGCATTTATTTTAGGAAATTATATTATTTTATACCAATATAATTGCTCAGAGAAATATATTTTGTTTTAACAAGTAATACAAAAATAGACACCCCTGAAGATTCTTATAAAGTAGTCAGAAGTTAAGTATTTGGTCCCATTTTCCTAACAGGCAATGATCACATAAAGCTTGTGACTCTGCACACTTGTCGGATGCATTTGCAGGTTCGTTTTTGGTTGTGTTTCAGATTATGTTTCACAGAATAGAAATGAATGGGAAACAACGTAGTGTGTCATTTTGGAGTCACAAAAATAAACACTTTCACATGAATGTGGACGCCACCGTGATTACGCATAATCCTGAATGAATCGTGAATAATGATGAGTGAGAAAGTTAAGAGGGGCAAAGGATCATATCCCCAAGACATGCTAACCTCTCACCATTACAATAACAAGGGAGGTTAGCATTATATATCATACCCCCAAGACATGCTAACCTCTCACCATTACAATAACAAGGGAGGTTAGCATTATATATCATACCCCCAAGACATGCTAACCTCTCACCATTACAATAACAGGGGAGGTTAGCATTATATATCATACCCCCAAGACATGCTAACCTCTCACCATTACAATAACAAGGGAGGTTAGCATTATATATCATACCCCCAAGACATGCTAACCTCTCACCATTACAATAACAGGGGAGGTTAGCATCATATATCATACCCCCAAGACATGCTAACCTCTCACCATTACAATAACAGGGGAGGTTAGCATCATATATCATACCCCCAAGACATGCTAACCTCTCACCATTACAATAACAGGGGAGGTTAGCATTATATATCATACCCCCAAGACATGCTAACCTCTCACCATAACAATAACAGGGGAGGTTAGCATCATATATCATACCCCCAAGACATGCTAACCTCTCACCATTACAATAACAGGGGAGGTTAGCATCATATATCATACCCCCAAGACATGCTAACCTCTCACCATTACAATAACAGGGGAGGTTAGCATCATATATCATACCCCCAAGACATGCTAACCTCTCACCATTACCAATAACAGGGGAGGTTAGCATCATATATCATACCCCCAAGACATGCTAACCTCTCACCATTACAATAACAGGGAGGTTAGCATTATATATCATACCCCAAGACATGCTAACCTCTCACCACTACAATAACAGGGGAGGTTAGCATTATATATCATACCCCCAAGACATGCTAACCTCTCACCATTACAATAACAAGGGAGGTTAGCATTATATATCAAACCCCCAAGACATGCTAACCTCTCACCATTACAATAACAGGGGAGGTTAGCATTATATATCAAACCCCCAAGACATGCTAACCTCTCACCATTATAATAACAGGGGAGGTTAGCATCATATATCATACCCCCAAGACATGCTAACCTCTCACCATTACCAATAACAGGGGAGGTTAGCATCATATATCATACCCCCAAGACATGCTAACCTCTCACCATTACCAATAACAGGGGAGGTTAGCATTATATATCATACCCCCAAGACAATGCTAACCTCTCACCATTACAATAACATGTCTTGGGGGTATGATCTTTGACCCACTAACTTTCTCACTCATTATTCACAGTTCATCTTGAAGGCGAAACGCCGATTCCACTATTGTTGCGCATGTAAAATGTGCAGGGCGCCAAGAGGGACAATTTGCAATATGTGTAATTCCGTCCTTATGTCAGAACACAAAACATTTATAATTTCCATTTTGGTCCGACCTCAACTGTTTTATTTACAACAATAGAACCCATGTAATACAATTCATGACATCTTTTATTATGACAATGCTGACCTAAAAAGTATTTTACATTTCATTATGACATATTTTATTATGACAATGCTGACCTAAAAGGTATTTTACATTTCATCATGACTTCATGCCATCTCACATTATGAGGATCAATTCTATTTAGAAACTGTACAGGATATTAGTCAATGAATGCACCAGATTTAGTATGTGGACATAAATTATACACTCATAAAAAACACGCATCATACATATTTTCACAAAGTACAGTTTAAAATATGACACCTTTTGTGAGGAGAATCTCAACTGCATTTCCTTGATTCCTCGTGTCCTCTCCTCACCGCCTCACCACACCCATTGGATGAGAAGGAAATGCTATTGAGACTCTCCCTATGACCTCAAGCTAACTGATATCTCGTCCTAGATGATGACAGGGGGACGAACAACACTGGAGTTGAGACCAAAACACAGAGCGATGGAAGCGGCAGCGGAGGCTGGCGATTTAGCCTGGAGGAGAGCAGACTCCCACTTAAATAACTCACATCCCTTCCTGGTCCCCCCGGGTCCGGGTTTACGCACCGCACAGCAGTAGAACGCTCGGCCTTGGTTCGGACCACCGTTACACACCGTTAGGCGCTTGGCTCGCCGCCCGCAGTCGCACAGCGGGGCCGTGATCTTGGTGCTCCGGGTCGACGGGAACGAGGACCGGTTAACGGACGAGGAGAGGATGGAGAACGACCCACCGACAGAAGTACGAGCGACGGAAGAGGAGTCCTTGTGGATCGTGAAAGATGCGTTTGGCGTCTCTGCGTGCAGCCTTGAACGTGAAGTCGATGGGTTAGGGTTATGGACGACAGGTCTGGGCCTGGCAAAGGAAAGATTGGATGCAGAGCCGTTTGGTGTCTGTGTGTGTGAAGCAGAGAGGTTAGAGTCACTGCTGGTGGTAACTGGTTTGGGTCTAGTGAAGGAAGGATTGGGAAGGTTTGTAGTAGAGGACAAAGATGTGAAGGAGTTACCAGGGTTTTTTGTTGTGAGAGGTCTTGACCGTGTAGCATGGAGGTTGGAGTTCTGGAGGCCTGGTCTGGGTTTGACATAGGAATGATTTGATGTGATAGAAATACTGGATGTAGAAGAGGAATTTGAGGCTCTTGGCTTGTCCTTGTAGATGACAAAGGAGCTGTTCGATGTTGCCGTTTGCGGTCTTGACCGTGTAGCTGAGCGGTTGGAATCATGGGTAACAGGTCTGTGTTTGGCAAAGGAGAAACTGCGTGGACTATTGGACCCAGAGGTGTTGTATATCCTTGTTGTCTCAGCTTTTGCAGAACTGCAGGATGTTCTCAATTCGTCCTTGTCGATCACAACGGAGTTTGACGTTTCCGTGTTCAGTCTCGACCGCGTATCTGAGAGGTTTGAGCCAGGGGTAACAGGTCTGGGTTTGACGAAAGGGGAAGCAGACAGACTATTGGGTGCAGAGGTGTTGTAGGTCCTCGTTGTCTCAGCCTTCAAAGACACCAGGTTACTGGAAGACGTTCTAGTATCGGTCTTGTGTACCAGGCTGGTCAGATGATGGCAGGGCGTGTTGGTGGTATTGGAACTGGCCCTACTGTTGGTTGGGCCTCCACCAGGATTTGAATGTACTGGGCTCGGACACAGCAAGGTCCTCCCATAGACCGAGGTATCTTCCACCTCAAACCTCTCGTTCTCGGTGTACACGTCAGCAACAGCAGCCTCGTCGCCAACCATGACATCACAGTCCTCCTCCAATACCACGTCGTCATACGAACCGCACGATTCCGTTTGCACCAAGATGGGCACGTCCTCCTCCATACGTCCTGTTTCCGGGTCAAGGGTCGGGTCTTGCTGGGCTAGATGGGTAATGCAATTCACAGTGGTGGAGACCAGAACGAGGCTGTTGATGTAGCGATGAGGAGAGGGGATATTGAAAGCCATAGGAGAGACGACGGACCGTACTGTTCCTATTCTAACTGTTCTGCTGCTACCACCACCACCACCACCACCACCACCACACATTGGAGTGGTCAGACCATTTAGAAGGGTCTTTGGTGAAACAATACTCTGATACTGAACAGGTTCAGCGGTTAAGTTGGAGTTCACGTCTGTATTGGGAACCATGTTGTCTGAAGGCTCGGGTCGTGTTTCAACCGCCTCTGTGTTGCTAACTGGCTTGCTGTTGGGTCGATTTTCAAGATGGCCGCCGCTCTCTGTCATCTTGGAGGGGTTTTTGATAGTGGTTTTGTTATCCCTCTTGTTGCCAGGACAACCATCCCCCCTGGCGCGTTCCCATTTCCAAACAGGGGTTTGGTCTTCAAAGGCACCTAAGAGGTAAACAAGTAAAATAAATCAATACATTATAATTTCTTAATCCCCCTCCCCTTCTCCCCATTTTTGTGATTACGATCTTGTCTCATCGCTGCAACTCCCCAACAGGCTCGGGAGGCGAAGGTCGAGTCATGCGTCCTCCAAAACATGACCTGCCAAACAGCGCTTCTTAAACACCCGCCTGCTTAACCCGGAAGCCAGCCCGCATCAACTGACGACCGAGGTCAGACTGCAGGCGCCCGGCCCTCCACAAGGAGTCACTAGAGAGCGATGAGCCAAGTAAAGCCCCCTCCCCTCCCTCCTCCGGCCAAACCCTCCCCTAGCCCCTGCCGATTGTGCGCTGCCCTATGGGACTCGATCACGGCCAGTTGTGAAACAGCCTGGGATCGAACCAAGGTCTGTAGTGACGCCTTAGACCGCTCGCCACTCAGGAGCCCCCAAAAAAAAACCAACTTTATTGATAGTCAGTCCAGTAAACAGAGGAGACAGAGTAATATTCACTAGAAACTAAACGGAAGAAAACTGACCCGAAACAAGGAGTGACCTTATACATGGCAAAATGTTTCGCTACGGTTTGCACTAATGAATACAAACCAGGTGTGTATGGAACGGGGGAGAGTCACCTGCGTGCGTCTTTACGGGAGGAGGAGTGGGTATTCTGGGGAGTTGACAGAAATCCAAGGGTTCGATGTAGGTCGCCCCTGGGTGAGTCTTTAGGTGCGCAGTACAGTAGTCCAGGGGTCGTCAGCACGGTGGGGTCATTAGTACTGGGGGTGTAGTAGTTGGGGTTCGTCAGGAAGCCACTCACCCTTTCCAGACTGCGTGTAATCTTCATCAAACAGCCATCCCTCATCATCCTCCAGGCCAGGTGGGCCGTGTTGCGGGCGTCGTCCAGACCTGCAAATTACATTCAACAAAAACTATTTTTGTGTCTAGATTTTTAAAAAATGCTTTAGAGAAATATTGATGTTTTATATGAATGTTATTCATTGTAACTGCGTTATGGGCGTCGTCCAGACCTTCAAACAATATTTATATTATTCACAGTAACTGACAAGAATGACTGGAGTCTTGCGTATGTTTTTATCATAACGTTATAAAATGACTAGTGCTGAGAATGCTAATAGCTAGCTAGTCACTAGTGCTAAGAATGCTAATAGCTAGCTAGCCAGCCACTTGTGCTGAGAATGCTAATAGCCAGCCACTTGTGCTGAGAATGCTAATAGCCAGCCACTTGTGCTGAGAATGCTAATAGCCAGCCACTTGTGCTGAGAATGCTAATAGCCAGCCACTTGTGCTGAGAATGCTAATAGCCAGCCACTTGTGCTGAGCGTTTAGTGCTTTTTTGAGGATGGTTCGGTTTCAGTTCGATTATTTAAAAAATCATCAGGGGTTTTGTTTATGTAGGATGAATATGCTGTAACACAGAATACTACTCAGCACTAGTGGTCATTCACCATCTTAAATAAGCATGACCCTTTCAAAAAAATGTAGAACTAAGAACAGATACAGCCCTTGGTTCACTCCAGACCTGACTGCCCTTGAACAGCACAAAAACATCCTGTGGCAGACTGCTATTGCATCGAATAGTCCCCGCGATATGCAACTGTTCAGGGAAGTCAGGAACCAATACACTCAATCAGTCAGGAAAGCAAAGGCTAGCTTCTTCAAACAGAAATGTAGCTACTTGTCTGAGCCTCCCCAGCTTCTCCTTCACCCAAATCCAGATAGCAGATGTTCTGAAAGAGCTGCAAAACCTGGACCGGTACAAATCAGCTGGGCTAGACAATCTGGACCCTCTCTTTCTAAAACTATCCGCCGCCATTGTTGCAACTCCTCCCAGTCTGCTCAACCTCTCGTGTCGTCCGAGATCCCTAAAGATTGGAAAGCTGCCCTGCCTCTCTAAAGTCTTCGAAAGCCTAGTTAACCTCTCTAGGAGCGGCAGCTGGGGTGACGGTTTTGGAGCGTCTGGCGTGCCCAAAGTAAAATGCTTGCCACTCAGGCTCAGAAAATAGGATATGCACATAATTAGTACTATTGGATAGGAAACACTCTGAGGTTTCCAAAAGTGTTAACATAATGTCTGTGAGTATAACAGAACTCATTTGGCAGGCAAAAACCAGAGAAAATTCCATCCGGAAATGTCATTCTGGTGGCTTATGGCCCACTTTGAGAGACTGCCTATTGAAAACCCCTTATATCAGGACACTGAGTAGTACCTATGGCTTCCACTGGATGTCAGCAGTCTATATATAAAGTATTAAAGCGATCGGAACTAATGTGTTGAATAGGAAGGGGTTTTGGTGAGAGGAGCTCTTTTTCGGTTGCATGTTTTTGGGCGCACGTTTGGCTGAGCGGACCACTTTATTTGACTTATATAACGTTTAGGTGACCATCCAAGTGAAATATTATCACTTTTATTCATAAAAGGATAGCTAAGGATGCATTTGAATTGGTTTTTGTTTTGTTGAGGAAAGGTTTATAGGTTTAGTTGAACGCGTTCTCTTCACGTTGGATTTTCTGAACACAAGGCGCCAACCAAACGGAGATTTATGGATATAATAAATGACTTTTTCTAACCAAATACCCATGGATTGTCTTTGTTGGACACTTGGGAAGCCCTCAGCAGAAGTTCTACAAAAGGTAAGGCACAGGTTTTCCTGTGAAATGCATTTTCTATGGACCGCGCTGGCTAATGAATTCATGGTAATGGAAAATATTGAAGGTGCTACCCTCAAACAATCAAATGTAGTGCTTTCGCCGTAAAGCCTTTTTGAAATCTGACAACGCTGTGATGAGCTTTTGCTTTTGATGAGTATGAAACACTTGTATATTGATGCATGTTTAATAATTCAACTTTTGGATTTTGAATTTGGCGCCTTGCATTTCACCTGGTAGTGTCTGGAGTGGGGCACTAGCGCAACACCACTCCCTAAGAAGTTAATAAACAGATCATTGACCACTGCGAATCCCACCGTACCTTCTCCGCTGTGCAATCCGGTTTCCGAGCTGGTCATAGGTGCACCTCAGCCACGCTCCAGGTACTAAATGATATCATAACCGCCATCGATAAGACAGTGCTGTGCAGCCTTCATCAACCTGGCCAAGGCTTTCGACTCTGTCAATCACCGTATTCTTATCGGCAGACTCAATAGCCTTGGTTTCTCAGATGACTGCCTCGCCTGGTTCACCAACTACTTTGCAGACAGAGTTCAGTGTGTTAAATCGAAGGGCCTGTTGTCCGGACCTCTGGCAATCTCTATGGGGTTCCACAGGGTTCAATTCTCGTCCGACTCTTTTCTCTGTACATATCAACGATGTCGCTCTTGCTGCGGGTGATTCCTTGATCCACCTCTACGCAGACGACACCATTCTGTATACTTCTGGCCCTTCCTTGGACACTGTGTTAAATAACCTCCAAACGAGCTTCAATGCCATACAACACTCCTTCTGTGGCCTCCAACTGCTCTTAAACGCTAGTAAAACCAAATGCATGCTTTTCAACCATTCGCTGCCTGCACCCGCCCGCCCAACTCGCATCACTACCCTGGACGGCTCTGACCTAGAATATGTGGACAACTACAAATACCTAGGTGTCTGGCTAGACTGTAAACTCTCCTTCCAGACTTACATTAAACAGCTGGGCGGCAGGGTAGCCTAGCCTAGAGCGTTGGACTAGTAACCGAAAGGTTGCAAGTTCAAATCCCCGACCTGACAAGGTACAATTCTGGCAGGCAGTTAACCCACTGTTCCTAGGCCATCATTGAAAATAAGAATTTGTTCTTAACTGACTTGCCTAGTTAAATAAAGGTTAAAAAAATCTCCAATCCAAAATCAAATCAAATCTAGAATCGTCTTTCTATTTCGCAACAAAGCCGCCAAACTTGCCCTAGTAAAACGGACTAAAACTGACTATCCTACAGATCCTCGACTTCGGCAATGTCATTTACAAAACCGCTTCCAATACTCTACTCAGCAAACTGGATGCAGTCTATCACACTGCCATCCGCTTTGTCACCAAAGCCCCTTATACCACCCACCACTGCGACCTGTATGCTCTAGTCGGCTGGCCCTCGCTACATACTCGTCGCCAGACCCACTGGCTCCAGGTCATCTGCAAGTCCCTGCTAGGTAAAGCCCCGCCTTATCTCAGCTCGCTGGTCACCATAGCAGCACCCACCCTCACTAGCTTTAAGCACCAGCTGTCAGAGCAGCTCACAGATCACTGCACATAGCCCATCTGTTAATAGCCCAACCAACTACCTCATCCCCTACCATAGTCATTTATTTATCTTGCTCCTTTGCACCCCAGTATTTTTACTTTGCACATTCATCTACTGCACATTTACCATTCCAGTGTTAAACTGCTATATTGTAATTACTTTGCCACCATGGCCTATTTATTGCCTTACGTTTCTTATCTTACCACATTTGCACACATTGTATATAGATTTGTTTTTATTTTCTACTGTGTTATTGACTGTATGTTTGTTTTACTCCATGTGTAACTCTGTGTTGTTGTATGTGTCGAACTGCTTTGATTTATCTTGGCCAGGTCGCAGTTGTAAATGAGAACTTGTTCTCAACTGGCCTACCTGTATTATGACATCAGATAGAACTACCTGGTTAAATAAAGGGGAAATAAAAAAAATAAACTATGAATAAAAAAGTCCCATGATGGTAGGGACTGCCCGTTACTGCTAATGACCTATTAACCATTTATTCACTCTAATAAAATATTTCAGTTGTTGTGTATATAACATGTGGTTGATTTCTATAGAGCTGCTGCCTATGCTGTCTGAGATAAATCACTATTTGGTAGTTCTTCAAGGTAAATAAGGCATAGTTTTCTGACTGCTGATTACCAACTATCAATCACTTAGCTCATGTATTTTCAGGTTGAGATACCTCGTGAAGCAACAGCTGCTCTCTCTTCAGCCTCTTCCGTAGCAGGCATAAATAAAAACAGACCCGGACAAGTAGACGAGCAATGGATTATGGTTATTGAAGTTAATTACCACATTTTATGCGCTAAACTATGTGGAATATTGGCCTGTTGGAAACTACAACTCCCTACTACATATCACAGTTCAAGCTGGATCTGATGTATCTCTAGAGAAACTACAACTCCCTACTACATCTCACAGTTCAGGCTGGAGCTGATGTATCTCTAGAGAAACTACAACTCCCTACTACATCTCACAGTTCAGGCTGGAGCTGATGTATCTCTAGAGAAACGAAACACTGACCTCACAGAAGAAAAAAAAGACCTAAATGGAATTAAAAAATAATTGAACCAACAGTCAATTAGTTGTTTCAAAAACAAAAAATAAACACTTCTGTTAATCTCTCAGCACTAGAAATTATATTAGAGAGATGTTTTTGGTCTGTGTGTACCTGAGTGCTCCCGCCCAGAGAAGCTCAGCACTATAAATATTAGAGAGATGTTTTTGGTCTGTGTGTACCTGAGTGCTCCCGTCCAGAGAACTGTATCCCTAGATCCTGTAAAGCTCCATTCAGTCCTTTGGGTTTTCTGTTGTAGAACAGCTGAGAGAGAGACACACGAGTTAGACTTGGTTAAGAGTAACACACACACACACACACACACCACCTACTCTGTACGTAGCTCTCAGGTCTATCCAGCTGTTCAGAACAGCAGGTTTGTGGAGCTGCTTCCGTTTACACTCATACAGCAGACACACCCCCAGGTCCCAGTCTGAAACAATAGAACACAGATAATCAATCAAGTTGAACAAGGTTATCCCCATTAAATGTTTGAGACTGTACTGAAGTGTTCAAATGTCCTTATTTTCTCTAAACCTTAACACATCCACTGGAAAGGCAGTATATAGTCAGATATGAGTCCTGGGCCTACAGAGAAAGGCAGTATATAGTCATATGAGTCCTGGGCCTACAGAGAAAGGCAGTATATAGTCATATGAGTCCTGGGCCTACAGAGAAAGGCAGCATATAGTCAGATATGAGTCCTGGGCCTACAGAGAAAGGCAGCATATAGTCATATGAGTCCTGGGCCTACAGAGAAAGGCAGTATATAGTCAGATATGAGTCCTGGGCCTACAGAGAAAGGCAGTATATAGTCAGATATGAGTCCTGGGCCTACAGAGAAAGGCAGTATATAGTCAGATATGAGTCCTGGGCCTACAGAGAAAGGCAGCATATAGTCATACGAGTCCTTGGCCTATAGAGAAAGGGAATAAGAATTTCTGATTTTCGTATCAAAACGTTTCTTCCCATTTGAAGGTGACCCGGGCAACCTTTTATCCTAAGCTACTATACCTGACCAGGTGACGAAGGCACAGGGGCGCTGCTCTGCGACTGGAGCCCTCTGGTCCCTGGGGAAGACCACGCCCCTCTGGTGCTCCAGAGCCTGCAGCCACCGGGAGAACCGGGACAGACAGATGTGGAGGGGCACCCCGGCCTCCACCTGTTGCTGTAAACAAAATGAATAACAAACAGTGTGTGTGAGAGAGAACCGGGACAGACATGTGGAGGGGAACCCCGGCCTCCTCCGGTTGCTGTAGAAGAGAAACAGATTTTCGAACGCTAAAAATACTTGTCAGGTTTAAAACCAGAAGAAAACCACACAGATGTTGGCTAATGCCTAAAATATTCTGACTGTACCGTCCTGTTGAACTGGCCCCAGGGAAGAAGGGTATAAAGGTCTGCATGGAGAGGGAGCATCTGTGTGTGTGAATACCTGTGTGATTCCAGTGAGCTCGGTGCAGAAGTCAGACAGTATGGGCTGCTCCTGCGGCTGGACGTACGTATGGAACTCTGACTCCACCTCGCCTGTAGAGGTGTTCAGGAGAACAGCAGGAAACTCAACTAGATGGGGGGCAAGGGGAGACAAGGGGAGAGGGGGAGACAAGGAAGAGACGGGGAGACAAGGGAGAGACGGGGAGACAAGGGGGAGACAAGGGAGAGAGGGGGAGACAAGGGAGAGAGGGGGAGACAAGGAGAGACAAGGGAGAGGGGGGAGGTAGGAAGGGACAAAAAAAGTGCAATGGTTACAGTATGTAGGTATGATATTATCACAAATATTGTCAAAGTACTGTATACTTACTAATCTCCTGCCCATAGCTGTTCCGCTCTCTCCAGCATGTCGATTCGAAGTCGATGACAATCAGATATGGGAATATTTGATCTGGAAAAGTAGAAAGTCAAAAGTGATGGAAGTTGGAACGAGGTGCCATTGATTCAAGCAGAAAACCAAACATGTTGGGCGTTTTAAAAAAAGACTTACTAGATGTTGGTGGTTTCTTCTGTCCGGTTGATGACTGGCTGCGTTTCCTCACGAAGCCTAGTTGTCTGTTTTGTTATGGAAGAGACATCATCCCATCAGTTTGGTCACCCCCCTGCTACTGTCAATATTACTCTCTGTACTGTTATGTTCATAGGGGCGCTAAAAAAAAAAACATTTATGAGAATCGTGGCAAGTCGGCATTTGAATTACAATGTTTCTCGGCTACTATGGCTGTCTAGATGTATTTTAGCTAGAAAACTAGGCAGCTAACGTTACTTACTTCGCCAGTTTCTTTGTAGACATGTCGTTTTCACCAAGGCCTCGGACTCAACTCCGTTACGAATAGAGTACATTAAAAATGTGACAACCAAAAGTACGACTTCAAAAATAAAAGTACCAGGTTAAAAAAAATATCGCATACAACTTCATAACAAAGCAGTGTTGGATCGACGGTGATCTTTTATTTTGAATTCTCGTCGCATCGACACTCCGCTGCGCTCGACTGGTTTGGGCTGACAGGGGAAAACAGTCGAGCAGGAAGCGACGATCGATCAGCAGCATGGAAACATTGAAAACGTGTGAAGCGAAGCCCCAGGACTTCACATTTAAACAGACTCCGAGGTATTGATCTTTACTTGCACTAGTCCCACTTTAACTTGTCAGTAGACTTCGGACATGCTACTGTATTTACTTATTGTTTGCGTATGTATGATTGTTGTGGTTTTGTAAATAAATGTTTTTAAAAAAAGAGTCACGATCACTTCTCGACGACCGAGTCGATCACCGGTAAAGAAAAAAACCCAGACAAGTCATCGACATGAGGAAGACTTATTAAATCAATGATGAAAGAAAATGTAATGTAATTGTCACAGTTGGGACTGTTGCTTAGGGTATGGTCGCTAACTAGATGTATCTAATGAAAAACCCCACCGGGGGGGGGGATACAGGCTCTGTTCCATAAAAGCAAGATGAATACATTATCCCGCTCAACTAACTGTCCTATTCGGAAATAACTTGATATTTTCCAAAAGTAGACTTAAAGCTAGGATGATATAATGGACTCAACAATAATTGGCTTTCTTCACTCAGATCCATGTCCAGTTTGAGTCACAACAACTAGCCAACCCAACACAGCTGCTGACGTCCTGGAGATCTCGGAGGTACAACCGTCCTTCATCCAACCTGGGACTCCCCTAAGCATGGAGACACAAGTCCGTCTCAAGAGACAGAGGGAACCTTCCCCAACGCCAGAGAGCAGAAAACGAGTGAAGGAGACAGAAAGTAACAGAGTTCCAGAGTCCGAGCATCGTTCCGGTTCCCGACCACCACGGCTCTCTCTGCGGTTTGACCGTCTCCAGGAACCGGTTACGTTGAAAGATCTGACGGAACTGCTCCAGTTTGCTGCTCTGGGGAATACCGGTGGGCTGAAACAACCCAGGTATGTTAGCTAGCTAGCTACAACAACAAAACACCTCAAGACTTATCTTAGATCAGTCTAGACTCTCGAGGCAATAACACTACTCCGTACAGATGGACGTCACATCACGACAGGAAGCAAACATTCTGCCACAACAATAACACGATAGGAATGCATGTGGATTGATGAGCGATAGCAACATGTTATTGTCTTGTACCTGTTTCAGTTGGTGTCGCCTCCACCACCAGAAGAAGGTGTCAGGGGTGAGCGTGATCCTTCTAGAAGGACTGAGCCAGGCCCACTTCTACAGACACTACCTGCACTTCAAACACCTCTGCACCAAGTACACCTCTGTAAGTCAAGGCCCAAATGGCACCCTATTCTCTACATAGTGCACTACTTTTTACCTGACCCTATGGCATCCGATTCCCTACATAGGGCTCAGGTCAAAAGTAGTGCACTATGGCACCCTATTCCCTACATAGTGCACTACTTTTGATCAGAACCGTATGGGTCGTAAAGTAGTGCACTCTCCTATAGGGAACAGGGTGACATCTGGGACACGGACTCTGTCAGTCATATTGCATAAGATTCCACCTTGACAGTTTATTTTTATTTTACCCTCTGACCTCAGAGACACAGTTACGCTCCATCGCCTGGCAACGTGATTTCTGGAATATTCAGCAGTGAAGTGGCCAACAGTAGTCCTGCTGATGCGCCTGGAGACCAGAAGAGAGCTCAGCCAGAGGGAGGTGTGTACGGGGAGCCCTGCCTGACTCTTAGAATCAAGGGGGAGTTTCCTCTTGGTCTAGTTGTTAGGATGTTGATTTCCGCGGTGTGTTTTGTACCTGTGTGTTGTGTTGTGTTGTGTGTGTGTGTTGTGTGTGTGTGTGTGTGTGTGTGTTGTGTTGTGTGTAGGTCTGCGGTGGCACCCAGTGATCAGGAAGTTTGGTCTGGAGACCAGAGGGCTGACTGGATACCTCCTCACCCAGGAGGAGATGATTAAGAAACACTTCCCTGTCTGCGGTGAGACACACACACTGGACACTCTCTCTCACACACACACACACACACACACACACACTGGACACTCTCACACACACACACAGACGCACACACACTGGACACTCACACACACTGGACACTCTCTCACACACACACACACTGGACACTCTCACTCACACACACACACACACTGGACACTCTCAGACACACACTGGACACTCACAGGTCTCCCTCTCTCTGATGTCTCTCTGTGGTGTGTTGTGTTGTGTTTTCCAGGTATGCCTGGCAGTGAGGGCTTTGTGTGTACAGACAGTGATGACTGTGTGACTGACAGTAGTCCTCTCTATGGGCTGGACTGTGAGATGGTGAGAACGTGACTGCGTCCCAAATGGCACCATGTTTCAGCCCCATGGGGCTCTGGTTAAAAGTAGTGCACTATATAGGGAATAGGATGCCATAGGGCCCTGGTTAAAAGTAGTGCACTATATAGGGAATAGGGCTCTGGTTAAAAGTAGTGCACTATATAGGGAATAGGGCTCTGGTTAAAAGTAGTGCACTATATAGGGAATAGGGTGCCATTTGTGACATCCCATATTCATGTCATATCATTCATAGATTTTATTAACAGTAGATGAAACCTCCATTTTGTTCTCTAGTTATTGCTCTGTGTCTAACGTGTGTGTGTGTGTGTGTGTGGTTCGGTGCATGTGTGTGTGTAGTGTCTGACAGAACGGGGCAATGAGCTGACGCGTATCTCTCTAGTAGACAGCAGAGGGAGCTGTGTTCTGGACGAGCTGGTCAAACCTTCCAACCGCATCTTCAACTACCTTACACAGTAAGCTAAGTGTGTGTGTGTGTGTGTGTGTGTGTTTGCTTCTCGATATCTGTACGTAACCTCTCCTCTCCCCTGATAGGTTCTCTGGTATCACCCGTGCAATGCTGCAGCCAATCACCACCACCCTAAGGGAAGTCCAATCAAAGCTCAAGAAAGTGTTGCCCCGGGACGCGGTCCTGGTTGGCCACTCCCTTGACAACGACCTCAGGGCCCTGAACGTGAGTCGCCGTGGTTTACCAAAGTAGCCATGACGATAGTGGTTGCAATGGCAGCTAGCAGCAATGCCCGAGGCCTGTTCAGGAGAATATAACATTACAGAACATTCAGATAGAAATGTATGTTGTAGAACAGATATGATTGTCAGATCTATTCATTTCTATTTCTATCTGCAACACTCAGACAGTTTCATGTTCCTGAATACACACAGGTCATATTCACTAGGAACTAAACGGGCCAAACCGGAGAGGGACCTACCTGAATTTGTCAAATAAGAAACCCTTGTCTTTTGTTTTCCATTGCAAAGCGTTTTGCTACTGTGAGCGCTAATGAATTCAACCCGGTCTCCTCTCAGCTGACCCCTGACCTCTAAACCCCTGACCTGTTGTGTTGTCTCCTCCCAGCTGATCCACCCCCATGTGATTGACACCTCCCTGCTGTACAGGAGAGAGTTTGGACAGAGGTTTAAACTCAAGGTGTTGGCTGAGACCGTGCTCAAGTGAGTTCACTTTCACAACACACACACACACGCTGACAACACACACACACCGCTGTGCTCTATAATAGGTAGGAACTGCAGCATGTTTGTTTCTGCTCTGGGGTGAATCTTCCTCTAGGTACAGATCTAGGATCTGATTCCCCTCCCCCAATCCTAACCATTAGTGGGGAAAATGCTAAACTGACCCAAGATCAGTGTCTAGGGGCAACTTCACCCAACTGTTCTGTTTGTGACCCACAGGAAGCAGATCCAGACGGAGGAGACAAAGGGTCATGACCCCACAGAGGATGCCCAGGCTGCCCTGGAACTGGCCCAGTACTTCATACACACTGGACCACGACAGGTACACCACACTGGACCACGACAGGTACACCACACTGGACCACGACAGGTACTTCATACACACTGGACCACGACAGGTACACGACACACACACACACTGGACCACGACAGGTACACCACACTGGACCACGACAGGTACACCACACTGGACCACGACAGGTACGACACACTGGACCACGACAGGTACAACACACTGGACCACGACAGGTACAACACACTGGACCACGACAGGTACGACACACTGGACCACGACAGGTACACGACACACTGGACCACGACAGGTACACACACACACTGGACCACGACAGGTACACGACACACACACACACTGGACCACGACAGGTACAACACACTGGACCACGACAGGTACAACACACTGGACCACGACAGGTACAACACACTGGACCACGACAGGTACACGACACACACCACACACACACACACACACACACACTGGACCACGACAGGTACACGACACACACACACTGGACCACGACAGGTACACGACACACACACACTGGACCACGACAGGTACAACACACTGGACCACGACAGGTACAACACACTGGACCACGACAGGTACAACACACTGGACCACGACAGGTACAACACACTGGACCACGACAGGTACAACACACTGGACCACGACAGGTACAACACACTGGACCACGACAGGTACACGACACACACAGGACCACGACACAGACACTGGACCACGACAGGTACAACACACCCAGGCTGTGTAACCAGACTATGTGTTCTGTATCAGGTAGTGGAGCTGTATTGTGAAGAGCTGTGGGGTGGGAGTCCTACCATGTACCAGCCTCCTGTCAACACATCAACATCTACACACAAACACAACAACAACAACAACAGGTACGATCAACAAACCCTTCCCCTCTTTTCCATATATGGATCCTCCTGTATTAGCCTGGAGGCTAGCGGAGTAGAACACCTGTTTAGGAGAGGTGCTGGCTAGCGGAGTAGAACACCTGTTTAGGAGAGGTGCTGGCTAGCGGAGTAGAACACCTGTTTAGGAGAGGTGCTGGCTAGCGGAGTAGAACACCTGTTTAGGAGAGGTGCTGGCTAGCGGAGTAGAACACCTGTTTAGGAGAGGTGCTGGCTAGCGGAGTAGAACACCTGTTTAGGAGAGGTGCTGGCTAGCGGAGTAGAACACCTGTTTAGGAGAGGTGCTGGCTAGCGGAGTAGAACACCTGTTTAGGAGAGGTGCTGGCTAGCGGAGTAGAACACCTGTTTAGGAGAGGTGCTGGCTAGCGGAGTAGAACACCTGTTTAGGAGAGGTGCTGGCTAGCGGAGTAGAACACCTGTTTAGGAGAGGTGCTGGCTAGCGGAGTAGAACACCTGTTTAGGAGAGGTGCTGGCTAGCGGAGTAGAACACCTGTTTAGGAGAGGTGCTGGCTAGCGAGTAGAACACCTGTTTAGGAGAGGTGCTGGCTAGCGGAGTAGAACACCTGTTTAGGAGAGGTGCTGGCTAGCGGAGTAGAACACCTGTTTAGGAGAGGTGCTGGCTAGCGGAGTAGAACACCTGTTTAGGAGAGGTGCTGGCTAGCGGAGTAGAACACCTGTTTAGGAGAGGTGCTGGCTAGCGGAGTAGAACACCTGTTTAGGAGAGGTGCTGGCTAGCGGAGTAGAACACCTGTTTAGGAGAGGTGCTGGCTAGCGGAGTAGAACACCTGTTTAGGAGAGGTGCTGGCTAGCGGAGTAGAACACCTGTTTAGGAGAGGTGCTGGCTAGCGGAGTAGAACACCTGTTTAGGAGAGGTGCTGGCTAGCGGAGTAGAACACCTGTTTAGGAGAGGTGCTGGCTAGCGGAGTAGAACACCTGTTTAGGAGAGGTGCTGGCTAGCGGAGTAGAACACCTGTTTAGGAGAGGTGCTGGCTAGCGGAGTAGAACACCTGTTTAGGAGAGGTGCTGGCTAGCGGAGTAGAACACCTGTTTAGGAGAGGTGCTGGCTAGCGGAGTAGAACACCTGTTTAGTAGAGGTGCTGGCTAGCGGAGTAGAACACCTGTTTAGGAGAGTTGCTGGCTAGCGGAGTAGAACACCTGTTTAGTAGAGGTGCTGGCTAGCGGAGTAGAACACCTGTTTAGGAGAGGTGCTGGCTAGCGGAGTAGAACACCTGTTTAGGAGAGGTGCTGGCTAGCGGAGTAGAACACCTGTTTAGGAGAGGTGCTGGCTAGCGGAGTAGAACACCTGTTTAGGAGAGGTGCTGGCTAGCGGAGTAGAACACCTGTTTAGGAGAGGTGCTGGCTAGCGGAGTAGAACACCTGTTTAGGAGAGGTGCTGGCTAGCGGAGTAGAACACCTGTTTAGGAGAGGTGCTGGCTAGCGGAGTAGAACACCTGTTTAGGAGAGGTGCTGGCTAGCGGAGTAGAACACCTGTTTAGGAGAGGTGCTGGCTAGCGGAGTAGAACACCTGTTTAGGAGAGGTGCTGGCTTGGAGTAGAGCACCTGTTTAGGAGAGGTGCTGGCTAGCGGAGTAGAACACCTGTTTAGGAGAGGTGCTGGCTAGCGGAGTAGAGCACCTGTTTAGGAGAGGTGCTGGCTAGCGGAGTAGAGCACCTGTTTAGGAGAGGTGCTGGCTAGCGGAGTAGAACACCTGTTTAGGAGAGGTGCTGGCTAGCGGAGTAGAACACCTGTTTAGGAGAGGTGCTGGCTAGCGGAGTAGAACACCTGTTTAGGAGAGGTGCTGGCTAGCGGAGTAGAACACCTGTTTAGGAGAGGTGCTGGCTAGCGGAGTAGAACACCTGTTTAGGAGAGGTGCTGGCTAGCGGAGTAGAACACCTGTTTAGGAGAGGTGCTGGCTAGCGGAGTAGAACACCTGTTTAGGAGAGGTGCTGGCTAGCGGAGTAGAACACCTGTTTAGGAGAGGTGCTGGCTATGGAGTAGAGCACCTGTTTAGGAGAGGTGCTGGCTAGCGGAGTAGAACACCTGTTTAGGAGAGGTGCTGGCTAGCGGAGTAGAGCACCTGTTTAGGAGAGGTGCTGGCTAGCGGAGTAGAGCACCTGTTTAGGAGAGGTGCTGGCTAGCGGAGTAGAACACCTGTTTAGGAGAGGTGCTGGCTAGCGGAGTAGAACAGCTGTTTAGGAGAGGTGCTGGCTAGCGGAGTAGAACAGCTGTTTAGGAGAGGTGCTGGCTTGCGGAGTAGAACACCTGTTTAGGAGAGGTGCTGGCTAGCGGAGTAGAACACCTGTTTAGGAGAGGTGCTGGCTAGCGGAGTAGAACACCTGTTTAGGAGAGGTGCTGGCTAGCGGAGTAGAACACCTGTTTAGGAGAGGTGCTGGCTAGCGGAGTAGAACACCTGTTTAGGAGAGGTGCTGGCTGGAGTAGAACACCTGTTTAGGAGAGGTGCTGGCTAGCGGAGTAGAACACCTGTTTAGAGAGAGGTGCTGGCTAGCGGAGTAGAACACCTGTTTAGGAGAGGTGCTGGCTAGCGGAGTAGAGCACCTGTTTAGGAGAGGTGCTGGCTTTATGGAGTAGAGCACCTGTTTAGGAGAGGTGCTGGCTAGCGGAGTAGAACACCTGTTTAGGAGAGGTGCTGGCTAGCGGAGTAGAGCACCTGTTTAGGAGAGGTGCTGGCTAGCGGAGTAGAGCACCTGTTTAGGAGAGGTGCTGGCTAGCGGAGTAGAGCACCTGTTTAGGAGAGGTGCTGGCTAGCGGAGTAGAACACCTGTTTAGGAGAGGTGCTGGCTAGCGGAGTAGAACAGCTGTTTAGGAGAGGTGCTGGCTTATGGAGTAGAACACCTGTTTAGGAGAGGTGCTGGCTAGCGAGTAGAACACCTGTTTAGGAGAGGTGCTGGCTAGCAGAGTAGAACACCTGTTTAGGAGAGGTGCTGGCTAGCGGAGTAGAACACCTGTTTAGGAGAGGTGCTGGCTAGCGGAGTAGAACACCTGTTTAGGAGAGGTGCTGGCTAGCAGAGTAGAACACCTGTTTAGGAGAGGTGCTGGCTAGCAGAGTAGAACACCTGTTTAGGAGAGGTGCTGGCTAGCAGAGTAGAACACCTGTTTAGGAGAGGTGCTGGCTAGCAGAGTAGAACACCTGTTTAGGAGAGGTGCTGGCTAGCAGAGTAGAACACCTGTTTAGAGAGGTGCTGGCTAGCGGAGTAGAACACCTGTTTAGGAGAGGTGCTGGCTAGCGGAGTAGAACACCTGTTTAGGAGAGGTGCTGGCTAGCGGAGTAGAACACCTGTTTAGGAGAGGTGCTGGCTAGCAGAGTAGAATACCTGTTTAGGAGAGGTGCTGGCTAGCGGAGTAGAACACCTGTTTAGGAGAGGTGCTGGCTAGCGGAGTAGAACACCTGTTTAGGAGAGGTGCTGGCTAGCAGAGTAGAATACCTGTTTAGGAGAGGTGCTGGCTAGCAGAGTAGAACAGGGTGATGAAGACAGCTCATCTGTGGAAATGTTGGTTATTAAATGATTGCATCGGAGCTCCTAGAGTGTGGCTCTCATTTTCCTCTTGTAGTACCAACACTACTATAGCGCTCTCTCTCTCTCTCAGGTTTGCTGAGGCCCTGAAGAGTTCTGGCCAATCAGCCGTGTTTATAGGGAAGTGTGCTGACATCATCCTGGATCTATCCAATCAGCAGTGGCACAGCTCAGACAGAGAGGTGAGACGCGTGATGGGTCAGGGGGTCCCATGGGGCTCAGTTGGTAGAGCATGGCACTTGCAATGCCAGGGTTGTGGGTTTGATTCCCACTGGGGACCAGTATGAAAAAGTACCCTCCTACCTCCCTAACCCTCCACCCTAACCCTCCTACCTCCAACCTTCCTACCCCTCCACCCTACCTCCAACCTTCCTACCCCTCCTAACCCTCCACCCTACTTCCTAACCCTCCTACTTCCAACCTTCCTACCCCTCCTAACCCTCCACCCTACTTCCTAACCCTACCTCCTAACCTTCCTACCCCCCCTAACCCTCCACCCTACCTCCTAACCCTCCTACCTCCACCCTACCTACCCCTCCACCCTACCTACCCCTCCTAACCCTACTTCCTAACCCTACCTCCTAACCCTCCTACCTCCCTAACCCTCCACCCTACCTCCTAACCCTCCTACCTCCTAACCTTCCTACCCCCTAACCCTCCACCCTACCTCCTAACCCTCCAACCTTCCTACCCCTCCACCCTACCTCCTAACCCCTAACCCTCCACCCTACCTACCCTCCTAACCCTCCACCCTACCTCCTAACCCCTAACCCTCCACCCTACCTCCTAACCCTCCTACCTCCAACCTTCCTACCCCTCCACCCTAACCCACCACCCTACCGCCAACCTTCCTAACCCTACACCCTCCCTCCTAACCCTCCAAACCTCAACCTCTCCTACCTCCTGAACTCCAACCCTACCTCCTAACCCTCCACCCTACCTCCTAACCCTCCACCCTACCTCCTAACTATCCCTCATTCTCTCCTCCAGGTCCTGTCTTCCTTTAAAAGAGGACTAGAGTCTCACTCGTTCAGCATTGTCCAGTTATCTTCCTTCTCTGACCATCTGAAGTCTATGATCTCTACTGACCAGCACTACCACACGGTATGGCTCTGTCTGTCATATGACTAATGACTGTATTCCAATAGGGGGAGCTAACTATACTGAACTAGTCCTGTCAATGTAATGACTTTATATTCCATTAGGGGGAGCTAACTATACTGAACTAGTCCTGTCAATGTAATGACTTTATATTCCATTAGGGGGAGCTAACTGTATACTGAACTAGTCCTGTCAGATGTAATGACTTTATATTCCAATAGGGGGAGCTAACTATACTGAACTAGTCCTGTCAATGTAATGACTTTATATTCCAATAGGGGGAGCTAACTGTATACTGAACTAGTCCTGTCAGATGTAATGACTTTATATTCCAATAGGGGGAGCTAACTGTATACTGAACTAGTCCTGGCAATGTAATGACTTTATATTCCAATAGGGGGAGCTAACTGTATACTGAACTAGTCCTGTCAGATGTAATGACTTTATATTCCAATAGGGGGAGCTAACTGTATACTGAACTAGTCCTGTCAATGTAATGACTTTATATTCCATTAGGGGGAGCTAACTGTATACTGAACTAGTCCTGTCAGATGTAATGACTTTATATTCCATTAGGGGGAGCTAACTGTATACATGTTGATTTCATATGTCTAAATGAACTGTGTGTGTGTGTGCCGTGCGTTCCAGATGTCTCAGCGTCTGAGAGAGATGTGTGTGGTGTTTGCAGGGCCGCTGCCTAGCGACTACACAGAGAGGGATGTGAGGAGGCTGTTCAGGAGCTGTGGAACCGTAGGAGCTGTCAGGCTGCTCAACGCTACTCAGAGGGTACGTGACCAAAAATAATAAGCCATAAAGCGCCTCACAGTAGTGCTGATCCAGGATCAGGTCCCCCTTGTCCATTCATTACCACAGTAGTGCTGATCTAGGATCAGGCCCCCCTTGTCCATTCATTACCACAGTAGTGCTGATCTAGGATCAGGCCCCCCTTGGCCATTCATTATCACAGTAGTGCTGATCTAGGATCACGCCCCCCTTGTCCATTCATTACAACCTAAAAGGCAATGTTGATCCTAGATCAGCACTCCTACTCAGAGAGGCTGTATGACTACTGGCCCAGGATCTCCAATGGGTACAGGCTTCTGTTCCATCCAAAATCATGTTATTTGTCACATGCTTTGTAAACAAACAGATGTAGATGTAACAGTGAAATGCTTCCTGATGGGTCCTTTTCCAACAATGCAGATATAAACATGTTAAATATATAGAAATATAGTGACAAGGAATATATACTGAGTGAATAACAAATATTATAAACTGGGTGATACGAGCCCTGAATGTTGGATTGGCTGAAAGCCGTGGCATATCAAACCGTATGACAAAACATTTAGTTTTACTCCTCTAATTACATTGGTAACCAGTTTATATTAGCAATAAGGCACCTCAGGGGTTTGTGGCATATGGCCAATATTCCACGGCTAAGGGCTGTATCTAAGAACAGCCCTTAGCCATGGTATATTGGCCATATACCACACCCCCTCCGGCCTTATTGCTTAAACATAACATGGCTATAAATAGGGAGTCGATGTGCAGGGGTACGAGGTAATGGAGGTAGATAGGTACATATAGTAGGGGTAAAGTGACTAGGCAACAGGATAGCTAAGACAGTAGCAGCAGCGTATGTGGCGAGTATGACAAGTGTGTGTGTGGCATCAGCATGCATGTGTGCGCATGTTGTGTGTGAGTATGTGTGATGTTAGGTTCTAATTCTCCACCACACGCTAGGTCTAATGAGTAAAAACTCAACGGACACTATGAAAGCTTAAACCAAGTTTATTCTTCCCAGAGGGTCAATACAGCTGCATCAGACAAAGACATTGTTCACACAAGCACTGATATTTAACCCTTTCTCCTAGGACGAGTCTCCTCCTACACATCTGAACAAACATTGCATCTTTATTGCTTGGCAGGAAACAGGCCATAAACTTCTTTCTCCCTTGACCCCCTTCATCACTAATCCGTGGGTCGGTCGGTCGGTCGCTGTCTCTGTGTGTCTCTCTCTCTCTCTCCAATGCCTGCCACATGTGATCGCCTTCCCTACACTCAGTACATTCCAAGCTTAACCATTAACTTCTGGTGTAGCCCCTGGGCTATGGCACCCCTCAGGCCTCTATAACAACTAATGATGAATAACATTTAAAGGTCAGAAGTCCAAGCCTATCAGTGGGTAGAGTTCAGTGTGTGTGTGCATAGTCAGTGCAAAACAAAGGTCAATGCAGGTAGTCCAGGTAGCGGTTTAGCAGTCTTGGTTTAGCAGTCTTGGTTTAGCAGTCTTGGGGCTTGCGGGTAGAAGCTGTTCAGGGTCCTGTTGGTTCCAGACTTGGTGCACTGGTACCGCTTGCTGTGCGGTAGCAGAGAGAACAGTCTATCGCGTGGGTGGCCTGGGAGTCTTCCTCTGACACCACCTGGTATAGGAGGTCCTGGAGGGAAGTGAACTCGGGCCCCAGTGATGTACTGGGCCGTACTCACCACCCTCTGTAGTGCCTTGCAGTTTCCATACCAAGTGGTGATGCAGCCAGTCAAGATGCTCTCAATGGTGTAGCTGTAGAACTTCGAGGATCTGAGGGCCCATGCCAAATCATTTCAGCCTCCTGAGGGGGAAGAGGCGCTGTCGTGCCCTCGTCACAACTGTGTGGACCATGTTCATTCCTTACTAATGTGGATACTGAGGAAGTTCTCAACCCGCTCCACTACAGCCCCATTGATGTGGATGGAGGCGTGCTCAGCACCCCTCCGTTTCAGCTCCTTTGTCTTTCTGACGTTGAGGGAGAGGTTGTTGTCCCGGGCTGGCATCACGTGGACAGGCCTCTGATCTTCCTCCCTATAGGCTGCTTCATCGTCGTCGGTTATCAGTCCTACCTCCGTCGTGTCATCGGGTAAACCTGTTGATGGTGTTGGAGTCGTGGGTGAACAGGGACTACAGGAGGTAACTAAGCACACACCCCTGAGGGGCCAGTGTCAGCGTGGCGGATGTGTTGTTGCCTACCCTTACCGCCTGGAGCCAGCCCGTCAGGAAGTCCAGATCCAGTTGCAGAGGAAGGTGTTTAGTCCCAGGGTCCTGAGCTTGGTGATGAGCTTGGAGGTGACTATGGTCTTGAATGCTGAGCTGTAGTCAATGGACAGCATTCTTACATACCGGTAGGTAATCCTTTTGTCTAGATGGGTGAGGGCAGTGTGGAGTGCAATAGAGATTGAGTCGTCTGTGTATCTGTTGGGTATGTGAATTGGAGTGGGTCCAGGGTGTCTGGATGATGGTGTTGGTGTTGATGTGAGCAATGACCAGCCTTTCAAAGCATTTCATGGCTATATATGTGAGTGCTACGGGGCGATAGTCATTTAGGAAGGTTACCTGGGTGTTTTTGGGCTCGGGGACAATGGTGGTCTGCTTGAAACAAGTTGACATTACAGACTGGGTTAGGTTAAAAATGTCAGTGAAGACACTTGCCAGATGGTCAGCGCATGCTCCGAGTATGCGTCCTGGTATTCCGTCTGGCCCTGCGAATGTTAACCTATTTAAAGTTCTTACTCGCATCAGCTACGGAGAGCGTGATCACACAGTTGTACGGAACAACTGGTGCGCTCATGCATGGTTCAGTGTTGCTTGCCTCGAAGTGAGCATAGAAGCATTTTTGCTTGTCTGGTAAGCTTGCGTCGCTAGGCAGCTCGTGGCTGGGTTTGGCTTTGTAATTTGTGATAGCTTGCAAACCCTGTCACATCCCTCGATCATCAGAGCCGGCATAGTAGGATTCTATCTTAGTCCTGTATTGCCGCTTTTCCTGTTTGATGGCTCGTCGGATGTTGTAGCAGCATTTCTTATAAGCCTCCGGATTAATGTCCCCGCCTTGAAAGCGGCAGCTTTAGCCTTCAGCTCAATGCGGATGTTGCCTATAATCCATGGCTTCTAGTTGGGGTATGTACGTACGTACGATCACTGTGGAGACGACGTTGCCGTCTATGCACTTATTAATGAAGCCAGTGACTGATGTGCTAAACTCCTCAATGTTATTGGATGAATCCCGGAACATATTCCAGTCTGTGCTAGTGAAACGGTAGCTTAGCATCCGCTTCATCGGACTAGCACGAACACCTGATTCCACTAATCAAAGTCTTGATGAGGTCCAGAGTTGGTGACCAGTGATCAAGATTACTTTCCTATGAGTATATGTGCTTCATAAATGGAAATTTGACCTTTCACCTGTGATGACTCGGCAGGTGCATGCAGAGGTAGAGTTTGAGCTGCTGGAGGGAGCTGTGCTGGCTGTAGAGATGCTCAACGGAACACTGCTACACAACGGACACATCGTCAAGGTCTGGATCTGTCCTCTCTTACTCGGTCTACATTTCTCTCTCCTAACCCCCTCTCTATGCATCTGTCTGGTTTCTCTGCTTCTTTTTTCACCTTCTGTCTCTCTCAATCTTTATTGCTTTCTGCCCTGCCTCTGTCTGTGTCTCTTTCACACTTTGTCTGTCTCCCCACTCTTTCTCCCTCTGTCCTTTTTTCATATACTCGTTCTAATTTCACCCTCTGACCTTTGCTTCCAGTAATTCACCCATGTCTTGTTGCTTGTGCTCTTTCTGAATGTAAATCTAATGTGTGTTATCTCTCTCCTACCTGTCAGGTCCAGAGACCTGTAAAGGAGTCCACGCTGGATCTGGACGTCTTTCTGAGTTCCCTGCAGGACGACCCGCTAAACGCTAACGTCATCTACGCCGCAGGGATAAAGGCTAACGCTAAAACAGCACGGCTTGCAGCCAAAGTCAATGGCACTGGGCTAAATGCTAACATAGCAGCACTCCCAGCTAAGGTCAATAGAACTAGGCTACACGCTAAAGCGAACCCTTCAGGGCTCTTAGAGAAAGTCAATGGAACTTCGATAAATGCTAAAGCTAAGCTAGCTGAAGCGAATGGACCCGGGCTACATGCTAAAGCTAAATTTGCTAAGCTAGCAGAGCTCTCAGCCGAAGTCAATGGCACTCTGCTCAAAGCGAAAACTATACTAGCAGAGATAGCAGCCGAAGCCAATGTTGAAGCGATGCTACATGCGAAGACTGCCGGACTCTGTGAAGAGGACCTCTGCGAGGCCTTCGGACAGTACGGAACGGTTGAGGGCGTAATTCTACCTGCAAAGCACTCTGGAAAACAGAAACGTAGGCGACATGCTTTCTTAAGTGAGTCAATGCTTCACATGTACCAACACTTAGTGGTCATTTAGTGGACGCTCTTATGCAGATCAACTTACCCTTGTTGGCTCAGGGATTCGAACCAGCAACCTTTTAGGTCACTGGCCCAATACTCTAACCGCTAGGCTACCTGCCACCCATCATCAATGACCTGGGTCTAAATTTTAGCTGTTGAGTTTTAGTTGGTCGAAATAATAAAAGTATGAGTTCAAAACGCAAATTTGTTTGTTAATAATCATATTAAAATGTGTACACGGTGTATATTTTTTTCCAGAGTATGATAGTCCTGACACTGTAGACGTGGTCCTCAGCTCACCTGTGGAACTCTGGGACAGGAAGGTGAGCACTCGCAGAGCCCTGACTCCGCCCCACCTGTGCTCCTGGGTTACTATGACGACGACTGGGTCCGACAGAGAGACAGCGGATGAGTCATCACAGGAAACCGGAAGAGAGGAACAGGAAGTGGCGTGTGTGATGAGGGAGTTGGACCGGCGCGTGGGGAAGCTGTTCAGATCTCTACCTGACAACACCCTCAGCATCGTACTGCTGCCTGGCCACAACAGGTGAGAAAAGACACTGGCCCAATCCCAAATCCTCATCGATGCACTTGTGGCAATCTGAAAGGATTTAATTGGTATGAGCAATATGTTGATATCACCTAGCCTATCAGAGGTCAATGTGGAGATCTGAAAGGATTATTTTTTTTAACCTTAATTTAACTAGGCAAGTCAGTTAAGCACTAATTCTTATTTACCTAGGAACAGTGGGTTAACTGCCTTGTTCATGGGCAGAACGACAGATTTTTACCTTGTCAGCTCGGGGATTCGGTCTTGCAACCTTTCGGTTACTAGTCCAACGCTCTAACCACTAGGCTACCTGCAGCGCCCCCGGTAGGAGCAATATGTTGATATCACCTAGCCTATCAGGAGGTCAACGTGGAGCTATTACACCAGTCAACTCAGCTCAGATCTCCATAAGTGTTTAGGGGTTGATTTGGGATTGGGCCAAAGTCATATTAGGACACCAGAGGTGTATCCATTAGTGCACAGCGTAGCAAAACCAAAAAACGAGTGTCTCCTTTTGGACAATGTTTAGTTATGGTAAGTCCCTCCCTGTTTTGTCCCTTTGCTTCCAATGGGTTCCTAGTGAATACACCCCTGGTGAGGAAAGGGGTTTTCACAGGATTTAGAGAGGGAACTCGGGGGGGCTGCTGTTTCCTATATAGAGGGGGAACTCGGGGCGGCTGCTGTTTCCTATATAGAGGGGGAACTCGGTGGCGGCGGCTGTTTCCTATATAGAGGGGGAACTCGGGGGGCTGCTGTTTCCTATATAGAGGGGGAACTCGGGGGGGCTGCTGTTTCCTATATAGAGAGAACTCGAGGCGGCTGCTGTTTCCTATATAGAGGGGGAACTTCGGGGCTGCTGTTTCCTATATAGAGGGGAACTCAGGGCTGCTGTTTCCTATATAGAGGGGAACTAGAGGCTGCTGTTTCCTATATAGAGGGGGAACTGGGCGGCTGCTGTTTCCTATATAGAGGGGGAACTGGGGGCGGCTGCTGTTTCCTATATAGAGGGGGAACTCAAGGACTGCTGTTTCCTATATAGAGGGGGAACTCTGCTGTTTCCTATATAGAGGGGAACTCGGCTGCTGTTTCCTATATAGAGGGAACTCGAGGCGGCTGCTGTTTCCTATATAGAGGGGGAACTCGAGGCGGCTGCTGTTTCCTATATAGAGGGGGGAACTTCGGGCGGCTGCTGTTTCCTATATAGAGGGAACTTCGAGGCGGCTGCTGTTTCCTATATAGAGGAACTAGGCGGCTGCTGTTTCCTATATAGAGGAACTCGAGGCGGCTGCTGTTTCCTATATAGAGGGGGAACTCGAGCGGCTGCTGTTTCCTATATAGAGGGGGAACTCGAGGCTGCTGTTTCCTATATAGAGGGGGAACTGGAGGCGGCTGCTGTTTCCTATATAGAGGGGGAACTCAGCGGCTGCTGTTTCCTATATAGAGGGGGAACTCGAGGCGGCTGCTGTTTCCTATATAGAGGGGGAACTCAGAGCGCGGCTGCTGTTTCCTATATAGAGGGGGAAACTGGGGCGACTGCTGTTTCCTATATAGAGGGGGAACTGGGGCTGCTGTTTCCTATAGAGAGGGGAACTCGAGGCTGCTGTTTCCTATATAGAGGGGGAACTCAGGGGGCTGCTGTTTCCTATATAGAGGGGGAACTCGGGGGCTGCTGTTTCCTATATAGAGGGAACTAGGCGGCTGCTGTTTCCTATATAGAGGGGGAACTTCGGGGGGCTGCTGTTTCCTATATAGAGGGGGAACTCGGGAGGCTGCTGTTTCCTATATAGAGGGGGAACTCGGGGGTGCTGTTTCCTATATAGAGGGGGAACTCGGGGGCTGCTGTTTCCTATATAGAGGGAACTCGGGGGCTGTTTCCTATATAGAGGGAACTCGGGGCTGTTTCCTATATAGAGGGAACTCGGGGCTGCTGTTTCCTATATAGAGGGGAACTGGGGGCTGTTTCCTATATAGAGAACTAGGGGCTGCTGTTTCCTATATAGAGGGGGAACTCGAGGCTGCTGTTTCCTATATAGAGGGGGAACTCGGGGCTGCTGTTTCCTATATAGAGGGGGAACTCGGGGGCGGCTGCTGTTTCCTATATAGAGGGGAACTCAGGGCTGCTGTTTCCTATATAGAGGGGGAACTTCGGGAGGCTGCTGTTTCCTATATAGAGGAACTGGGCTGAGCGGCTGCTGTTTCCTATATAGAGGGAACTCGAGGGCTGCTGTTTCCTATATAGAGGGGGAACTTCGAGGCGGCTGCTGTTTCCTATATAGAGGGGGAACTGAGGCGGCTGCTGTTTCCTATATAGAGGGGAACTCGAGGCACTGCTGTTTCCTATATAGAGGGAACTCGAGGCGGCTGCTGTTTCCTATATAGAGGGGGAACTTCGAGGCGCTGCTGTTTCCTATATAGAGGAACTCGGCGGCTGCTGTTTCCTATATAGAGGGGGAACTCGAGGCTGCTGTTTCCTATATAGAGGGGGAACTCGGCGGCTGCTGTTTCCTATATAGAGGGGGAACTCGGGGCGGCTGCTGTTTCCTATATAGAGGGGGAACTCGAGCGGCTGCTGTTTCCTATATAGAGAACTGGAGGCGGCTGCTGTTTCCTATATAGAGGGGGAACTGGGGGCTGCTGTTTCCTATATAGAGGGGGAACTCAGAGCGGCTGCTGTTTCCTATATAGAGGGGGAACTCGAGGCGGCTGCTGTTTCCTATATAGAGGGGGAACTCGAGAGGCGGCTGCTGTTTCCTATATAGAGGGGGAACTCGGGCGGCTGCTGTTTCCTATATAGAGGGAACTGGGCTGCTGTTTCCTATATAGAGGGGGAACTCGAGGGCTGTTTCCTATATAGAGGGGGAACTAGGGGGGCCTGCTGTTTCCTATATAGAGGGGAACTCAGAGGCTGCTGTTTCCTATATAGAGGGAACTGGGGCTGCTGTTTCCTATATAGAGGGGACTCGGGGTGGGGGCTGTTTCCTATATAGAGGGAACTCGGGGGCTGCTGTTTCCTATATAGAGGGGGAACTCGAAGGCTGCTGTTTCCTATATAGAGGGGGAACTCGGCTGCTGTTTCCTATATAGAGGGGGAACTCGGGGCTGCTGTTTCCTATATAGAGGGGGAACTCAAGGCGGCTGCTGTTTCCTATATAGAGGGGGAACTCGAGGCGGCTGCTGTTTCCTATATAGAGGGGGAACTCGAGCGGCTGCTGTTTCCTATATAGAGGGGGAACTGGGCAGCTGCTGTTTCCTATATAGAGGGGGAACTCGGGGGCTGCTGTTTCTATATAGAGGGGGAACTGGGGAGGCTGCTGTTTCCTATATAGAGGGGGAACTGGGGCGGCTGTTTCCTATATAGAGGGGGAACTCAAGGCTGCTGTTTCCTATATAGAGGGGGAACTGGGGCTGCTGTTTCCTATATAGAGGGGGAACTCGGGGTGGGGGCTGTTTCCTATATAGAGGGGGAACTCAGGCTGCTGTTTCCTATATAGAGGGAACTGGGAGGCTGTTTCCTATATAGAGGGGAACTGGGGCTGTTTCCTATAGAGAGGGGAACTTCGAGGCTGCTGTTTCCTATATAGAGGGGGAACTCTGTTTCCTATATAGAGGGGGAACTGCTGTTTCCTATATAGAGGGGGAACTCGGGGCTGCTGTTTCCTATATAGAGGGGGAACTCGGGGCGGCTGCTGTTTCCTATATAGAGAGGAACTCGGGCGGCTGCTGTTTCCTATATAGAGGAACTCGAGCGGCTGCTGTTTCCTATATAGAGGGAACTCGAGGCGGCTGCTGTTTCCTATATAGAGGGGGAACTCGGGCGGCTGCTGTTTCCTATATAGAGGGGGAACTCGAGGCGGCTGCTGTTTCCTATATAGAGGGAACTTCGAGGCTGCTGTTTCCTATATAGAGGGAACTGGCTGCTGTTTCCTATATAGAGGGGGAACTGGGGGCTGCTGTTTCCTATATAGAGGGGGAACTCTGCTGGAGGCTGCTGTTTCCTATATAGAGGGGGAACTGGGCTGCTGTTTCCTATAGAGGGGGAACTCGGGGCTGCTGTTTCCTATATAGAGGAACTGGAGGCTGTTTCGGCTGGCTGTTTCCTATATAGAGAGGAACTAGAGGCGGCTGTTTCCTATATAGAGGGAACTGAGGGCTGCTGTTTCCTATATAGAGGGACTCGGGGTGGGGGGGCTGTTTCCTATATAGAGGGGGAACTCGGGGCTGCTGTTTCCTATATAGAGGGAACTCAGGGGCTGTTTCCTATATAGAGGGAACTCGGAGGCTGTTTCCTATATAGAGGGGAACTCAGGGGGCTGTTTCCTATATAGAGGGGGAACTGGGGGCTGTTTCCTATATAGAGAGAGGGGCTGCTGTTTCCTATATAGAGGGAACCTGGGGGCTGCTGTTTCCTATATAGAGGGGGAACTCGGGGCTGCTGTTTCCTATATAGAGGAACTCGGGGGCTGCTGTTTCCTATATAGAGGGGGAACTCGGGGCTGCTGTTTCCTATATAGAGGGAACTCGGGGGCTGCTGTTTCCTATATAGAGGGAACTCGAGGCGGCTGTTTCCTATATAGAGGGGGAACTCGGGGCTGCTGTTTCCTATATAGAGGGAACTCAGGGGCTGCTGTTTCCTATATAGAGGAACTCAGGCGGCTGCTGTTTCCTATATAGAGGGGGAACTCGGGGCTGCTGTTTCCTATATAGAGGGAACTCGGGGTGGGGGCTGCTGTTTCCTATATAGAGGGAACTCGGGGTGGGGGCTGTTTCCTACATAGAGGGGGAACTCGAGGGGCTGCTGTTTCCTATATAGTGCTGCTGTTTCCTATATAGAGGGGGAACTGGCTGCTGTTTCCTATATAGAGGGGGAACTCGGGGGGCGGCTGCTGTTTCCTATATAGAGGGGGAACTCCGGGGGCGGCTGCTGTTTCCTATATAGAGGGGGAACTCGGGGGGCTGCTGTTTCCTATATAGAGGGGGAACTGGGGCTGCTGTTTCCTATATAGAGGGGGAACTGGGGCTGCTGTTTCCTATATAGAGGGGGAACTCGAGGGGCTGCTGTTTCCTATATAGAGGGGGAACCTGGGGGCTGCTGTTTCTATATAGAGGGGGAACTGGGGCTGCTGTTTCCTATATAGAGGGAACTCAGGCGGCTGTTTCCTATATAGAGAGAACTCAGGGGGGCTGCTGTTTCCTATATAGAGGGAACTCGAGGTGCTGTTTCCTATATAGAGGGAACTAAGGCGGCTGTTTCCTATATAGAGGGAACTCAGGCGGCTGCTGTTTCCTATATAGAGGGGGAACTGGGGGGCTGCTGTTTCCTATATAGAGGGAACTCGGGGGCTGCTGTTTCCTATATAGAGGGGGAACTCGGGTGAGGCTGTTTCCTATATAGAGGGGGAACCTGGGGGGGCTGCTGTTTCCTATATAGAGGGGGAACTGGGGGCTGTTTCCTATATAGAGGGAACTCGGGGGCTGTTTCCTATATAGAGGGGGAACTTCGGGGCTGCTGTTTCCTATATAGAGGGGGAACTCGAGCTGCTGTTTCCTATATAGAGGGGGAACTCGGCTGCTGCTGTTTCCTATATAGAGGGGGAACTCGGGGGCTGCTGTTTCCTATATAGAGGGGGAACTCGGGGCGGCTGCTGTTTCCTATATAGAGGGAACTCGAGGGCTGCTGTTTCCTATATAGAGGGGAACTTCGAGCGGCTGCTGTTTCCTATATAGAGGAACTGAGGCGGCTGCTGTTTCCTATATAGAGGAACTCGAGGCGGCTGCTGTTTCCTATATAGAGGGGGAACTGGGGGCTGCTGTTTCCTATATAGAGAGAACTCGAGGCTGTTTCCTATATAGAGGGGAACTCAGGGCTGCTGTTTCCTATATAGAGGGAACTCAGGCGGCTGCTGTTTCCTATATAGAGGAACTCGGAGGCTGCTGTTTCCTATATAGAGGGGGAACTGGCTGCTGTTTCCTATATAGAGGGGGAACTCGGGGGCTGTTTCCTATATAGAGGGGGAACTGGGCGGCTGCTGTTTCCTATATAGAGGGGAACTCGGGGGCGGCTGCTGTTTCCTATATAGAGGGGGAACTTCGGGGCTGCTGTTTCCTATAGAGGAGGGCCTAGAGCGGCTGCTGTTTCCTATATAGAGGGGGAACTCGGGCGGCTGCTGTTTCCTATATAGAGGGGGAACTCGGCTGCTGTTTCCTATATAGAGGGAACTCGAGGCGGCTGCTGTTTCCTATATAGAGGGGAACTTCGAGGCGGCTGCTGTTTCCTATATAGAGGGGAACTCAAGGCTGCTGTTTCCTATATAGAGGGAACTCAGGCGGCTGCTGTTTCCTATATAGAGAAACTCAGGCGGCTGCTGTTTCCTATATAGAGGGGGAACTCAGGCTGCTGTTTCCTATATAGAGGGGGAACTCGGGGGCTGCTGTTTCCTATATAGAGAACTCAGGCTGCTGTTTCCTATATAGAGGGGAACTGGGGCTGCTGTTTCCTATATAGAGAACTCGGGCTGCTGTTTCCTATAGAGGGGGAACTGGGGCGGCTGCTGTTTCCTATATAGAGGAACTCGGGGCTGCTGTTTCCTATAGAGGGGGAACTCAGAGGCTGCTGCTGTTTCCTATATAGAGGGGGAACTGGGGCTGCTGTTTCCTATATAGAGAGGAACTCAGGGGCTGCTGTTTCCTATATAGAGGGGAACTTCGAGGCTGCTGTTTCCTATATAGAGGGAACTCGGGCTGCTGTTTCCTATATAGAGGGGGAACTTCGAGGGCTGCTGTTTCCTATATAGAGAACTCGGGCGGCTGCTGTTTCCTATATAGAGGGAACTCGAGCGGCTGCTGTTTCCTATATAGAGGGGGAACTCGGGCGGCTGCTGTTTCCTATATAGAGGGGGAACTCAGGGCGGCTGCTGTTTCCTATATAGAGGGGGAACTCGAGAGGCTGCTGTTTCCTATATAGAGGGGAACTCGGGGCTGCTGTTTCCTATATAGAGGGGGAACTGGGAGGCGGCTGCTGTTTCCTATATAGAGGGGGAACTCGGGAGGCTGCTGTTTCCTATATAGAGGGAACTGAGGCGGCTGTTTCCTATATAGAGGGGAACTTCAGGGGCTGCTGTTTCCTATATAGAGGGAACTCGAGGCGGCTGTTTCCTATATAGAGGGGAACTTCAGGCGGCTGCTGTTTCCTATATAGAGGAACTCGAGTGGCTGCTGTTTCCTATATAGAGGAACTCGAGGCGGCTGCTGTTTCCTATATAGAGAGGAACTCGAGGCTGCTGTTTCCTATATAGAGGGAACTCAGAGGCTGCTGTTTCCTATATAGAGGAACTCGAGGCGGCTGCTGTTTCCTATATAGAGGGAACTCGAGGCGGCTGCTGTTTCCTATATAGAGGGAACTCGGGGGCTGCTGTTTCCTATATAGAGGGAACTCGAGGGGGCTGCTGTTTCCTATATAGAGGGGGAACTGGGGGCTGCTGTTTCCTATATAGAGGGGAACTCGAGGCGGCTGTTTCCTATATAGAGGGAACTCGAGGCGGCTGTTTCCTATATAGAGGGGGAACTCGGAGCGGCTGTTTCCTATATAGAGGGGGAACTGGCGGCTGCTGTTTCCTATATAGAGGGGGAACTCAGGGGCTGCTGTTTCCTATATAGAGAGGAACTAGGGGGCTGCTGTTTCCTATATAGAGGGGACTCTGTTTCCTATATAGAGGAACTCAGGGGGCTGCTGTTTCCTATATAGAGGGGGAACTCAGGGGGCTGTTTCCTATATAGAGGGGGAACTCAGGGGCTGTTTCCTATATAGAGGGGGAACTCAGGGGCTGTTTCCTATATAGAGGGGGAACTCGGGGGCTGTTTCCTATATAGAGGGGAACTCTGGGGGCTGTTTCCTATATAGAGGGGAACTCGGGGGCTGTTTCCTATATAGAGGGGGAACTGGGGGCTGTTTCCTATATAGAGGGGGAACTCGGCGGCTGCTGTTTCCTATATAGAGGGGAACTTCGAGGGCTGCTGTTTCCTATATAGAGAGAACTCGGGGCTGCTGTTTCCTATATAGAGGGGAACTGAGAGGCGGCTGCTGTTTCCTATATAGAGGGGAACTCGGGGCTGCTGTTTCCTATATAGAGAGAACTCGAGGGCTGCTGTTTCCTATATAGAGGGAACTCGAGGCGGCTGCTGTTTCCTATATAGAGGAACTCGAAGGGCTGCTGTTTCCTATATAGAGGGGAAGGCTGCTGTTTCCTATATAGAGGGGGAACTGGGGCTGCTGTTTCCTATATAGAGGAACTCGAGGCTGCTGTTTCCTATATAGAGGGGGAACTCCGAGGCTGCTGTTTCCTATATAGAGGGAACTCGGGCGGCTGCTGTTTCTATATAGAGGGGGAACTCCGGGGCGGCTGCTGTTTCCTATATAGAGGGGGTATATAGAGGGGGAACGGGCGGCTGTTTCCTATATAGAGGGGGAACTCGAGGCGGCTGTTTCCTATATAGAGGGGGAACTCGAGGCGGCTGTTTCCTATATAGAGGGGGAACTCCGGCGGCTGCTGTTTCCTATATAGAGGGGAACTCCGGGCGGCTGCTGTTTCCTATATAGAGGGGGAACTCAGCGGCTGCTGTTTCCTATATAGAGGGGGAACTCAGGCGGCTGTTTCCTATATAGAGGGGGAACTGGGGCTGTTTCTATAGAGGCGGCTGTTTCCTATATAGAGGGGGAACTGGGCGCTGTTTCCTATATAGAGGGGGAACTTCGAGGCGGCTGTTTCCTATATAGAGGGGGAACTCGGGGGCTGCTGTTTCCTATATAGAGGGGGACTCGGGGTGGGGGGGCTGCTGTTTCCTATATAGAGGGGGAACTGGGGGCTGCTGTTTCCTATATAGAGGGGGAACTCGGGGGCTGCTGTTTCCTATATAGAGGGGGAACTCGGGGCTGCTGTTTCCTATATAGAGGGGGAACTCAGGGGCTGCTGTTTCCTATATAGAGGGGGACTCAGGGGGGGCTGCTGTTTCCTATATAGAGGGGAACTGGGGGCTGCTGTTTCCTATAGAGGGGGAACTCGGGGGCTGCTGTTTCCTATATAGAGGGGAACTCGGGGCTGCTGTTTCCTATATAGAGGGAACTCGGGGGCTGCTGTTTCCTATATAGAGGGAACTCAGGGGCTGCTGTTTCCTATATAGAGGGAACTCGGGAGGCTGTTTTCTATATAGAGAGGAACTTCGGGGGGTTGCTGTTTTCTACATAGAAGGGTGGATTCTAATACGCTGTCGGTTTGCTTTTTCAGTTCCCATGGCGATGGTCTGTGTTTCCTGGAGGTCAAACAGGGGTCAGCAGCACTCCGTGACCATGCCCACAACCTGATGCGACCTGCATAGGGTTGCAAAAATCCAGTACTTTCCCCAAGATTCCCAGGTTTTCCAGAAATCCTGGTTGGAGGATTCTGGATTTCCTGCTTATATTCCGTCCTGATTTTGTGAATCTTCCAACCCGGGACATTTTGGGAAAGTTAACAGATTTTGGCAACACTTCGCCTGCGATACCGTGTTTCACCATCTTTGTGTGCTGTAGCCCAGGAGTGATGCAACTTGACTAACAAAGACCGCGATAGGCTACGAGAATAGGAAGTTATTTTAAAATAAAGATGAGTCTACTTACGAGTGCTCGATATGTTTCGTTCAGTACAGGCTGGACAGGGTTTTGTACACAGGCAACGAATTGAAGGTAAAACACAGAATGTGTCTGAAATGACACCCTATGTAGTGTGCACTATGGGCACGCCATTGGGTCCTGGCAAAACCCTCTACAGGGATTATTAGGGTGCCATTTTGGACGTAAACTCAGTGTTTGACCTGTTTTACTGGTGTTGACTTGAATTACATGATGCCTTGTGTTGTCTTTATGTCCACCTAATAAACAGGTGTTTGTTGTTAACATGGTTCTGTCATTCAATAGAGAGCTAGCTTCTACTGTCTGGTAGTACATTTATAACTCATTCTATCATTGAGTAGAATGCATAACTCATTCTATCATTGAGTAGAATGCATAACTCATTCTATCATTGAGTAGAATGCATAACTCATTCTAGTCTTATTTTGAAGGCTTCCTCTGAAGGAAGATGGGGGGAAACCGAGGTTCAGTTTGAAACTAAATGGTGGGTCGGGTGAAGATGAGAACACCGAGAGTGGGTTACCATGGTGAACAAGGAAAAGTGGAAGGATCGAGTGGCGTTGAAGACGCCATGGTAGTAGAGCCTACACCAGTCAATGTTTCTCGGCAACCAAAGGATCCTGATATATTTAAAATGTTAAAAAAGTGGACTATAATTTATTGCAATGGTCATAAACTGCACAGCACAAAACAGAGAAGAAAATCAGAGAAAATTGGCATCATTGTAAGTGCAGCTGAACTCTTTGGGACTTAGGAATCGTGTGGAATAATGTTCCGCCCTGGACTATGACGAGGTGGTTTTAATGGTAAAGCGCCCTCAAACTCAACGCTGGACCGCGAAGCCAGATCCACTGCATTATTTCATTGTGCCCCTCTAATGAGGGACTGATTTAGACCTGGGACACCTGGTGTGTGCAATGAATTATGGAGGTAGAACAGCAAACCAGCAGGCTCCGGACCTCGTAGGGTAAGAGTTGAGTAGCCCTGGTACAGCGTGTCGTTTCCTCACTACCCTGTACAGTAGGTAGTCTGCCAATAAACCTCAGAAGAAGGCTTCCTTCATACCATACCGGAGATGACGGCATCAAACTGCTGCCATCAAAACAGACTGAGGCTTGCTTTTAACCATCTAAACCATCTTTGGTCCAAAGGTAAACACATCGGAGGGAAACGGCACACAGACGATATGATTAAAGCGGATTAAAAGCATCCAGGTAGATCGTAAATGTGCATCTAACCAAATTATAGTCGCTTTGTAGCTAGGTCCATATGGATCGCTAGCTGATCTAAGCTAGTTAATGTTAGCTGTTGTAACATTAACTACTTCAGAACGGTTTATATGGACTTAAAAAAGGCCAAATCATACGATAAGTGTTTTTTAAGCACGTGAATGAGCGTGCTCAGAGTGGAAATAATGCGTCATGAGAGAGACGGGCTGCGAGCGTCAGACTCCATTTTTCTCGCGTCTACGCGGAGCAATGCTGGTAAAATTCACGGGTAAATTGCCAGAAAATCATTTGTGCATAGTTCCAACGAAATGCATGGTAAAAATGTAACAACATCGGGGGGTCTGTATTGGTTGGACTCCTTGAGTTGTGCATATAGTAGTGCTTGTGGCTGGCGACGGAAAATAACCCTACCACAATATAGCCGGCTACACAGAAGCATATGTATAATCTCTAGGAACTCTTATTTACCGGACGTAAATTGAAATGTGACCCTCACTATCAAAGAAACGTCTGAATCCAAACTTTGTCCCGACCCATATTCCTGCTCTGTGGACAGTGGTAGGACGCGCGTGGTCTGAAGACACCCCGCTGTCTAACTCAACAGGAACATGGTGCTGTTCTGACAAGTTGGATACAGACGTTAATTTGATGGCGAGTCACATTTCACTATACATTCGGTAAATAGTTCCTAGAGAGTTTATACGTGCATATGCCTTTGTTGACAGAACGTTTTTTTTGTGTGTGAAGCCGGCTATATTGTGGTACGTTATGTCACCAACCACCAGAATGATTCAACCAAATCTAGGTAAAGTGATAGTTAATGGAATCAAACTGTTTATCCTCATTAGCTGTGATAACCATAGCAGGAGATTTATCCACCAACCTTTTCTTGGCGGTACCTTTATCGTTCTCGATTAGAAGAGGCACCATCGTCTTAAATGTGTCCAGTTGCAGCAGAACGATTGAATTCATAACATGCTCCGTTATTAAATCCATGTTTTGCTCCATCTTTTCTATCGCTGATCTGCTCTCACTGGGATCGAGCCAGGTGAGTGTCACTCAAAGTGACGCTTGATTGGTGGATTAATTAACGAGCCAGGTGGGTGTCCACCAATCAAGAGTACTCACCCGATTCTAATCAACGAGAGAGGAGGAATAGCCCAGATGGCTACGTTTACATTGTTGAATTACTTCTTGGAGCAAAATATTTAATTTAATAACCGTGTTATTGTTTTATAAGACAACGGTGCCTCTATGCTGACCAAACAGGACGCGCGCATGTTGATGTTGTACCCCCACACCAGACACGATCAGGACACGCAGGTTGAAATATGAAAACAAACTGAACCAATTATATTAATTTGGGGACAGGTCGAAAAGCATTTTAAGTTAGGGCATTTTAGTTAGCTAGCTTGCAGTTGCTTGCTAATTTGTCCTGGGATATAAACGTTGGGTTGTTATTTTACCTGGAATGCACAAGGTCCTCAACTCTGACAAATAAAACGGTAAACGGAATTCCTTTCTCCTCCTTCCTAAAGGCTTCTTTTTCTTCTTTGGACTTTATATGGCGGTTGGCAACGAACTTTACAGCATTACTACAACCTACCGGAGTGTGGACCTAAGTTCATCTGTCAATCACCCTCGTGTTTATATGCTCCTAAAACCAATGAGGATGTGCATGTCCAGTTTGGTCAGCATGTAATAGATGCTACATCAATTAAGCTGCCTTTTATCAACGGTTATCACAGCTAATGAGGATAAACCGTTTGATTCCATTAGCTAGGTTAGTGCCTTGGATCAAATTAATCAAATCTGGTCTAGAGATTGAGTAGGTCATTGTTAGAAAAAGGAATTAGAGGAATTGTTATTATATTCCCAATGCTAAGTAGAATAAAGATGTCGTTTAAAATGTATTGGCCTGTAAGCTTTCAATGTGGGGAGGCAGGTAGCCGAGTGGTTAGAGCGTTGGGCCAGTAACTGAAAGGTTGCTGGATCGAATCCCCGGGCTGTCGAGGTAAAAATCTGTCGTTTTGCCCCTGAACAAGGCAGTTAACTCACTGTTTTTAGGCCGTCATTGAAAATAAGAATTTGTTTTTAACTGACTTGCCTAGTTAAATAAAATAAGCTAAGGTTTGCTACATATTTGAAAACAATGAAAGCCTGCCTGTGTTGATTTCGATCATAA
The DNA here is from genome assembly GCA_030435695.1 of Brachymystax lenok tsinlingensis. NCBI lineage: Eukaryota > Metazoa > Chordata > Actinopteri > Salmoniformes > Salmonidae > Brachymystax > Brachymystax lenok. The sequence continues at coordinate 40,248,650 of CM059812.1, forward strand.
GAATGACTGGAAGTCTAAGGAAACTGCTAGCTGTTTCTGTAGACTTTGTCATTGCGCTAACGCTAGTTAGCATTGGCTCTAGAAACTATACCTCTAACTTATTTCATACAGGACGCAGAGACATAAACATGGTATCCACAAGTCCATTTAACTCTGGGGAAGTAAAGAAACTCATTGCCAAAATCCTGAACTATTCCTTTAAATATCAGCTAATAATGACATGAAATTACAGATGAGTGTTTTGATGTAGAAATCTTTATTTTTTCCAGGTATTCTAAAGTCCTGCCATTGACGGCATTGTTGTTGTTGCCACAAAAGCAGGACAATATGAATCCACTCAGCTCAGAGAAGGAAACGTTGATTGATGAAATTGAACAGAGCTTATTCACTTTAACCGTGGACAATTTACGTTACCTGTGTGAACGTCATAGACAAGATGGCAAAGATGGATCGGAAATTAAAGGGATGAATCATCGCTTATTAAGGCGTAGAATCATGGAGGAAATGTGGGACAATACGGATTCAATGAAATCGGAGGAGCAGGGAGTGTCATGGTTAGTCAGACTGAAAGAGGACATCAGGAGAATACTGGAGGATGCTAGCGATGCACCAATGAGTCCCAGCCAGTCCGATGATGATGCTGTAGACTGTGATAAAGAATGCGACGAGGACAGTGATTGGTTGCCTAGCAATGGACTGAAGGCGGAGCACTTGAGTTCCAGCCAATCCGATGATGACGCTGCAGACTGCGATGAAGAATTGGACGTGGAGGACAAGGATTGGTTGGCTAGCGATGGGCTGGGGGTGGAGTCGGATTCAGAGAGGCACACACCAGAGCTGAGAGTAAGAGACATGAGAATGTATTTTTCCCCTCATAAAATGTGTGTGTCAGTTTTTCCTTGATAAATCTCATCCTTGATTCCTTGTCCTCAAATCAGTTTGTTGGTCGCGAAACACACATTTTCAGATATTATCGCAGGTGCAGCGAAATACTTGTGTTCCTAGCTCCAACAGTAATAATATATGAAAAATAATAAATAAATTAAGAAATATCAGAACGTGCAATGTCAGAGGCAGGAATTTGGTATGTACAGTGAGGGGAAAAAAGTATTTGATCCCCTGCTTATTTTGTACGTTTGCCCACTGACAAAGAAATGATCAGTCTATAATTTTAATGGTAGGTTTATTTGAACAGTGAGAGACAGAATAACAACAAAAAAATCTAGAAAAACACGTGAAAAATGTTATAAATTGATTTGCATTTTAATGAGGGAAATAAGTATTTGACCCCCTCTCAATCAGAAAGATTTCTGGCTCCCAAGTGTCTTTTATACAGGTAACGAGCTGAGATTAGGAGCACACTCTTAAAGGGAGTGCTCCTAATCTCAGCTTGTTACCTGTATAAAAGTCACCTGTCCACAGAAGCAATAAATCAATCAGATTCCAAACTCTCCACCATGGCCAAGACCAAAGAGCTCTCCAAGGATGTCAGGGACAAGATTGTAGACCTACACAAGGCTGGAATGGGCTACAAGACCATCGCCAAACAGCTTGGTGAGAAGGTGACAACAGTTGGTGTGATTATTCGCAAATGGAAGAAACACAAAATAACTCAATCTCCCTCGGCCTGGGGCTCCATGCAAGATCTCACCTCGTGGAGTTACAATGATCATGAGAACGGTGAGGAATCAGCCCAGAACTACACGGGAGGATCTTGTCAATGATCTCAAGGCAGCTGGGACCATAGTCACCAAGAAAACAATTGGTAACACACTACGCCGTGAAGGACTGAAATCCTGCAGCGCCCGCAAGGTCCCCCTGCTCAAGAAAGCACATATACATGCCCGTCTGAAGTTTGCCAATGAATATCTGAATGATTCAGAGGACATCTGGGTGAAAGTGTTGTGGTCAGATGAGACCAAAATGGAGCTCTTTGGCATCAACTCAACTCGCTGTGTTTGGAGGAGGGGGAATGCTGCCCATGACCCCAAGAACACCATCCCCACCGTCAAACATGGAGGTGGAAACATTATGCTTTGGGGGTGTTTTTCTGCTAAGGGGACAGGACAACTTCACCGCATCAAAGGGACGATGGACGGGGCCATGTACCGTCAAATCTTGGGTGAGAACCTCCTTCCCTCAGCCAGGGCATGAAAATGGGTCGTGGATGGGTATTCCAGCATGACAATGACCCAAAACACACGGCCAAGGCAACAAAGGAGTGGCTCAAGAAGAAGCACATTAAGGTCCTGGAGTGGCCTAGCCAGTCTCCAGACCTTAATCCCATAGAAAATCTGTGGAGGGAGCTGAAGGTTCGAGTTGTCAAACGTCAGCCTCGAAACCTTAATGACTTGGAGAAGATCTGCAAAGAGGAGTGGGACAAAATCCCTCCTGAGATGTGTGCAAACCTGGTGGCCAACTACAAGAAACGTCTGAACTCTGTGATTGCCAACAAGGGTTTTGCCACCAAGTGCGGTCATGTTTCTGGAGGGTCAAATACTTATTTCCCTCATTAAAATGCAAATCAATTGATAACATTTTTCACATGTGCTTTTCTGGATTTTTTTGTTGTTATTCTGTCTCTCACTGTTCAAATAAACCTACCATTAAAATTATAGACTGATCCTTTCGTTGTCAGTGGGCAAATGTATAAAATCAGCAGGGGATCAAATGCCTTTTTCACTCACTGTGTGTGTGTGTGTGTGTGTGTGTGTGTGTGTGTATATATATATATATATATATATATATATATATATATATATAAAATACATACAGTACCAGTCAAAAGCTTGGACACCTTCTCAGTCAAGGGTGTTTCTTTATTTGTACTATTTATTCTACATTGTAGAATAATAGGGAAGACATCAAAATGATGAAATAACACAAATGGAATCATGTAGTAACCAAAAAAGTGTTAAACAAATCAAATTATATTTTTAATTCTTCAAAGTAGCCACCTTTTGCCTTGATGACAGCTTTGCACACACTTGGCATTCTCTCAACCAGCATCACCTGGAATGCTTTTCCATCAGTCTTGAAGGAGTTCCCACATATGCTGAGCACTTTTTGGCTGCTTTTCCTTCACTCTGCGGTCCAACTCATCCCAAACCATCTCAATTGGGTGATTGTGGTGGCCAGGTCATCTAATGCAGCACTCCATAACTCTCCTTCTTGGTCAAATATTCCTTACACAGCCTGGAGGTGTGTTAGGTCATTGTCCTATTGAAAAACAAATTATAGTCCCACTAAGCGTAAACCATATGGGATAGTGTATTGCTGCAGAAGTCTGTGGTAGCCATGCTGGTTAAGTGTACCTTGAATTCTAAATAAATCAGACAGTTTCGTGAGCAAAGCACCCCCACACCATCACACCACCTCCTACATGCTTCACGGTGGTAACCACACATGCAGAGATAATCCGTTCACCTAATCTGCGTCTCACAAAGACACGGCGGTTGGAACCAAAAATAAAAAAAATTGACTCATCAGACCAAAGAACAGATTTCCACCGGTCTAATGTCTATTGCTCATTTTTCTTGGCCCAAGCAAGTCTCTTCTTATTATTGGTGTCCTTTAGTAGTGGTTTCTTTGCAGCATTTTGACCATGAAGGCCGGATTCACGCGGTCTCCTCTGAACAGTTGATGTTGAGATGTGTCTGTTACTTGAACTCTGTGAAGCATTTATTTGGGCTGCAATTTCTGAGGCTGGTAACTCTAATGAACTTATCCTCTGCAGCAGAGGTAACTCTGGGTCTTTCCTTTCCTGTGGCGGTCCTCATGAGAGCCAATTTTATTAAAGTTCTTGAAATGTTCCAGATTGACTGACCTTTATGTTTTAAAGTAATCATGGACTGTCGTTTCTCTTTGCTTATTTGAGCTGTTCTTGCCATAATAGGGACTTGGTCTTTTACCAAATAGGGCTATTTCTGTATACCACCCCTACCTTGTCACAACACAGCTGATTGGCTCAAACGCATTAAGAAGGAAAGAAATTCCACAAATTAACTCTTAACAAGGCACACCTGTTGATTGAAATCCATTCCAGGTGACTACCTCATGAAGCTGGTTGAGAGAATGCCAAGGGTGTGCAAAGCTGTCATCAAGGCAAAGGGTGGCTACTTTGAAGAATCTATAATATAAAATATATTTTGATTTGTGTAACAGTTTTTTGGTGACTACATGATTCCATGTGTTATTTCATAGTTTTGATGTCTAAACTATTATTCTACATTGTAGAAAATAGTAAAAAATAAAGAAAAACCCTTGAATGAGGAGGTGTTCTAAAACTTTTGACTGTTACTGTACATAATACACTGAGTAGACAAAACATTAAGAACACCTGCTCTTTCCATGACAGACTGACCAGGTGAATCCAGGTGAAACCTATTATCCTTTGTTAAATCCACTTCAATCAGTGTAGATGAAGGGTAAGAGACAACTTAAAGAGGAATTTAAGCCTTGAGACAAAGCTGAAATGTCTTGAGTCAGTTCAGTATTCAACCCCTTTGTTACGTCGAGCCTGAATCAGTTCAGGAGTAAAAATGTGCTTAACAAGTCGCGTAATAAGTTGCATGGACTCTGTGTGCTATAATAGTATTTAACATGATTTTTGAATGACTACCTCATCTCTGTAGCCCACACATACAATTATCTGTAAGGTCCTTCAGTCGAGCAGTGAATTTCAAACACAGATCAGAGGTTTTCCAATGAAGGGCACTTATTGGTAGATGAGTAAACATTTTAATGTTGTATCAATACACCCAGTCACTACAAAGATACAGGCGTCCTTCCTAACTCAGTTGCCGAAGAGGAAGGAAACCGCTCAGGGATTTCACCATGAGGACAATGGTGACTTTTAAACAGTTACAGAGTTTAATGGCTGTGAAAGGAGAGACCTGAGGATGGATCAACAACATTGTAGTTACTCCACAATACTAACCTAAATGACAGCGTGAAAAGAAGGAAGCCGGTACAGAATACAAATATTCCAAAATATGCGTCCTGTTTGCAACAAGGGACTAATAGTGCAAAAAAATGTGGCAAAGAAATTAACTATATATCCTGAATACAAAGTGTTATGTTTGGGGCAAACACAACACATCACTAACACAACACATCACTAACACAACACATCACTAACACAACACATCACTAACACAACACATCACTAACACAACACATCACTCTTCAAGTGTGGTCGTGGCTGCACCGTGTTATGTGTATGCTTGTCATTGGCAAAGACTAAGGAGTTTTTTTTCGGAATAAAATAAACCTATTGGAGCTGGGCACAGGCAAAATCCCAGAGGAAAACCTGGTTCCAACAGACACTGGGAGACGAATTCACCTTTCAGCAGGACAATAACCTAAAAAAAAAATACAAGGCCAAATATTCACTGGAGTTACTTACCAAGATTACATTGAATGTTCCTGAGTGACCTAGTTACAAGTTTTGACTTTTAAAATGGGCTTGAAATTATATGGCAAGACTTGAAAAATGGCTGTCTAGCAATGATCAACAATCAACTTGACAGCTTGAGGGGGAAAACAAGAAATAAATAGCAAATATTGTACAATCCAGGTGTGTAAAGCTCTTAGAGACTTACCCAGAAACAGAAACAACTTACAGCTGTAATCGCCACCAAAGGTGCTCCTACAAAGTATTAACTCGGGTGTGAATATTTGAAGTGAGGGTTAGCATGCTTACATGACTTACTCACGTCGGCCACACGGTGCTAGTGAGCGGAAGGGACCTCGGCGGAGGCTCAATATGTTCCTTGAAGTGGGTGAATGTGTTTAGCTTATCCGGGAGCGAGGCATCGACGTCCGCGACGTGGCTGGCTTTCCCTTTTTAATCTGTGATTGTCCCTGCCACATGCAACTCGTGTCTGAGCCGTTGAATTGTGACTTCACTTTGTCCCTGTACTGTCGTTTTTTCCCTGTACTGTCGTTTTGCCCCTGTACTGTCATTTTGTCCCTGTACTGTCGTTTTGCCCCTGTACTGTCGTTTTGTCCCTGTACTGTCGTTTTGTCCCTGTACTGTCGTTTTGCCCCTGTACTGTCGTTTTGCCCCTGTACTGTCGTTTTGCCCCTGTACTGTCGTTTTGCCCCTGTACTGACGTTTTGTCCCTGTACTGTCGGTTTTGCCCCTGTACTGTCGGTTTTGCCCCTGTACTGTCGGTTTTGCCCCTGTACTGTCGTTTTGCCTTACGAAGGTCATAGTTCGTCTGTTTGTCCATGTTCCCAGCCACCTTTCCATGGTTAAATGCAGTGGTTTCAGTTTTGCGTGAATGCTGCCATCTATCCAGGTTTTTGGTTTGGATAAGTTCTAATCGTCACCGTGGGAACAACATCCTCTATTCACTTCCTGATGAACTCAGTCACTGAGTCAGTGTATACGGCAATATTATTCTCAGAGGCGACCCGGAACATTTCCCAGTCCGCGTGATCAAAACATTCTTGAAGCGTAGATTCCGATTGGTCAGATCAACCTCGACCAGTCCTTACCACCGGAGCTTCCTCTTTACGTTTCTGCCTATAGGTGGGGAGGCGCAGAATGGAGGTGTGATCTGATTTGCTGATAAGAGGGCAGGGTAGGGCCATCCCCAGAAGAGAGAGTAACAATGATCCAGGGTACGTGATGCGCGTGTAGTACAGGAGATGTTTTGATACACATTTCAGTATAATTTTCCTCAGATTTCCTTTACTAAAGTCCCCAGCTACAATAAATGCAGCCTTGGGATATGCGCTTTCCAGTTTGCACATAGTCGCGTTTTGGTGCAGCCCCCCAGGATGAATAGACCTGTCTCGGGAAGTTCAAACAAAGGATCCAGGTCAGGGAAGTCAAATTTCTGTTCGAGTTTCTGGTGAGTGACCGCCGATTTAGTGTCAGTTATTTTCAGCCGTAGGTAATAATACAAGAAACATTCTGAGCAAATAATGTCAGAAATAACACCCCCTCCAGAAATACTGCAAAGTTGGCTAGTAGCTAGAAACAAGGCAACCGTGTCTGTCGGCGCCACATTGCCGTCCTTCTATAAATGTATTGGAAGAAAAGATTCAGGGTTTTTCCTCCTGGACTTTATCCTCCAATGTTTTTTAATCAAGGATGAGCGGAGTCAAGGAAAATACTTTTGAGACAAAATCATTTCTTGACACGTAGGAGAGTGTTTCCCACCCTGATTTATTCTGTCTCTATTTTTATGATTTCCAGAACAAGCTTCCCACGTCACCCTCCGCCCTCCCGAAGTCCCCGGGTCGTGCCTCTCCCAGTAGCGTATTACTGCTGGGTCTGAAGAGGGTGTCTGTGCGGCTGGTGGACTGCACGAAAACAGCAGGGCAGAGTGGCCATATAATACACAAGACAACACAGACAGGAGAGAATCCTCACAGCTTGTCTGCTGAACAACACAAGGAAACCCTCTCAGGAGACAGTCCTAGCTCCCATATCTGTGATCATTGTGGGAAGAATTTTATCACAGCAGGAAGTCTAAAACTACATATACAGTACCTGAAGAGATACAGAGAGAACTTGACTGGAGAGAAACCACACGTGTGTTCTACATGCGGAAAGGGATTCAGTGAGGCTGGCAGTCTTAAGAGACACCTGAGAACTCATACTGGGGAAAAACCGTATGTCTGCCTTCATTGTGGCAAGGCTTGGAGTGATTCTGGAAACTTAAGGAGACACATGAGAAAAACTCACCCAGGAGAGGTCGTTGTAAAGAGCGTCCTTACAGGAGAGAAACCTTACAATTGCTCCTCTGACGACTGTGGGATGAGCTTCAGTACCTCACGCAAACGTAGAGTACACCAGAGAAAACACACAAGAGAGAATCTTCGCAGCACGCCTAATTCTAAGCAACGTAAGGAACCCCTCTCAGGAGATGGCTCCCATATCTGTGATCACTGTGGGAAGAGTTTTATCACAGCACGAAGTCTAACACGACACTTACAGTACCTGAAGAGATACAGAGAGAACTTGACTGGAGAGAAACCAAACGTGTGCTCTACATGCGGAAAGGGATTCAGTGAGGCTGGCAGTCTTAAGAGACACCTGAGAACTCATACTGGAGAGAAACCGTATGTTTGCCATCATTGTGGGAAGAACTACAATGATTCTGGAAACTTGCAGAGACACATCAGGACTCACACAGGTGAGAAACCTTACCACTGCTCAGAATGTGGTAGGAATTTCCGTGAAAAAATAAGCCTTGTACATCACCGGGAAGTTGTTCACACAGAACACCCTCACCGCTGTGCTCACTGTATGAAGAGCTTTGTAAGTGCATCTAAACTGGAATCACACATGCAAACCCGGCATCCGCCAAATGATCCTCTGAAAAAGCCACATGTGTGCTCTGAATGCGGAAGGGGATTCAGTGAGGCCGGCAGTCTTAAAAGACACCTGAGAATCCATACTGGGGAGAAACCATACGTCTGTCCTCGTTGCGGTAAGGATTTTACTCAATCTGGACTTTTACAGAGACACATGAGAACTCACACGGGAGAGACGCCTTACCACTGCTCAGTGTGCGGGATTAAGTTTCGTCATACAATCTCTCTAAAGCAGCACCACCTGAAGAACCACAAGGGGGAGACACTGGGTCCCATCCGTATGTACCAAGGCCCTCTTCCATGCCCCCACTGTGGGGAGAAGTTCTCTACCAAGGCTCTTCTAAAGGATCACCTACAGAAGACTCACAAAAGCCGTGTCCACTGCCCACAGTGTGACAAGACCTTCTCCACTAAAGGTAGTTTACTAGTCCACCAGAGGAAACACACTGGAGAGAGGCCTTACCTTTGCCCTCAGTGTGGGAAGAGTTTCTCTCTGACAGGGAGTTTAAAACTTCATCTCCGGATTCATGCTGGTGAGAAGCCTTACCGCTGTACTTACTGTGACAAGAGCTTCACAAGTAAGAGCCACTGCAATCTACACCTGCGAATCCACACGGGAGAGAAGCCGTACCAATGCCCTGACTGCGGGAGGAGGTTTCGTGATGGGAATGTCTTGAAAAACCACCGGCGGACCCACACAGGAGAGAAACCGTTCCAGTGCCACGTGTGTGATAAAGCCTTTGCCCAGTGGAGCAGTCTGAAGAAACATCAGGAGACACATAGGCTAACTCAGCATGTCTCTGTCCCAAGACTCCCTAATCCCTACCTACCACACAATCAGCATGTCCCTTATCCCTACCCATCACAGACTCAATGGTAACCTGGTTTATCACCGGTCCAATCCCTTATAGAGGGATTCCACACGATTCCCAGACAGAAAAATACCATGATTTGGAGGAAATTCACAAAATATAATCCATAGAATGGAATAAAACATTACCACCTTCCTAATATTGAGTTACACCCCATTTTGCCCTCAGAACATCCTCAATTCGTTGGGGGGGAAAACATTCCACAAGCTGTCGGAAAACATTCCATGGGATGCCGGCCCATGTTGACTCCAATGCCTCCCACAGCTGTGTCAAGTTGGCTGGATGTCCTTTGGGTGGTGGACAATTCTTGATACACACGGGAAACTGTTGAGCATGACAAACCCAGAAGCCGTTGCAGTTCTTGACACAAACCGGTGTGCCTGGCACCTATTTACCTACCATACCCCGTTCAATCTTTTATTCTTGCCCATTCACCTTCTGAATGGCACACATACCACACATACATACAATCCATGTCTCTATTGTCTCCAAGGCTTAAAAGTCCTTCTTTAACCTGCCTCCTCCCCTTCATCTACACTGATTTAAAATGGATTTAACAAGTGACATCAACAATGGATCATAGCATTCACCTGGTCAGTCTGTCATGGATAGAGCAGGTGTTTAGTACACTGTGTATATTACATTTTTTTGTATCTAAAAGCATAATTGAGAAATAATTATGCTTTTATTTATAACATTTACAACTTTAAAATGCCATAATGTTTCCTCTTCTCTAGAAAGCAAAAGATCCTGTAATGAGTAGTATTTTGATTTCCCCCCCCAAAAATCATTAATTCATATTGAAAAATATAAACATATAAACATCACTTAGAAATGTCCTTGTTTTTTAAAGAAAAGCACAGTCTGTCCATTAAAATAACATCAAATTGATCAGAAATACAGTGTAGACATTGTTAATGTTGTAAATGACTATTGTAGCTGGAAATGGCAGATTTTTTTATGGAATATCTACATAGGCGTACAGAGGCCCATTATCAACAACCATCACTCCTGTGTTCCAATGGCACGGTGTGTTAGCTATCCAAGTTTATCATTTTAAAAGGCTAATTGATCATTAGAAAACCCTTTTGCAATTATGTTAGCACAGCTGAAAATGGTTGTGCTGATTTAAAGAAGCAATAAAACTGGCCTTCTTTAGACTAGTTGTATCTGGAGCATCAGCATTTGTGGGCCAGAAACAAAACACTTTCTTCTGAAACTCGTCAGTCTATTCTTGTTCTGAGAAATGAAGGGTATTCCATGCGAGAAATTGCCAAGAAATTGAAGATCTCGTACAACGCTGTGTACCACTCCCTTCACAGAACAGCGCAAACTGGCTCTAACCAGAATAGAAAGAGGAGTGGGAGGCCCCGGTGCACAACTGAGCAAGAGGACAAGTACATTAGTGTCTAGTTTGAGAAACAGACGCCTCACAAGTCCTCAACTGGCAGCTTCATTAAATAGTACCCGCAAAACACCAGTCACAACGTCAACAGTGAAGAGGTGACTCCGGGATGCTGGCCTTCTAGGCAGAGTTCCTCTGTCCAGTATCTGTGATCTTTTGCCCATCTTAATCTTTTATTGGCCAGTCTGAGATACGGCTTTTTCTTTGCAACTCTGCCTAGAAGGCCAGACAAAAACAAGGACATTTCTATTTATTTTTTACATTATATCACTTACAGATGAAACATGGTTTTAAATTAGGCCAGGGTAAGGCCAACATCTAATAACTTTGATCAGTTATTTCTCAATAATGCTTTTAGATTTGAATCTCAAATATATGTAAACAATCATTCCTCCAAATGACCATTCTATAAATTACATGTTGTTACAATCCCCAAAACCCAGCCCACTGGGCACACACCGGTTGAATAAACGTTGTTTCTAAGTCATTTCAAATGAATATTACATTGAACCAACGTCGAATAGAATTAGAATGGATGTCTGCGCCCAGTCTTGTTGTTGTTCTTGTCTGGGTTTCGTGAGGAATCTCTCTATAGATCTGGTTACCAACTGAAGCAAATAGATTGGGAGGAAGCATTTCTGAACTATTGGAACACTGCCCTTCGACTCGGCCTGTCCAAAATGGCACACTCTGCACGATAGAGGGCACTAATTTTAACCAGAGCCTATGCCCTACAATTTGTGCAAGACTTTTAACCAGCACATTGTTTCTATTGACCCAGTTTTATTCGACAAAAGCAATAGCCCAAAGAAAAGAATTGCAACGTGTAATGGAAATTGCAGATTGAGGAGACATGTTATCCGTGGATTTTTTTATTTAACTTTATTGCGACAAATGGAAAAGCTGTTTTTTTTTATTAGATTTTTTTATAAATGTTTGCAGAATACGTTTGAACGTCATCGCGTAACTATAAGCTCCACTCCACATTTAATTATAAATACCTACTGCTTGCAAAATCTATTTGTTCGCCTATAAAATTGCAGGCTAACGATTTTCCTAACTTTCAAGAATGTGTGAATTGCTTCGACTTGATTTTCTGGTTGGCTGGCAAGTTTCACCATCCAATTATTTCAGATCTACGGACCATGGCGATTCGTTGGCACATCAGAATTATTAGAATATGGCAAATATTAGTAAATGATTGCATTCTCTCCATGCTGGTTTTCGCGGGATACATTAATACAAGAAACAGATAGGTGGGCTGTCGCCAATTTATTAATACCCAATTTGCCTACATGTGTTTTGGAAACACTTCAACTGCTACATTCTTATTCGACACTGTGTTTTTAAGAAAATGCGTTTTAGTTTTAGGTGTGACGTCATTACATCCAGCTGTTGATCTACACGAGACAGTTAAATGAAACGCACCCAAGCAGGCAATTGTTTGATCTATTTTCAATGCAAACGTTCTAAATGTCGACAACAACAACTAATGACTGGACAAGTAAATGGAAACATAGCTACTGTGTTGGAGTAACAGGACCAAAATAAGCTTTTTGTAGAATGGGCCACAGTTTTGTTCTTTCAAAATATCAAGAAACTAAAAACACGTGCTGGGAAATATATTATTATTTCTTTAGAAGATTGCTGTAGTGACTAGATTCTAACATAAAAAAAACCCCACTTCTATAGATGCTTTTACATGTTGGATTCCAACGCGTTTCCCACATTAAGTGACCTCAGAGAGTTGAAACTAAAATGTAATTTATGACTTACTAAATGTCCAGGGCCCGGTTTCCCAATAGAGATGGAACTTAAGCTTATACAAGGGGTTTAATGTTGCAACAGTTTTAACGACGCATCTTTCCTACAACGGCCGAAGACGTGTTATGTGTTTCCAAAACACTGCAGAGAGGATGTTAGCTAAGTGCGTTGTTGAGGCATGTGTCGATACTGGTAGGATCGACAGGAAGGCAGCGCTGCTCTAGGATCAGTTCCCTTCGAAATCTTACTTTAACATTACAATTATTCCACCATTGGCTACTGACAACGATTTGGTGTTTAGCGTATATCTTGTGTGTATACGTTGCCGCGGAACGGTAAAAAAAAATAGCATTTAACAACGGACTTAGCTGTTCTACTAGTGGTCTGAGGCAGTCGTTAAACAACGAGCCCTTTCAAGAGCAACTTTAGTAACGATGGTTTTGGGAAACAGCTCGGAGATTTAACGATGCTCCTACGACGTTTCTAACGATAAACCTTGAGATGATTTTGGTTCCGTAGGGAACATTGAGGAGGGTATGAGGTCGAATCCTGTTGAAGGCACGCTATTTAGAAAAGGGTTTTTTATGTGAAACCACACTTTCTGCACTGTTGTTAAAATAATTAGTTTTACTTAGTATAATCTTCTGTCTTAAGCAGCCTAAATAATGTCATAGATTCAGTTTTAGAACAATAGAAAAGTTGAAGGCAAAAAGGGGACGCATGACGTCAAATGAGAACCTGGTAAATCCAACTGACTGTAGGCTATTAAAGCCAAATGATTTAACGCTGCGCTGCGGAGTTTTGATAAAATCAGCGGAGAGAAAAAAAACGATACAAAATTACACCACCCCATCTGATAATCACCCGTTGATATTTATTGCCGACCAGCAGATGTCATCAATGTATATTGTGAACGGATAATGAAGCGCTGAGTAGAGAACCTAGAGTATTTTCGGCCTCATTGCTTCGGGAGGTTTTGTTCCCCCATCACTACTACACAGGCTTCCAACACCTGTGCCAATTATCTCTACTGCCATCTACTTCTTTGGTGTCATGTCACTCGCACACTTTGTTTGTGCATGCCGCCGCCTACTGTGCGGGGAGTGTATGTGGTCGATCACGTCACATTTTGGGATACACAATAAAAAGGGGGAAAGGAAGAAATTCCACCACCAACTATCCCTACACCATAGCACTATTACATACCACCAACTATCCCTACACCATACCACTATTACATACCACCAACTATCCCTACACCATACCACTATTACATACCACCAACTATCCCTACACCATACCACTATTACATACCACCAACTATCCCTACACCATACCACTATTACATACCACCAACTATCCCTACACCATACCACTATTACATACCACCAACTATCCCTACACCATACCACCAACTATCCCTACACCATACCACTATTACATACCACCAACTATCCCTACACCATACCACTATTACATACCACCAACTATCCCTACACCATACCACTATTACATACCACCAACTATCCCTACACCATACCACTACTACATACCACCAACTATCCCTACACCATACCACTATTACATACCACCAACTATCCCTACACCATACCACTATTACATACCACCAACTATCCCTACACCATACCACTATTACATACCACCAACTATCCCTACACCATACCACTATTACATACCACCAACTATCCCTACACCATACCACTATTACATACCACCAACTATCCCTACACCATACCACTATTACATACCACCAACTATCCCTACACCATACCACTATTACATACCACCAACTATCCCTACACCATACCACTATTACATACCACCAACTATCCCTACACCATACCACTATTACATACCACCAACTATCCCTACACCATACCACTACTACATACGCTATCCTACATATACCACTACTACATACCACCAACTATCCCTACACCATACCACTATTACATACCACCAACTATCCTACACCATACCACTATTACATACCACCAACTATCCCTACACCATACCACTATTACATACCACCAACTATCCCTACACCATACCACTACTACATACCACCAACTATCCCTACACCATACCACTACTACATACCACCAACTATCCCTACACCATACCACTACTACATACCACCAACTATCCCTACACCATACCACTACTACATACCACCAACTATCCCTACACCATACCACTACTACATACCACCAACTATCCCTACACCATACCACTATTACATACCACCAACTATCCCTACACCATACCACTATTACATACCACCAACTATCCCTACACCATACCACTATTACATACCACCAACTATCCCTACACCATACCACTATTACATACCACCAACTATCCTACACCATACCACTATTACATACCACCAACTATCCCTACACCATACCACTACTACATACCACCAACTATCCCTACACCATACCACTACTACATACCACCAACTATCCCTACACCATACCACTACTACATACCACCAACTATCCCTACACCATACCACTATTACATACCACCAACTATCCCTACACCATACCACTATTACATACCACCAACTATCCCTACACCATACCACTATTACATACCACCAACTATCCCTACACCATACCACTATTACATACCACCAACTATCCCTACACCATACCACTATTACATACATACCACCAACTATCCCTACACCATACCACTATTACATACCACCAACTATCCCTACACCATACCACTATTACATACCACCAACTATCCCTACACCATACCACTATTACATACCACCAACTATCCCTACACCATACCACTATTACATACCACCAACTATCCCTACACCATACCACTATTACATACCACCAACTATCCCTACACCATACCACTATTACATACCACCAACTATCCCTACACCATACCACTATTACATACCACCAACTATCCCTACACCATACCACTATTACATACCACCAACTATCCCTACACCATACCACTATTACATACCACCAACTATCCCTACACCATACCACTATTACATACCACCAACTATCCCTACACCATACCACTACTACATACCACCAACTATCCCTACACCATACCACTATTACATACCACCAACTATCCCTACACCATACCACTATTACATACCACCAACTATCCCTACACCATACCACTATTACATACCACCAACTATCCCTACACCATACCACTATTACATACCACCAACTATCCCTACACCATACCACTACTACATACCACCAACTATCCCTACACCATACCACTACTACATACCACCAACTATCCCTACACCATACCACTATTACATACCACCAACTATCCCTACACCATACCACTATTACATACCACCAACTATCCTACACCATACCACTATTACATACCACCAACTATCCCTACACCATACCACTACTACATACCACCAACTATCCCTACACCATACCACTACTACATACCACCAACTATCCCTACACCATACCACTACTACATACCACCAACTATCCCTACACCATACCACTATTACATACCACCAACTATCCCTACACCATACCACTACTACATACCACCAACTATCCCTACACCATACCACTACTACATACCACCAACTATCCCTACACCATACCACTACTACATACCACCAACTATCCCTACACCATACCACTATTACATACCACCAACTATCCCTACACCATACCACTATTACATACCACCAACTATCCCTACACCATACCACTATTACATACCACCAACTATCCCTACACCATACCACTACTACATACCACCAACTATCCCTACACCATACCACTACTACATACCACCAACTATCCCTACACCATACCACTACTACATACCACCAACTATCCCTACACCATACCACTACTACATACCACCAACTATCCCTACACCATACCACTACTACATACCACCAACTATCCCTACACCATACCACTACTACATACCACCAACTATCCCTACACCATACCACTACTACATACCACCAACTATCCCTACACCATACCACTACTACATACCACCAACTATCCCTACACCATACCACTACTACATACCACCAACTATCCCTACACCATACCACTATTACATACCACCAACTATCCCTACACCATACCACTATTACATACCACCAACTATCCATACATCATACCACTATTACATACCACAAACTATCCCTACACCATACCACTACTACATACCACCAACTATCCCTACACCATACCACTACTACATACCACCAACTATCCCTACACCATACCACTACTACATACCACCAACTATCCCTACACCATACCACTACTACATACCACCAACTATCCATACATCATACCACTACTACATACCACAAACTATCCCTACACCATACCACTACTACATACCACCAACTATCCCTACACCATACCACTACTACATACCACCAACTATCCCTACACCATACCACTACTACATACCACCAACTATCCCTACACCACACCACTACTACATACCACCAACTATCCCTACACCATACCACTACTACATACCACCAACTATCCCTACACCATACCACTATTACATACCACCAACTATCCCTACACCATACCACTACTACATACCACCAACTATCCCTACACCATACCACTATTACATACCACCAACTATCCCTACACCATACCACTATTACATACCACCAACTATCCCTACACCATACCACTACTACATACCACCAACTATCCCTACACCATACCACTACTACATACCACCAACTATCCCTACACCATACCACTATTACATACCACCAACTATCCCTACACCATACCACTACTACATACCACCAACTATCCCTACACCATACCACTACTACATACCATACCAACTATCCCTACACCATACCACTACTATTACATACCACCAACTATCCCTACACCATACCACTACTACATACCACCAACTATCCCTACACCATACCACTACTACATACCACCAACTATCCCTACACCATACCACTATTACATACCACCAACTATCCCTACACCATACCACTACTACATACCACAAACTATCCCTACACCATACCACTATTACATACCACCAACTATCCCTACACCATACCACTACTACATACCACAAACTATCCCTACATCATACCACTACTACATACCACCAACTATCCCTACACCATACCACTATTACATACCACCAACTATCCCTACACCATACCACTATTACATACCACCAACTATCCCTACACCATACCACTATTACATACCACCAACTATCCCTACACCATACCACTACTACATACCACAAACTATCCCTACACCATACCACTATTACATACCACCAACTATCCCTACACCATACCACTACTACATACCACCAACTATCCCTACATCATACCACTACTACATACCACCAACTATCCCTACACCATACCACTATTACATACCACCAACTATCCCTACACCATACCACTATTACATACCACAAACTATCCCTACATCATACCACTATTACATACCACCAACTATCCCTACACCATACCACTACTACATACCACCAACTATCCCTACACCATACCACTATTACATACCACCAACTATCCCTACACCATACCACTATTACATACCACCAACTATCCCTACACCATACCACTACTACATACCACCAACTATCCCTACACCATACCACTACTACATACCACCAACTATCCCTACATCATACCACTACTACATACCACCAACTATCCCTACACCATACCACTACTACATACCACCAACTATCCCTACACCATACCACTACTACATACCACCAACTATCCCTACACCATACCACTATTACATACCACACAACTATCCCTACATCATACCACTATTACATACCACAAACTATCCCTACATCATACCAGTACTACATAAAGTCAAATATAATACACCACCCCGTTCCACTACTTTGACCCTAACTGATCCTACACCAGGCCGACGGTCTGGGAGGACAGGACTCTTTTGTTCAACGCACCTTGTAACTCTTCTGCAGTAAAACCTTGTACACCCAAGTACTTCTCTGCAGCTGCCACCACAACATCGGATTTCTGTGATTTACGTTCCATCTCTGTGGTACAGTTGTAACCATGGCAAAGAATGCTAAGAAGCTAACCTTACTGATCACAAATTCTTATCACTCTGTATTGGTTTAGACCTACTCCTCACCCTTGACCCATCATCCTCTACTCTCTTCACTGCCTCAGCATACGACACTTGTTCTACTCTGACTCTGGCAACCTCAACCTGTCTCTCTCACCCTGGACACTTCTAATCCCCCGCAACATTTGCACCCCCACAATTTACATGCAGTTTTTTCCACCGATACTACACATTCCTTTTGTCCCATTCTCTCCTGCACACTTGTCAAATCTTGGCATCTCCTACACACTGTTGCAACATGACCATAAGCTTGGCATCTGAAACACCTTAGCGGGTTCAGCGCAAAAGCTCTCACGGGATAACTGACATATCATAACACGACTGTCAGGTAATGACTCAAAAGGACAGACCGTGTCTTCTCAGTTTCTCCATGCTCGCCACCGGGTCTGCGTCACACCAAACGATGGGCGTCACAGACACAGGGAATCTTCCATTTCAGTTGCTCCACCTCAACACTTAACGCCACCCCCAGTAATCCCTCCTTTCAAAGGCTCTCTGCTCCGGAGAGCAAAGTAAGTCACAGGTCTTGTCCCGAGCGCATGACGCGGAGCACCCTTTCCTTCCGGGCGGAAGATACACAGAAAATCATCATAAGTCCACTTCTAGTTACTTTTCTCGATTTAACAGTACACAAATTATTTGTATGCGTTATGTGCGTTTTGCACCACCCCCGGCCCCCCGCCAACCCCCAACTTTCTGACCTGAAGATCACTGACATCATGATTTGAGCTCGTATTTTCCCAGTTGTTTTGAATGTGGGAAACTCTGGAAAAAAGGTTGAATCATGACGTCAATGATCTCCGGGTTGTAAAGTCAGGGGCCCAAGTTTACGATTTGGAATTCCAAGTTGGAGGACCATTCAAAGTGAATTTTTCCCCAGTTGTCTTGACTGAAGTCGGAGATTCCTGAGTTCCCAGTTGTCTTGAATGCAGCATGAGCCCATGTCGTCAACCAAGTGCGCAAAATAGATTATGCTGCCTGTTATCTTTCCAAGGAAATTAACTTAAATATGATTAGACTACAGTTTACAACATTGCCTGGAAATAAATATTGATCACCAATATTTGCTCAGAGATGCCCAAATATAACATTCAAAAGAAATACCAATGGCCTAATATAGTGTGTCAAATGAAAATCTCTGGTAATTTAACCTATTTAGGTTATTTTTGCATATTTTGATATTTCCTATGGGCAGGGTTGGACGGATTACTTGAAAAATGTAACACGTTACTGATTACAGTTGCATGAAAAATAAAGTAATTGTTAATGTAATCCTTTGAATTACTCTAAATGAGTAATGTAATCTGATTACAATTGGATTACCTTCACTTCTAACACCCAGAAATATATCTTTGACGTTTTTTATTTAGTAGCATACTGGGGATTAGTGTGAGAGCATAGTCTAAAGATCCTGTAATTCACACGTTCTGTTCTAGAAGCATAGTAACATTTTCAGTTGGTGGCACCAGCCCATGATTTGGTCGTACCACAATTGCTGCAGGGGTCAAGCAATAGAACAAATTAGAAGCCTCCTCATCTTATGGAGTCATTCGAAGTGTTCTAGACTAGCCTTCTAGAATGGTATGATTTAACAAATAAATGGTTCATTCTAACATCAGGTCCAAGCACGAATGCATGATTCCAGAAATGTTTATGTGCTGACTAAACCAGTGATTGACATTCATTTTTGGTTTGAGAATTGAGCACTTGTTGCTCAATTTTACTATCAAAGTTTTACTATATTTTACTGTCAAAATAGGGTTCCAGAATTGTCCGTTTTTTGTTTGTTTTTGTTCTTCAATAGAGATTAATTTTCCAAAATTTTTTGGGGGGCACTTATATCACATAGACTAATTCATTTGGGGCTAATCCACCACCCGAGGAAGTGGTTAGCTAAATTGCTAACTCTAAATACAGCCTAATATCACTGATACTTAGCCATGTAATTGATATCTAACAGAAGGCTACATTTAGTGTATAGGCCTATAGGCCACTTTGAATGGCTGAAGTGAGTTCCCTTTTGTTCAATATTAAATACAAGTCGGACCAGAAAGCTCTTTTCCTGGTTGACCCTCTTCTCTTCAGCAGCAACAACACTGGTTGACCCTTTTCTCTTCAACAGCAACAACACTGGTTGAAAGAAAGAAAACCCCAAATGGCACCCTATTTCCTGTGTAAGACACTGCTTTTGACCAGAGCCCTATGGGAACTGGACAAAAGTAGTTCACTATATAGGGATTAGGTCATTATTTTGAACGGACTCCCATATTGTATATGAATTGTTTTACTGGTGTTGACTTGAATCACATGATGCCTTGTGTTGTCTTTATGTCCACCTAATAAACAGGTGTTAACATGGTTCTGTCATTCAATAGAGAGCTAGCTTCTACTGTCTGGTAGTACATTTATAACTCATTCTGTCACTGAGTACAATGTATAACTCATTCTATCATTGATTAGAATGCATAACTCATTCTATCATTGAGTAGAATGCATAACTCATTCTATCATTGAGTAGAATGCATAACTCATTCTATCATTGAGTAGAATGCATAACTCATTCTATCATTGAGTAGAATGCATAACTCATTCTATCATTGAGTTGAATGCATAACTCATTCTGTCTTCTACTGTCTGGTACAACTCCTATCATTCCTCGGAAGAGAGAGAGATGGGATGGAGTGGGTGTAGCGGGGGATTGGAATTTCAAGTCTTGGAATAAGGTGGCTGTGGTAACTGGCGATGCCCCTTTTATTTTGAAGGTGTTCTTATTGTCATAATGTAAGTGACGTCATCGACTGTGTTGAGTGGTGGTGTCCCGTCCTCCCAGGCCGTTGGCATGGTGCAGGAACAGATAGGGTCAGAGCAGTGGAATGGGGTACTGGGTTTAAAAATCAATTCAAATCCAATTTTATTAGTCACATACACATGGTCAGCAGATGTTAATGCGAGTGTAGCGAAATGCTTGTGCTTCTAGTTCCGACAGTGCAGTAATATCTAACAAGTAATCTAACAATTCCACAACAACTACCTAATACACACAGATCTAAGGAAAGGGATTCAATAAGAATATATACATATTAATATATGGATGAGCGATGACAGTGCTGCATAGGCTAAGATGCAATAGATAGTATAGAATACAGTATATACATACGAGATGAGTAATGCAGGATATGTAAACATTATTAAAGTGGCATTATTAAAGTGACTAGCAATCTATTTATTAAAGTGGCCAATGATTTCAAGTTTGTATATAGGCAGCAGCCTCTCTGTGTTAGTGACGACTGTTTAACAGTCCGATGGTCTTGAGATAGAAGCTGTTTTTCAGTCTCTCGGTCCCAGCCTTTGATGCACCTGTACTGACCTCGCCTTCTGGATGATAGCGGGGTGAACAGGCAGTGGCTCGGGTGGTTGTTGTCCTTGATCTTTTTGTCCTTCCTGTGACAACAGGTGCTGTAGGTGTCCTGGAGGGCAAGTAGTAGGTGATGTGTTGTGGAGACCGCACTACCCTCTGGGGAGCCCTGCGGTTATGAATGAGTGTAGGGTAGAAGGGTGTTTTTAAAATATTTTATTTAATTATTTTTTCCTTTTCCCATTTTGTATCACAAAGTATCATGTATTTATATTAAAGTCCAGCTGGTGTCGGTAATGCAACAGATTGGATGCCAACCGCCGTTAGATCCCAAAGAAGAAGAAGAAGAACGCGACGTCATCGATCTGCTGCCCGTAGAATTGTGGTCAAAATGTAAACATCGGAAGATAAATCACAGACTATATGATCAGAGTTACTAAAAGCAGCCAGGTATATTGTAAATGCATATATATATAGACAATTTATATTCGCTTTGTAGATAGGCATAGTCAGCAATATAGCTGCTAGGTGGCTAGGTCCACATGGGTAGCTAGCTAGGTTAGCGCGTGCTGATCTAGCCAAGCTATAACGTTTAGCTGCTTTGTGCACCGCTATCTAGCTAGATCTGTTGTAGTGTGTTTTGTATACTGATAAGAAGAGGTTTATTTTCCCAACTTTACTACACGTTCAAGCTGTGCATGTGTATTCCCAGGATCTGTAAATCGATTGAACTGATTTGGGTCCTCGACACAACGGGAACAGAATAGCCAGCTAACAGAGCGATGGTCCCGTTCCAGGCTGCCCGATCTGGTGGCGTGTTTTAAATATCAGCTAATGAGGACATGAAATTACAGATGAGTGTTTTGATGTATAAATATATATATATATTTTTTTTCCAGGTATTCTAAAGTCCTCCCATTGACTGCATTGTTGTTGTTGCCGCACAAGCAGGACAATATGAATCCACTCAGCTCAGAGAAGGAAACGTTGATTGATGAAATTGAACAGAGCTTATTCACTTTAACCGTGGACAATTTACGTTACCTGTGTGAACGTCATAGGCAAGATGGCAAAGATGGATCGGAAATTAAAGTTATGAATCATCGCTTATTAAGGCGTAGAATCATGGAGGAAATGTGGGACAATACGGATTCAATGAAGTCGGAGGAGCAGGGAGTGTCATGGTTACTCCATCTGAAAGAGGACATCAGGAGAATACTGGAGGATGCTAGCGATGCACCAATGAGTCCCAGCCAGTCCGATGATGATGATGATGATGATGCTGTAGACTGTGACGAAGAATGCGACAAGGAGGACAGCGATTGGTTGCCTAGCAATGGACTGAAGGCGGAACACTTGAGTTCCAGCCAATCCGATGATGACGCTGCAGACCGCGACAAAGACTGGGACGTGGAGGACAAGGATTGGTTGGCTAGCGAGTCAGATCCAGAGAGGCACACTCCAGAGCAGAGAGTAAGAGAGGTGAGTGTATTTATTTTCCCAGAGTCAGAAAATGATTCCTTGACCTCCTTTTATAAATGCATTGGAGGAGAAGATTCAAGGTTCGTCCTCTTGGAATTTTTCCTCCAATGTTTTTTTTGAAAAGGAGTCAAAGTAGTCAAGGGTGAGAGGAATCAAGGAAAGCCTTTTGAGAATTCAAACTTCCTTGACAGGTAGGAGAGAGTATTACCCACCCTGATTCCTCTCTTTTTTTTAATGATTTCCAGGACAAGCCGCCCCCCCTCCCCTCTCCCAGAGTCCCCAGGTCGTGCCTTTCCCAGTAGTACCTTACTGCAGGGTCAGAAGAGGGTGTCAGTGCGGCTGGTCGACTGCAGGAAGACACCGGGGCAGAGTGGCCATATAATACACAAGACAACACAGACAGGAGAGAAACCCCACAGCTCGTCTAATGCTGAACAACACAAAACCCTCTCAGGAAACAGGCCTAGCTCCCATGTCTGTGATCACTGTGGAAAGAATTTTACCACAGCAAGAAGTCTACAACTACACATACAGAACCTGAAGAGATCCAGTGATACCGTCACTGCAGAGAAACTACACGTGTGCTCTGAATGCGGAAAGGGATTCTCTCAAGCCTACAGTCTTAAGATACATTGGAGAACTCATACTGGGGAGAAACCTTACGTTTGTTATCAGTGTGGGAAGGGTTTCACTGAATCTGGAACCTTAAAGAGACACATCAGAACTCACACAGGTGAGAAACCTTTCCATTGCCCTCGTTGTGGAAAGGACTTTATTGAATCTGGAGGCTTGAAGAAACACATCAAAAGAGCTCACCCAGGAGAGGAGGTCGTTGTCCCTCAGAAGAGCATCCATACAGGAGAGAAACCTTACCATTTCTCCTCTGACGACTGTGGGATGAGCTTTGGTACCTCACGCGAACAGAGACTACAACAGAGAAAACACACAAGAGAGAAGCTTCGCAGCACGCCTAATGCTACGCATCGTAAGGAAACCCTCTCAGGAGATGGCTCCCATATCTGTGATCACTGTGGGAAGAGTTTTACCACAGCAAGAAGTCTAAAACTACACATACAGTACCTGAAGAGATACAGAGAGAACTTGACTGGAGAGAAACCACACGTGTGTTCTACATGCGGAAAGGGATTCAGTGAGGCTGGCAGTCTAAAGAGACACCTGAGAACTCATACTGGGGAGAAACCGTATGTTTGCCATCATTGTGGGAAGGACTACAATGATTCTGGAAACTTACAGAAACACATCAGAACCCACACAGGTGAGAAACCTTACCACTGCTTGGATTGTGGGCGGAATTTCCGTGTAAAAATAAGCCTTAAACATCACCAGGAAATTGTTCACACAGATCACCCTCACCGCTGTGGTCAATGTAAGAAGAGCTTCATAACTGCAGAAAGACTGGAATCACACATAAAAACACGACACCCGCCAAATGATCCTCTTAAGAACCCGCATGTGTGTTCTGAATGTGGAAGGGGATTCAGATATGCCGACAATCTTAAAATACACCTGAGAATCCATACTGGGGAGAAACCATACATCTGCCCTCGTTGTGGTAAGGATTTTACTCAATCTGGACTCTTACAGAGACACATGAGAACTCACACGGGAGAGAAACCCTATCACTGCTCAGTGTGCGGGATGAAGTTTCGTCATACAATCTCACTAAAGCAGCACCACCTGAAGAACCACAAGGGGGAGACACTGGGTCCCGTCCGTATGCACCAAGGCCCTCTTCCATGCCCCCACTGTGGGGAGAAGTTCTCTACCAAGGCTCTTCTAAAGGATCACCTACAGAAGACCCACAACAGCCGTGTCCACTGCCCACAGTGTGACAAGACCTTCTCCACTAAACGTAATTTACTAGTCCACCAGAGGAAACACACTGGAGAGAGGCCTTACCTTTGCCCTCAGTGTGGGAAGAGTTTCTCCCTGGCAGGGAGTTTAAAACTTCATCTCCGGATTCATGCTGGTGAGAAGCCTTACCGCTGTACTTACTGTGACAAGAGCTTCACAAGTAAGAGCCACTGCACTCTACACCTGCGAATCCACACTGGAGAGAAGCCGTACCAATGCCCTGACTGCGGGAGGAGGTTTCGTGATGGGAATGTCCTGAAAAACCACCGGCGGACCCACACAGGAGAGAAACCGTTCCAGTGTCGCATGTGCGATAAAGCCTTTGCCCAGTTGAGCAGTCTGAAGAAACATCAGGAGACACATAGGCAAACTCAGCCTGTCTCTGTCCCAAGACTTCCTAATCCCTACCTACCACACAGTCAGCTAATCCCTTATCCCTACCCACATCAGACTCCATTGTAACCTGGTTTACACCTGTCCAATCCCTTATAGATGTGTTTACTACTTCAAGGAAACAAGACGTGAAGGATGTGTTTTTAAGGGGGGGTATATTTGATGTTATTGTTTTTAATGGAAACAGGTTAGAAGTAGAGGGGGGAGACAGATGAGAAGGGAAAACAGTGAAGAGTAGATGCAGGGATTTGAACCCTGGTCTCCAGTGGGGAGGCTGAGGCATACATAGAGCATCCAGCTGTGTTACCACAAAACTACAGGCTATGTACTAGAGCATCCAGCTGTGTTACCACTAGACCACAGGCTATGTACTAGAGCATCCAGCTGTGTTACCACAAGACCACAGGCTATGTACTAGAGCATCCAGCTGTGTTACCACTAGACCACAGGCTATGTACTAGAGCATCCAGCTGTGTTACCACAAGACCACAGGCTATGTACTAGAGCATCCAGCTGTGTTACCACTAGACTACAGGCTATGTACTAGAGCATCCAGCTGTGTTACCACTAGACTACAGGCTATGTACTAGAGCATCCAGCTGTGTTACCACAAAACCACAGGCTATGTACTAGAGCATCCAGCTGTGTTACCACTAGACTACAGGCTATGTACTAGAGCATCCAGCTGTGTTACCACTAGACTACAGGCTATGTACTAGAGCATCCAGCTGTGTTACCACAAAACCACAGGCTATGTACTAGAGCATCCAGCTGTGTTACCACAAAACCACAGGCTGATCTACAGCGAACATACCAATCACTTATTGCAGGGTGTTTTGCTCTGTCATTCATTACGATAAATAACCCTATACTAGAACGTTTGAGATGAAAGAAGTTTGTTAAATGTGTGTGATTTGTAAATGGGACAATTCATGGCTACAACCATCAAACTAGTAGTAGTATTTTCTCAAAGGATAATTGATTAAAACTGTGGTGCACATTGATGTTATGAACGTATTGTTCTATAGGCCGTGACCCCGAGGAAGGCACAGTGATGCTGAAACATTGGTAAATACCCATTAAACTGTTGGGAGAGTATACATGCAGTGTGCGACTTCCTTTACTTTGATAGTGTAGAGTTTATTCGCCGTTAGTCAGCACCTCCACACAAACTATTATTCTGGGTGTGCGCCAGCTCATGTTATTTATCTATATGTCGTTATCCACATCAGTTCAGGCAATTTATGGAGATATGGAGATTTGTGACCATATCGCCCGCAGCTCTACTGTGCATCTCTAAAGTATTGGAACAGAACCCTAGACTTTGAAACCCCGTCCAAACCCCTACCTATCACGCACCCTCTGGCCCTCACCTTTCCATGTTGACAGATCTAGGGAGGGATTTGGGACCAGATGACTTGAGGGACACAAAAGACAACCAGATGGAAATAGAACTCTACAACTGAACATAAAAAGTATTGTTTCTCCACCCTTTTCCATGAGTTGCACCATCCCTGCCATGGATTTAAAAGCATGGGATTGTTACAAGCATTGGCTGGAGAGAGCTTCCACCATTGTCAAATCCATTAGAGAATAGGAGAATCTCAATTCCTTGCGTCGGCTTCTCAAAAACCCATTGGATGAGAAGGTCAGAGGTCCCCTCCGCTCTGACTTTCTTATCCAATGGGTTTTGAGAAGGAGGCGAGGGAGAGAGGACGCGAGGAATCGAAGGCAATTGAGATTCTCCCAAAGTGTGCAAATTTTCACACTGGTGGAGAATCGGGACACCCGCCCATGACGTAGAACTCGATACAACTGACTTCCATTGGACAAAGTATTGGATCAGGTGTGTCCTGATTCCCAGGTTCCGAAAGGCTCGTCTTCAAACATTCTAAATGACTCCCCGTGGGTAGAATTCCGTGGCGGTGCTTCCTGTGTATATATCACTGGGAAAGGTATTGCACTTTGTCCGTTTCAAACATCCGTTATTATACTCTGCTCACATTCTGGCCTGGGAGGTTGACAGTTAAATCAAATTGTATTGGTCACATATGTTAGGTCTTGCGTAGATTCAACTGAGATAGGAACGATAATACACCTGAACTTGGTTAAAATAATTGTTTAATTCAAAAGTTAATAAATGGCAAATACAATTTCCGTATATACGGGTTCACTGTAACATCACGCAGGATGAAAACAAAGAACTGCCTTTCTGCTGATAACATGGGTATATGTTCTGACAGAGTTAGTTCCTGCTTCGTAAGCTGGCCTATCAGAACAGTGGCTAGGCGTGGTTTAAACTTGCCTTGCCAATCGTTGTCACACAGGCTGGTCCCAGCCTCTTGGCGCTTTTTCTTGATTTATCTTCTGTCTTGACATTTCAGTACTTTTCCACCAGCCAGGGTCTTGTAGTAAATACCTCACACCCCCCACTTAACCACAAGTCAGCAACTTTCTCAAGATGTCCGCACAGGGGTTACACATACACAAGTCCCTACTGACTAACCCCCAATATGATTATTAGCAATTGGCAATTGTCAATACTATCATGGTAAAAAATACTATTATGGTATAAAAACATCAGATCCCCACACATACACAGTTTACAAGGTTTAAAAGATGCAGGGATATGTGAATGTGTCGGCTCCCTCAACAATACTGTACATATCAACAATAAGAGTCAGAGTCAATAACAAGTAGTAGAAGAGATAGTATGAGTAGTAGAGGTAGAGGTAGTATGGGTAGTAGAGGTAGTATGGGTAGTAGGGGTAGTAGTAGTAGAGGTAGTATGAGTAGTATGGGTAGTAGTAGTAGAGGTAGTATGAGTAGTAGTAGTAGAGGTAGTATGGGTAGTAGTAGTAGTAGAGGTAGTATGGGTAGTAGTAGTAGAGGTAGTATGGTAGTAGTAGTAGAGGTAGTATGGGTAGTAGTAGTGGTAGTATGGGTAGTAGTAGTAGGGGTGGTAGTAGTAGAGGGGTAGTATGGGTGAGTAGTAGTGGAGGTGGTATGGGTGGTAGTGGGGGTAGTATGGGTGGTAGTAGTAGAGGTGGTATGGGTGGTAGTAGTGGGGTGGTATGGTGGTAGTAGTGGGGTGGTATGGGCAGTAGTAGTGGGGTGGTATGGGTGAGTAGTAGGGGTGGTAGTAGTGGAGGTGGTATGGTGGTAGTAGTAGTGGAGGGGTAGTATGGGTGGTAGTAGTAGAGGTGGTATGGGTGGTAGTAGTAGTAGTGGGGGTGGTATGGGTGGTGGTGGTATGAGTGGTAGTGGGGTGGTATGGGTGGATGTAGTGGGGTGGTATGGGTGGTAGTAGTGGGGTGGTATGGAGTAGTGGGGTGGTATGAGTGGTGGGGTGGGGTGGTATGGGTGGTGCTAGTGGGGGTGGTATGGGTGGTAGTAGTAGTGGAGGTGGTATGGGTAGTGGGGTGGTATGGGTGGTAGTAGTAGTGGGGTGGTATGGTGGTAGTAGTGGAGGTATGGGTGTAGTGGGGGTGGTATGGGTGAGTGGGGTGGTATGGGTGGTAGGGTGGTAGTAGTGGAGGTGAGTATGGGTGGTATGGGTGGTAGTAGTGGGTAGTGGAGTGGTATGGGTAGTGGGTGAGTAGTAGTGGTGGTATGGGTGGTAGTAGTAGTGGGGTGGTATGGGTAGTAGTAGTAGTGGGGTAGTATGGGTGGTAGTAGTAGGGGTGGTATGGGTGGTAGTGGGGTGGTAGTAGTAGAGGTGGTATGGGTGAGTAGTAGTGGGGTGGTATGGGTGGTAGTAGTGGGGTGGTATGGGTGTAGTAGTGGGGGTAGTATGGGTGGTAGTAGTGGGGTGGTATGGGTGGTAGTAGTGAGGTAGTATGGGTAGTAGTAGTGGAGGTAGGTATGGGTGGTAGTAGTGAGGGGTAGTATGGGTGGTAGTGGTGGTAGTAGTGGTGGGGTGGTATGAGTAGTAGTAGTGGGGTGGTATGGGTGAGTAGTAGTGGGGGTGGTATGGGTGGTAGTAGTGGGGGTGGTATGGGTGGTAGTAGTGGGGTGGTATGGGTGGTAGTGGGGTGGTATGGGTGGTAGTAGTAGAGTGGTATGGGTGGTAGTAGTGGGGTGGTATGGGTGGTAGGGGTGGTATGAGTTAGTGGGGTAGTGGGTGGTATGGGTGGTAGTAGTGGAGGTGGTATGGGTGGTAGTAGTAGTGGGGGTGGTATGGGTAGTGGGGGTGGTATGGTGGTAGTAGTGTGGTAGTATGGTGGTAGTGGTAGTGGGGTGGTATGGGTGGTAGTAGTAGTGGGGTAGTATGGTGGTAGTAGTGGAGGAGTATGGGTAGTGGGGGTGGTATGGGTGGTAGTAGTGGGGGTGGTATGGGTGGTAGTAGTAGAGGTAGTATGGGTGAGTAGTGGGGTGGTATGGGTGAGTAGTAGTGGAGGTGGTATGGGTGGTAGTAGTGGGGTGGTATGGGTGAGTAGTGGAGGTGGTAGTAGTAGTGGGTGGTAGTAGTAGTGGGGTGGTATGGGTAGTGGGGGTGAGTATGGGTAGTAGTAGTGGATGTAGTATGGGTAGTGGGGGTGGTATGGGTGGTAGTAGTAGGGTGGTATGGGTGGTAGTGGGGTGGTATGGGTGGTAGTAGTGGAGGTGGTATGGGTAGTAGTAGTGGGGTGGTATGGTAGTAGTAGAGGTGGTATGGGTAGTAGTGGAGGTGGTATGGGTGGTAGTAGTAAAGGGTGGTATGGGAGTAGTAGTAGGGGTGGTATGGGTGGTAGTAGTAGAGGTAGTATGGGTAGTAGTAGTAGAGGTAGTATGGGTGGTAGTAGTGGGGGTAGTATGGGTGAGTAGTAGTGGGGTAGTAAGGTAGTAGTAGTGGGGTGGTATGGGTGAGTAGTGGGGTGGTATGGGTGGTAGTGGGGGTGGTATGGTGGTAGTAGTGGGGGTGGTATGGGTGGTAGTAGGGTGGTATGGGTGGTAGTAGTAGAGGTGGTATGGGTGGTAGTAGTGGGGTGGTATGGGTAGTAGGGGTAGTAGTAGTGGGGGTGGTATGGTGGTGGGGTGGTATGGGTGGTAGTAGTGGGGGTGGTATGGGTGGTAATAGTGGAGGCTAGTATGGGTGGTAGTAGTGGGGTGGTATGGGTGGTAGTGGGGTGGTATGGGTGGTAGTGGGGGTGGTATGGGTGGTAGTAGTGGGGTGGTATGGGTGGTAGTGGGGTGGTATGGGTGGTAGTAGTGGGGTGGTATGGAGTAGTGGTAGTGGGGGTGGTATGGGTGGTAGTAGTGGGGGTGGTATGGGTGTGGTAGTAGTGGGGTGGTATGGGTGGTAGTAGTGGGGGTGGTATGGGTGGTAGTAGTGGGGGTGGTATGGGTGGTAGTAGTGGGGTGGTATGGGTGGTAGTAGTGGGGGTGGTATGGGTGGTAGTAGTAGAGGGTGGTATGGGTGGTAGTAGTGGGGGTGGTATGGGTGGTAGTAGTGGGGTGGTATGGGTGGTGGGGTGGTATGGGTGGTAGTAGTGGGGGTGGTATGGGTAGTAGTAGTGGGGTGGTATGGGTGGTAGTAGTGGAGGTGGTATGGGTGGTAGTAGTAGGGTGAGTATGGTGGTAGTAGTGGTAGAGGGTGGTATGGAGTAGTAGAGGTGGTATGGGTGGTAGTAGTGGGGTGGTATGGGTAGTAGTAGTGGGGTGGTATGGGTGAGTAGTGGGGTGGTATGGGTGGTAGTAGTGGGGGTGGTATGGGTAGTAGTAGTGGTATGGGTGGTAGTGGGTGAGTATGGAGTGGTGGGGTGGTAGTGGTATGGGTGGTAGTAGTAGGGGTGGTATGGGTGGTAGTAGTGGGGTGGTATGGGTGGTAGTAGTGGAGGTGGTATGGAGTGTAGATGTAGTATGGTGGTAGAGTGTAGTATGGGTGGTAGTAGTGGGGGTGGTATGGGTGGTAGTAGTGGGGTGGTATGGGTGGTAGTAGTGGGGTGGTATGGGTGGTAGTAGTGGAGGTGGTATGGGTAGTAGTGGGGTGGTATGGGTGGTAGTGGGGGTGGTATGGGTGGTAGTGGGGGTGGTAGTAGTGGTAGTAGTGGGGTGGTATGGGTGGTAGTAGTGGGGTGGTATGGGTGGTAGTAGTGGGGTGGTATGGGTGGTAGTAGTGGGGGTGGTATGGGTGGTAGTAGTAGGGGGTGGTGGTAGTAGTGGTATGGGTGGTAGTAGTGGGAGTGGTATGGGTGGTAGTGGGGTGGTATGGGTGGTAGTAGTGGGGTGGTATGGGTGGTAGTAGTGGGGTGGTATGGGTAGTAGTAGTAGAGGTAGTATGGGTAGTAGTAGTAGAGGTGGTATGGGTGGTATGGGGTGGTAGTAGTGGAGGTGGTATGGGTGGTAGTAGTGGGGTAGTATGGGTGGTAGTGGGGTGGTATGGGTGGTAGTAGTAGTGGGGTGGTATGGGTGGTAGTAGTGAGGTGGTGTGGGTGGTAGTGGGGTGGTATGGGTGGTAGTAGTGGGGGTGGTATGGGTGGTAGTGGTAGTGGTGGTGGTATGGGGGTGGTATGGGTAGTGGGGTAGGGGTGGTATGGGTGGTAGTAGTGGGGGTGGTATGGGTAGTGGTAGTGGGTGGTATGGGTAGTGGGGGTGGTATGGGTGGTAGTAGTGGGGGTGGTATGGAGTGGTAGTAGTGGAGGGAGTATGGGTAGTGGGGGTGGTATGGGTGGTGGGAGTGGTATGGGTAGTGGGGTGGTAGGTGGTAGTGGGGTGGTATGGGTGAGTATGGGTGGGTGGTAGTAGTGGGGTGGTATGGAGTGGTATGGGTGGTAGTAGTGGGGTGGTATGGGTAGTGGTAGTAGTGGGGTGGTATGGGTAGTAGTAGTGGGGTGGTATGGTGGTAGTAGTAGTGGGGTGGTATGGGTGAGTAGTGGGGTGGTAGTAGTGGGGTGGTATGGGTGGTAGTAGTGGGGTGGTATGGGTGGTAGTAGTGGGGTGGTATGGGTAGTAGTAGTGGGGTGGTATGGGTGGTAGTAGTAGGTGGTATGGGTGGTAGTAGTGGGGGTGGTATGGGTGGTAGTAGTGGGGTGGTATGGGCAGTAGTAGTGGGGTGGTATGGGTGGTGGTAGTGGGGGTGGTAGTAGTGGGGTGGTATGGTGGTAGTAGTGGGGGTGGTATGGGTGGTAGTAGTGGGGTGGTATGGGTGGTAGTAGTGGGGGTGGTATGGGTGGTAGTAGTAGTGGGGGTGGTATGGGTGGTAGTAGTGGGGTGGTATGGGTGGTAGTAGTAGAGTGGTATGGGTGGTAGTAGTGGGGGTGGTATGGGTGGTAGTGGGGTGGTATGGGTGGTAGTGGGGTGGGGGTAGTGGTATGGGTGGTAGTAGTGGAGGTGGTATGGGTGGTAGTAGTAGTGGAGGTGGTATGGGTGGTAGTAGTGTAGGGGTGGGGTGGTAGTAGTGGGTAGTGGTATGGGTAGTGGGGGTGGTAGTGGTAGTAGTGGTAGTGGGGGTGGTATGGGTGGTAGTAGTGGGGTGGTATGGGTGGTAGTGGGTGAGTAGTAGTGGGTGGTAGTATGGGTGGTAGTGGGTGGTATGGGTGGTAGTAGTGGGGGTGGTATGGGTAGTAGTAGTAGAGGTGGTATGGGTGGTAGTAGTGGGAGTGGTATGGGTGGTAGTAGTGGGGTGGTATGGGTGGTAGTAGTGGGGTGGTATGGTGGTAGTGGTGGGGTAGTAGTGGGGTGGTATGGGTGGTAGTGGGTGGTATGGGTGGTAGTAGTGGGGTGTGGTATGGGTAGTAGGGGGTGGTATGGGTGGTAGTAGTGGGGTGGTATGGGTGGTAGTATGGGGTGGTATGGGTGGTAGTAGTGGGGGTGGTATGGGTGGTAGTAGTGGGGGTGGTATGGTGGTAGTAGTGGGGGTGGTATGGGTGGTAGTGGGGGTGGTATGGGTGGTAGTAGTGGGGTGGTATGGGAGTAGTAGTGGGTGGTATGGGTGGTAGTAGTGGGGTGGTATGGGTGGTAGTAGTGGGGGTGGTATGGGTGGTAGTAGTGGGGGTGGTATGGGTGGTAGTAGTGGGGGTGGTATGGGTGGTAGTAGTGGGGTGGTATGGGTGGTAGTGGGGGGTGGTATGGGTGGTAGTGGGGGTGGTATGGGTGGTGGTAGTAGAGGTGGTATGGGTGGTAGTGGGGGTGGTATGGGTGGTAGTAGTGGGGTGGTATGGGTGGTAGTAGTGGGTAGTGGTATGGGTGGTAGTAGTGGGGTGGTAGTGGGTAGTGGGGGTGGTATGGGTGGTAGTAGTGGGGGTGGTATGGGTGGTAGTAGTGGGGGTGGTATGGGTGGTAGTAGTGGGGTGGTATGGGTGGTAGTAGTGGGGGTGGTATGGGTGGTAGTAGGGTGGTATGGGTGGTAGTAGTGGGGTGGTATGGGTGGTAGTAGTGGGTGGTATGGGTGGTAGTAGTGGGGGTGGTATGGGTAGTAGTGGGGGTGGTATGGGTGGTAGTAGTGGGGTGGTATGGGTGGTAGTAGTGGGGTGGTATGGGTGGTAGTAGTGGAGGTGGTATGGGTGGTAGTAGTGGGGTGGTATGGGTGGTAGTAGTGGGGTGGTATGGGTGGTAGTAGTGGGGGTGGTATGGGTGGTAGTAGTGGGGTGGTATGGGTGGTAGTAGTGGGGGTGGTATGGGTGGTAGTAGTGGGGTGGTATGGGTGAGTAGTGGGGTGGTATGGGTGGTAGTAGTAGTGGGGTGGTATGGGTGGTAGTAGTGGGGGGGTGGTATGGGTGGTAGTAGTGGGGGTGGTATGGGTGGTAGTAGTGGGGTGGTATGGGTGGTAGTAGTGGGGTGGTATGGGTGGTAGTAGTGGGGTGGTATGGGTGGTAGTAGTGGGGGTGGTATGGGTGGTAGTAGTGGGGTGAGTATGGGTGGTAGTGGTGGGGTGGTATGGGTGGTAGTAGTAGTGGGGGTGGTATGGGTGGTAGTAGTAGTGGGGTGGTATGGGTGGTAGTAGTGGGAGTGGTATGGGTGGTAGTAGTGGGGTGGTATGGGTGGTAGTAGTGGGGGTGGTATGGGTGGTAGTAGTGGGGTGAGTATGGGTGGTAGTAGTGGGGGTGGTATGGGTGGTAGTAGTGGGGTGGTATGGGTGGTAGTAGTGGGGTGGTATGGGTGGTAGTGGGGTGGTATGGGTGGTAGTAGTGGGGTGGTATGGGTGGTAGTGGGGTGGTATGGGTGGTAGTAGGGGGGTGGTATGGGTGGTAGTAGTGGGGTGGTATGGGTGGTAGTAGTGGGGGTGAGTATGGGTGGTAGTAGTGGGGTGGTATGGGTAGTAGTGGGGTGGTATGGGTGGTAGTAGTGGGGGTGGTATGGGTGGTAGTGGGGTGGTATGGAGTAGTGGAGTAGTATGGGTAGTAGTAGTGGTATGGGTAGTAGTGGTGGTAGTGGGGTGGTATGGGTGGTAGTAGTGGGGTGGTATGGGTGGTAGTAGTAGTGGTATGGGTGGTAGTGGTAGTATGGGTGGTAGTAGTGGGTGGTATGGGTGGTAGTAGTGGGGTGGTATGGGTGGTAGTAGTGGTGGGGTGGTATGGGTGGTAGTGGGGGTGGTATGGGTGGTAGTGGGGTGGTATGGGTGGTAGTAGTGGGGGTAGTATGGGTGGTAGTGGAGTGGTATGGGTAGTGGTAGTAGTGGGGTGGTATGGTAGTAGTGGTAGTAGTGGTATGGGTGGTAGTAGTGGGGGTGGTATGGGTGGTAGTAGTGGGGTGGTATGGGTGGTAGTGGGGGTGGTATGGGTGGTAGTAGTGGGGGTGGTATGGGTGGTAGTAGTGGAGGGTGAGTATGGGTGGTAGTAGTGGGGTGGTATGGGTGGTAGTAGTGGGTGGTATGGGTGGTAGTGGGTGGTAGTAGTGGGGTGGTATGGGTGGTAGTGGGTGGTAGTAGTGGAGGTGGTATGGAGTGGTATGGGTGGTAGTAGTAGGGTGGTATGGGTGGTAGTAGTAGTGGGGTGGTATGGGTGGTAGTAGTGGGGTGGTATGGGTGGTAGTAGTGGGGTGGTATGGGTGTGGTAGTAGTGGGGGTGGTATGGGTGGTAGTAGTGGGGTGGTATGGGTGGTAGTAGTGGGGTGGTATGGGTGGTAGTAGTGGAGGGTGGTATGGGTGGTAGTAGTGGGGTGGTATGGGTGGTAGTGGGGTGGTATGGGTGGTAGTGGTAGTAGTAGTGGGGGGTGAGTATGGGTGGTAGTAGTGGGGTGTAGTATGGGTGGTAGTAGTGGAGGGTGGTATGGGTGGTAGTGGTAGTGGAGTAGTAGTAGTGGGGGTGGTATGGGTGGTAGGTAGTAGTGGGGTGGTATGGGTGGTAGTAGTGGGGTGGTATGGGTGGTAGTGGTGGGGTGGTATGGGTGGTAGTAGTGGGGGTGGTATGGGTGGTAGTGGGGTGGTATGGGTGGTAGTAGTGGAGTGGTATGGGTGGTAGTAGTAGTGGGGGTGGTATGGGTGGTAGTAGTGGGAGTGGTATGGGTGGTAGTAGTGGGGGTGGTATGGGTGGTAGTAGTGGGGGTGGTATGGGTGGTAGTAGTGGGGTGGTATGGGTGGTAGTAGTGGGGGGTGGTATGGGTGGTAGTAGTGGGGTGGTATGGGTGGTAGTGGTAGTGGTGAGTATGGGAGTAGTAGTAGTGGGGTGGTAGTAGTGGGTGGTATGGGTGAGTAGTAGTAGTGGGGTGGTATGGGTGGTAGTAGTGGAGGGTGGTATGGGTGGTAGTAGTGGGAGTGGTATGGGTGGTAGTAGTGGGGGTGGTATGGGTGGTAGTAGTGGGGTGGTATGGGTGGTAGTAGTGGGGGTGGTATGGGTGGTAGTAGTGGGGTGGTATGGGTGGTAGTAGTGGGGGTGGTATGGGTAGTAGTGGGGTGGTATGGGTGGTAGTAGTGGGTGGTATGAGTAGTGGTGGGGTGGTATGGGTGGTAGTAGTGGGGGTGGTATGGGTGGTAGTAGTGGGGGTGGTATGGGTGGTAGTAGTGAGTGAGTATGGGTGGTAGTAGTGGGGTGGTATGGGTAGTGGTGGAGTGGTATGGGTGGTAGTAGTGGGGTGGTATGGGTAGTAGTGGGGTGGTATGGGTGGTAGTAGTGGAGGTGGTATGGGTGGTAGTAGTGGGGGTGGTATGGGTGGTAGTAGTGGGGGTGGTATGGGTGGTGGTAGTGGGGGTGGTATGGGTGGTAGTAGTGGGGTGGTATGGGTGGTAGTAGTGGGGTGGTATGGGTGGTAGTGGGGTGGTAGTAGTGGTGGTAGTAGTGGTGGGGTGGTATGGGTGGTAGTGGGGGTGATGGGGTAGTGGTGGTAGTGTGGGGGTGGTGGTAGTGGAGGTGGTATGGGTGAGTAGTAGTGGGGTGAGTGTGGGTGGTAGTAGTGGGGGTGGTATGGGTGGTAGTAGTGGGGGTGGTATGGGTGGTAGTAGTGGGGTGGTATGGGTGGTAGTAGTGGGTGGTATGGGTAGTAGTAGAGGTGGTATGGGTAGTGGTAGTGGGTGGTATTAGTAGTAGTAGTGGTATGGGTGGTAGTAGTGGGGTGGTATGGGTGGTAGTAGTGGGTGGTATGGGTGGTAGTAGTAGTAGGGTGAGTATGGGTAGTAGTAGTGGGGTAGTATGGGTGGTAGTAGTGGGGGTGGTATGGGTAGTAGTGGGTGGTATGGTGGTAGTAGTGGGGTGGTAGTGGTATGGGTGGTAGTGGGAGGTGGTATGGGTAGTGGTAGTGGGGGTGGTATGGGTGGTAGTAGTGGGGGTGGTATGGGTGGTAGTAGTGGGGGTGGTATGGGTGGTAGTGGGGTGGTATGGGTAGTGGAGTGGTGGGTAGTAGTGGGTAGTATGGGTAGTAGTAGTGAGGGTGGTATGGGTGGTAGTAGTGGGGGTGGTATGGGTGGTAGTAGTGGGGGTGGTATGGGTGGTAGTAGTAGGGTGGTATGGGTGGTAGTGGGGGTGGTATGGGGGGTGAGTAGTGGGTATGGGTGGTAGTAGTGGGGTGGTATGGGTGGTAGTAGTGGGGTGGTATGGGTAGTAGTAGTGGGAGGGTGGTATGGGTGGTAGTAGTGGGGGTGGTATGGGTAGTAGTAGTAGGTGGTATGGGTAGTGGTAGGGTGGTATGGGTAGTAGTGGGGGTGGTATGGGTGGTAGTAGTGGGGGTGGTATGGGTAGTAGTGGGGTGGTATGGGTGGTAGTAGTGGGGGTGGTATGGGTGGTAGTAGTGGGGTGGTATGGGTGGTAGTAGTGGGGGTGGTATGGGTAGTAGTAGTGGGGTGGTATGGGTGGTAGTGGGGTGGTATGTGGGGTGGTAGTAGTGGTAGTGGTATGTGGTAGTAGTGGGGGGTGGTATGGTGGTAGTAGTGGGGGTGGTATGGGTAGTAGTGGAGGGTGGTATGGGTAGTAGTGGTAGGGTGGTATGTATGGGTGGTAGTGGGGGGTGGTATGGGTGGTAGTAGTGGGGGTGGTATGGGTGAGTAGTGGGGTGGTATGGGTGGTAGTAGTGGGGAGTGGTATGGGTGGTAGTAGTGGGGGTGGTATGGAGTAGTGGTAGGTGGTATGGGTGGTAGTAGTGGGGGTGGTATGGGTAGGTAGTAGTGGGGGTGGTATGGGTGGTAGTAGTGGGTGAGTGGGGTGGTATGGTAGTGGGGGTGGTATGGGTGGTAGTAGTGGGGGTGGTATGGGTGGTAGTAGTGAGGGTGGTATGGGTGGTAGTAGTGGGGGTGGTATGGGTAGTAGTGGGGTGGTATGGGTGGTAGTAGTGGGAGGTAGTGGGTAGTGGTAGTGGGGGTGGTATGGTGGTGGTGGGGGTGGTATGGGTGGTAGTGGGTGGTATGGGTGGTAGTGGTAGTGGTATGGGTGGTAGTGGGGGTGGTATGGGTGAGTTAGTATAGTGGTGGTAGTAGTGGGGTGAGTATGGGTGGGTGGTAGTAGTGGGGTGGTATGGGTGGTAGTAGTGGGGTGGTATGGGTGTAGTAGTGGGGGTGTGGTATGTGGTAGTAGTAGTGGGGTGGTATGGGTGGTAGTAGTGGGGGTGGTATGGGTGGTAGTAGTGGGTGGTATGGGTGGTAGTAGTGGTATGGGTGGTAGTAGTGGGGGTGGTATGGGTGGTAGTAGTGGAGGTGGTATGGGTGGTAGTAGTGGGGGTGGTATGGGTGGTAGTAGGGTGGTATGGGTAGTAGTGGTAGGGTGGTATGGGTGAGTAGTGGGGTGGTATGGGTGGTAGTAGTGAGGTGGTATGGGTGGTAGTAGTGGGGTGGTATGGGTGGTAGTAGTGGGGGTAGTATGGGTGGTAGTGGGAGTGGTAGTGGTAGTAGGGTGAGTATGGGTGGTAGTAGTGGGGTAGTATGGGTGAGTAGTAGTGGTGGGGTGGTATGGGTAGTAGTAGTGGGGTGGTATGGGTGGTAGTAGTGGGGTGGTATGGGTGGTAGTGGGGTGGTATGGGTGAGTAGTAGAGGTGGTATGGGTGGTAGTAGTGAGGTGGTATGGGTGGTGGTAGTGGGGGTGGTATGGGTGGTAGTAGTGGGGTGGTATGGGTGGTAGTAGTGGTATGGGTGGTGGGGTGGTAGTGGTAGGAGTAGTGGGGTGGTAGTGTGGGTGGTAGTAGTGGGTGGTATGGGTGGTAGTAGTGGGTGGTATGGGTGAGTAGTAGTGGGGTGGTATGGGTGGTAGTAGTGGGGTGGTATGGGTGGTAGTAGTGGTAGGGTGGTATGGGTGGTAGTAGTGGGGTGGTATGGGTGGTAGTAGTGGGGGTGGTATGGTAGTAGTGGGGTAGTATGGGTGGTAGTGGGTGGTATGGGTAGTAGTAGTGGGTGGTATGGGTGGTAGGTAGGTGGTATGGGTGGTAGTAGTAGAGGTGGTATGGGTGGTAGTGGGGGTGGTATGGGTAGTGGTAGTGGGGTGGTATGGGTGAGTAGTAGTGGGGTGGTATGGGTGGTAGTAGTGGGGTGGTATGGGTGGTAGTAGTGGGGTGGTATGGGTGGTAGTAGTGGTAGTGGTGGGGTGGTATGGGTGGTAGTAGTGGGGGTGGTATGGGTAGTAGTAGTGGGGTGGTATGGGTGGTAGTAGTGGGGGTGGTATGGGTGGTAGTAGTGGGGTGGTATGGGTGGTAGTAGTGGAGGTGGTATGGGTGAGGTAGTATGGGTGGTAGTAGTGGTAGTGTGGTAGTGGGGGTGGTAGTGGGTGTAGTGGTGGGTGGTGGTAGTAGTGGTGGGGTGGTATGGGTGGTAGTAGTGGGGTGGTATGGGTGGTAGTAGTGGGGTGGTATGGGTGGTAGTAGTGGGGTGGTATGGGTGGTAGTGGGAGGTGGTATGGGTGGTAGTAGTGGGGTGGTATGGTAGTAGTGGGGGTGGTATGGGTGGTAGTAGTAGGTGGTATGGGTGGTAGTAGTGGGGGTGGTATGGGTAGTAGTAGTGGGGTGGTATGGGTGGTAGTAGTGGGGTGAGTATGGGTGGTAGTAGTGGGAGGTGGTATGGGTAGTAGTAGTGGGAGGTGGTATGGGTGGTAGTAGTGGGGTGGTATGGGTGGTAGTAGTAGAGTGGTATGGGTGGTAGTAGTGGGTAGTGGGGTGGTAGTGGTAGTGGTATGGTAGTAGTAGAGGTGGTATGGGTGGTAGTAGTGGGGTAGGTATGGGTGGTAGTAGAGGTGGTATG
Source organism: Brachymystax lenok tsinlingensis (assembly GCA_030435695.1). Lineage (NCBI taxonomy): Eukaryota > Metazoa > Chordata > Actinopteri > Salmoniformes > Salmonidae > Brachymystax > Brachymystax lenok. The sequence goes on from CM059812.1 coordinate 40,288,926, forward strand.
GGTGGTAGTAGTGGGTGGTATGGGTGGTATAGTATGAGTGGTAGTGGTGGGTGGTATGGTGGTAGTGGTATGGGTGGTAGTAGTGGGGTGGTATGGGTGGTAGTAGTGGGTGGTATGGGTGGTAGTGGTGGGGTGGTATGGGTAGTGAGGTAGTATGGGTGGTAGTAGTGGGGTGGTATGGGTGGTAGTAGTAGTGGGGTGGTATGGGTGGTAGTGGGGGAGTGGTATGGGTGGTAGTGGTGGGGTGGTATGGGTAGGTAGTAGTGGGGTGGTATGGGTGGTAGTAGTGGGGTGGTATGGGTGGTAGTGGGTGGTATGGTAGTGGGGTGGTGGTGGTATGGGTGGTAGTAGTGGGGTGGTATGGGTGGTAGTAGTAGAGGTGGTATGGGTGGTAGTAGTGGGGTGGTATGGGTAGTAGTGGTGGTATGGTGGTAGTAGTGGTATGGGTGGTAGTAGTGGGGGTGGGTAGTGGTAGGGTGGTATGGGTGAGTAGTAGTGGGTGGTATGGGTGGTAGTAGTGGGGTGGTAGTATGGGTGGTAGGTAGTGGGGGTGGTATGGGTGGTAGTAGTGGGGGTGGTATGGGTGGTAGTAGTGGGGTGGTATGGGTGGTAGTAGTGGGGTGAGTATGGGTGGTAGTAGTGGGGGTGAGTATGGGTGGTAGTAGTAGAGTGGTATGGGTGGTAGTAGTGGGGGTGAGTATGGGTAGTAGTAGAGGTGAGTATGGGTGGTAGTAGTGGGGTGGTATGGGTAGTAGTGGGGTGGTATGGGTAGTAGTGGGTGGTGGTGGGTGGTAGTAGTGGGGTGGTATGGGTAGTAGTGGTAGTGAGTAGTAGTGGGGGTAGTATGGGTGAGTAGTAGTGGAGGTGGTATGGGTGGTAGTAGTGGAGGTGGTATGGGTGGTAGTGGTGGTAGTGGTGGTGGGGTGGTAGTAGTGGGGGTGGTGTGGGTAGTGGGGGTGGTATGGGTGTGGTAGTGGGGTGGTATGGGTGGTAGTAGTGGGGGGTGGTATGGGTGGTAGTAGTGGGGGTGGTATGGGTAGTAGTGGGTGGGGTGGTATGTAGTGAGTGGTGGTAGTGGGTGGTAGTGGGGGTGGTATGGGTGGTAGTAGTGGGTGGTATGGGTGGTAGTAGTGGGGGTGGTATGGGTGGTAGTAGTGGGGTGGTATGGGTGGTAGTAGTGGGGTGGTATGGGTGGTAGTAGTGGGGGGTGGTATGGGTGGTAGTAGTGGGGGTGGTATGGGTGTAGTGGTAGGGTAGTATGGGTGGTAGTAGTAGTGGGGTGGTATGGGTGGTAGTAGTAGGGTGGTATGGGTAGTAGTGTGGGTAGTATGGGTGGTAGTAGTGGGAGTAGTATGGGTGGTAGTAGTAGGTGGTATGGGTGGTAGTAGTGGGTGGTAGTGGGTAGTATGGGTGGTAGTGGTAGTAGGGTGGTATGGGTGGTAGTAGTAGTGGGGTGGTATGGGTGGTAGTGGTGGGTGGGTGGGTAGTGGGTGGTATGGGTGGTAGTAGTGGGGTGGTATGGGTGGTAGTAGTAGTGGTGGGTGGTATGGGTAGTGGGGGTGGTATGGGTGGTAGTGGTAGTGGGGGTGGTATGGGTGGTAGTGGTGGGGTAGTGGGTGGTAGGTAGTGGTATGGGTGGTAGTGGAGTGGTATGGGTGGTAGTGGTGGGAGTGGTGGTAGTAGTAGTGGTGGGGGTAGTAGTAGGTGGTATGGGTAGTGGGGGTGGTATGGGTGGTAGTAGTGGGGTGAGGGTGGTAGTAGTGGGTATGGGTGGTAGTAGTGGGAGGTAGTATGGGTGGTAGTGGGGGTGGTATGGGTGGTAGTAGTGGTGGGGTGGTATGGGTGGTGGTAGTGGGGTGGTATGGGTGGTAGTAGTGGGGTGGTATGGGTGGTAGTAGTGGGTGGTAGTGGGTGGTGGTAGTAGTATGGGTGGTAGTAGTGGGGTGGTATGGGTGGTAGTAGTGGGGTGGTATGGGTGAGTAGTATGAGTGGTATGGGTGGTAGTGGGGGTGGTATGGGTGGTAGTAGAGGGAGGTATGGGTAGTAGTAGTAGAGTGGTATGGGTGGTAGTAGTGGGGGTAGTATGGGTAGTGTAGTAGTGGTGTGGGTATGGGTAGTAGTGGGGTGGTATGGGTGGTAGTAGTGGAGGTGAGTATGGGTGGTAGTAGTGGGGTGGTATGGTAGTGAGTAGTATGGTGGTAGTGGTATGGGTGGTAGTAGTGAGGTGGTATGGGTAGGTAGTAGTGGGGTGGTATGGGTGGTAGTGGGGTGAGTATGGGTGGTAGTAGTGGGGGTGGTATGGGTGGTAGTGGTGGTATGGGTGGTAGTAGAGGTGGTATGGGTAGTAGTAGAGGGTGGTATGGGTAGTAGTGGGGTGGTAGTATGGTGGGGTGGTAGTGGTATGGGTGGTAGTGGGGGTGGTATGGGTGGTAGTAGTGGGTGGTATGGGTGGTAGTAGGGGGTGGTATGGGTGGTAGTGGGGGTGGTAGTATGGGTGGTAGTAGTGGAGGGTGGTATGGGTAGTGGTAGTAGTGGGTGAGTATGGGTGGTAGTAGTGGGGTGGTATGGGTAGGTAGTGGGGGGTGGTATGGGTGGTAGTAGTGGGGGTGGTATGGGTGGTAGTAGTGGGGGTGGTATGGGTGGTAGTAGTGGGTGGTATGGTAGTAGTGGTGGGTGGTATGGGTAGTAGTAGTGGGTGGTATGGGTGGTAGTAGAGGTGGTATGGGTGAGTAGTGGTGGTGGGTGGTAGTGGGGTGGTATGGGTAGTAGAGTGGTATGGGTGGTAGTAGTGGGGTGGTATGGGTGAGTAGTAGTGGGGGTAGGTATGGTGGTAGTAGTGGGGTGGTATGGGTGTAGTAGTGGGGTGAGGTATGGGTGGTAGTAGTGGGGGTGGTATGGGTGGTAGTGGTAGAGTGGTATGGGTGGTAGTAGTGGAGTAGTATGGGTGGTAGTAGTGGAGGTAGTATGGGTAGTAGTGGGGGTGGTATGGGTGTAGTGGTAGGGTGTGGTATGGGTGGTAGTAGTGGGGTGGTATGGGTGGTAGTAGTGGGGTGGTATGGGTGGTAGTAGTAGTGGGGTGGTAGTGGTGGTGGTAGGGTGAGTGTGGTGTGGTGGGTAGTAGTGGGGTGGTATGGGTGGTAGTAGTGGGGGTGGTATGGGTGGTAGTGGTAGAGGTGGTATGGGTGGTAGTAGTGGGGTGGTATGGGTGGTAGTAGGTGGTAGGGTGGTATGGGTGGTAGTAGTGGTATGGGTGGTAGTAGTAGGGTGGTATGGGTGGTAGTAGTGGGGGTGGTATGGGTGGTAGTGGGGTGGTATGGGTAGTAGTGGGGGTGGTATGGGTGGTAGTAGTGGGGGTGGTATGGGTGGTAGTAGTGGGGTGGTATGGGTGGTAGTGGGAGGTGGTATGGGTGAGTAGGTGGTGTGGGTGGTAGTAGTGGGGTGGTATGGGTGGTAGTAGTGGGGTAGTGGGTGGTGGAGTGGTATGGTAGTAGTGGTGGAGGTGGTATGGGTGGTAGTAGTGGGGGTGGTATGGGTGGTAGTAGTGGGGGTGAGTATGGGTGGTAGTAGTGGGGGTAGGTATGGGTGGTAGTAGTAGGGTGGTAGTATGGGTAGTGGTAGTGAGGTGGTATGGGTGGTAGTAGTGGGAGTGGTATGGGTGGTAGTAGTAGTGGAGTGGTATGGGTGGTAGTAGTGGGGGTGGTATGGGTGGTAGTAGTGGAGGTGGTATGGGTGGTAGTAGTGGGGTGGTATGGGTGGTAGTAGTGGTGGTATGGTAGTGGAGTGGTATGTGGGTGGTAGTGGTATGGGTGGTAGTAGTGGTGGTATGGGTAGTAGTAGGGTGGTATGGGTAGTAGTGGGGTGGTATGGGTGGTGGTAGTGGTATGGTGGTAGTGGGGTGGTATGGGTGTAGTGGGGTGGTATGGGTGGTAGTAGTGTGGTATGGGTAGTAGTAGTGGGTGGTATGGGTGGTAGTAGTGGGGTGGTATGGGTGGTGGTGGTAGTGGGTGGTAGTGTGGGTGGTAGTAGTGGGGTGGTATGGGTGGTAGTAGTGGGGTGGTAGTGGGTGGTAGTAGTGGGGTAGTGGTATGGGTGGTAGTAGTGGGGGTGGTATGGGTGGTAGTAGTGGGGTGGTATGGGTAGTAGTAGGGGTGGTATGGGTGGTAGTAGTGGTAGTGTGGAGTGAGTAGTAGTAGAGGTGGTAGTAGGGTAGTAGGGTAGTAGTAGTGGGGGTAGGTATGGGTAGTAGTAGTAGTGGTATGGGTGGTAGTGGTAGTAGTAGTATGGGTGGTAGTAGTGGGGTGGTATGGGTGGTAGTAGTGGGTGGTATGGGTGGTAGTAGTGAGGTGGTATGGGTGGTAGTAGTGGGGGTGGTATGGGTAGTAGTAGTAGGGTGGTATGGGTAGTAGTGGGTGAGTATGGGTAGTAGTAGTAGGGTAGTGGTGAGTGGTATGGGTGGTATGAGGTGTAGTATGGGTAGTAGTAGTAGTGGTATGGGTAGTAGTAGTAGTGGTAGTAGTAGAGGTAGTATGGGTAGTAGTAGTAGAGGTAGTATGGGTAGTAGAGGTAGTATGGGTAGTAGTAGTAGAGGTAGTATGGGTAGTAGTAGTACTGGACTGGATTTACACACATAACGTGGATCTAAAGATATGTTGTCCGTTTTAAAGGGTGGTTTGCATTTAATATGTTGTCCGTTTTAAAGGGTGGTTTGCATTTAATATGTTGTCCGTATTAAAGGGTGGTTTGCATTTATAGCCGAACCTCAACCAGAGTTAATAAAATGGTGACAGTAAACAATGTTGTTGACGTCATTCTTTATGACCAACAGGAGCTTTGTGCAGAAGGGCCGTAGTTTCGTTGTTATGAAATATATCAGGATAGAAACAGACAGACGAACAAGTAGTGGGAAATATAACATGTCTGAAGAAGACGGCTTCTACCGGAAGTTATTTATTTGGTAAGAATCAAACAAAACAACATTTGACAGATGAAGAGTCAGGTGGTCGTGAGTCGTTTGGAGTCAGGTGGTCGCGATTCATTTGTAGTCAGGTGGTCGCGATTCATTTGATAGGGACAGATACAGATGAAGAGTCAGGTGGTCGTGAGTCATTTGGAGTCAGGTGGTCGCTATTCATTTGGTAGGGACAGATACAGATGAAGAGTCAGGTGGTCGTGAGTCGTTTGGAGTCAGGTGGTCGCTATTCATTTGGTAGGGACAGATATATATGAAGTATGCAAATCTGCCCTTGTTTCAGAGAAAAACAGACGCTGTCTCTCTGTGTCTCGCGATCACCCTCAGTCCCTTTTCTCACCTCTTCTCACAGACGCGGGGCTGCGGGTTTTGGCAGAGAGCTAGACACAGAGAGGCCTCAATATTCAGCTATACACTGAGCATAAGTATAATGGCACGTAAGCAAATTAATAACATAATCAATGGTGGGGTCTTCAGAAGACCCCCCAAATTAATGTTAACCCTTCATATGTATCATAGGAAATATAGTAAACCATTTATGCAAAGTGTAATGAATAACTTTACTCTGCTCAAAGGGATAATCAATGTCTTCTTTTTTAAACGGTTTAACCCATCTACCAATTAAGTGCCTTTCTTTGCGAGTCATTGGAAAACATTTCTGGTCTTTGTGGTTGAATCTGTGTTTGAAATTCACTGCTCGACTGAAGGACCTTACAGATATTTGTATGTGTGTGGGGTACAGAGATGAGGTAGTCATTCAAAAATCATGTTAAACACTATTAGTGCACACAGAGTCCATGCAACTTATTATGTGACCTGTTAAGCACATTTTTACTCCTGAACTTATTCAGGCTCGACGTAACAAAGGGGTTGAATACTTATTGACTTAAGACATTTCAGCTTCTCCTTTTCCATTCATTAGTAAAAATGTCTAAAACATAATTCCACTTTGACATTATGGGGTGTTGTGTGTTTTTGTGTGTGTGTGTGTGTTTTTGTGTGTGTGTGTGTGTGTGTGGCCAATGACAGGACATATACATTTCATCCATTTTAATTTCAACCTGTAACACAACAAAACGTGGAATAAGTCAAGGGGTGACAATACTTTCGAAAAGCTCTGTAGCTCAAACCAGTCATGACTATGAATGGCTAAATTACTGTCGGACTGTAATAGCTGATTTACCTCTGTTATTATTACATGTAGGTGGAGCTCCTCCTCACCCCTCTGTTATTATTACATGTAGGTGGAGCTCCTCCTCACCACTCTGTTATTATTACATGTAGGTGGAGCTCCTCCTCACCCCTCTGTTATTATTACATGTAGGTGGAGCTCCTCCTCCTCACCACTCTGTTATTATTACATGTAGGTGGAGCTCCTCCTCACCACTCTGTTATTATTACATGTAGGTGGAGCTCCTCCTCACCACTCTGTTATTATTACATGTAGGTGGAGCTCCTCCTCACCCCTCTGTTATTATTACATGTAGGTGGAGCTCCTCCTCCTCACCCCTCTGTTATTATTACATGTAGGTGGAGCTCCTCCTCACCCCTCTGTTATTATTACATGTAGGTGGAGCTCCTCCTCACCCCTCTGTTATTATTACATGTAGGTGGAGCTCCTCCTCACCCCCTCTGTTATTATTACATGTAGGTGGAGCTCCTCCTCACCCCTCTGTTATTATTACATGTAGGTGGAGCTCCTCCTCACCCCTCTGTTATTATTACATGTAGGTGGAGCTCCTCCTCACCACTCTGTTATTATTACATGTAGGTGGAGCTCCTCCTCACCCCTCTGTTATTATTACATGTAGGTGGAGCTCCTCCTCACCCTCTGTTATTATTACATGTAGGTGGAGCTCCTCCTCACCCTCTGTTATTATTACATGTAGGGTGGAGCTCTCCTCCTCACCCCCTCTGTTATTATTACACATGTAGGTGGAGCTCCTCCTCACCCCTCTGTTATTAGGCCATGTGGTGGAGCTCCTCCTCACCCATCACTCTGTTATTATTACATGTAGGTGGAGCTCCTCCTCATCCCTCTGTTATTATTACATGTAGGTGGAGCTCCTCTCACCCCCTCTGTTATTATTACATGTAGGTGGAGCTCCTCCTCACCACTCTGTTATTATTACATGTAGGTGGAGCTCCTCCTCATCTGTACATGTAGGTGAGCCTCCTCCTCACTCTGTTACAATGTGAGCTCCTCCTCATCACATGTCACTCTGTTGTGGTGGAGCTCCTCCTCACTCTGTTATTATTACATGTAGGTGGAGCTCCTCCTCACCCCTCTGTTATTATTACATGTAGGTGAGCTCCTCCTCACCCTCTGTTATTATTACATGTAGGTGGAGCTCCTCCTCACCCCTCTGTTATTATTACATGTAGGTGGAGCTCCTCCTCACCCCTCTGTTATTATTACATGTAGGTGGAGCTCCTCCTCACCCCCTCTGTTATTATTACATGTAGGTGGAGCTCCTCCTCACCACTCTGTTATTATTACATGTAGGTGGAGCTCCTCCTCACCCTCTGTTATTATTACATGTAGGTGGAGCTCCTCCTCACCACTCTGTTATTATTACATGTAGGTGGAGCTCCTCCTCATCATCACTCTGTTATTATTACATGTAGGTGGAGCTCCTCCTCACCACTCTGTTATTATTACATGTAGGTGGAGCTCCTCCTCACCCCTCTGTTATTATTACATGTAGGTGGAGCTCCTCCTCACCCCCTCTGTTATTATTACATGTAGGTGGAGCTCCTCCTCACCCTCTGTTATTATTACATGTAGGTGGAGCTCCTCCTCACCCCTCTGTTATTATTACATGTAGGTGGAGCTCCTCCTCAACCCTCTGTTATTATTACATGTAGGTGGAGCTCCTCCTCACCCCTCTGTTATTATTACATGTAGGTGGAGCTCCTCCTCACCACTCTGTTATTATTACATGTAGGTGGAGCTCTCCTCCTCACCCCTCTGTTATTATTACATGTAGGTGGAGCTCCTCCTCACCCCTCTGTTATTATTACATGTAGGTGGAGCTCCTCCTCACCACTCTGTTATTATTACATGTAGGTGGAGCTCCTCCTCACCACTCTGTTATTATTACATGTAGGTGGAGCTCCTCCTCACCACTCTGTTATTATTACATGTAGGTGGAGCTCCTCCTCACCCCTCTGTTATTAGAACATGTAGGTGGAGCTCCTCCTCACCACTCTGTTATTATTACATGTAGGTGGAGCTCCTCCTCACCACTCTGTTATTAGAACATGTAGGTGGAGCTCCTCCTCACCCCTCTGTTATTATTACATGTAGGTGGAGCTCCTCCTCACCACTCTGTTATTATTACATGTAGGTGGAGCTCCTCCTCACCCCTCTGTTATTATTACATGTAGGTGGAGCTCCTCCTCACCACTCTGTTATTATTACATGTAGGTGGAGCTCCTCCTCACCACTCTGTTATTAGAACATGTAGGTGGAGCTCCTCCTCACCCCTCTGTTATTATGACATGTAGACCCTACTTTACAGACTTTATTGTCCCCATGGGGAAATGTTGTTGCAGTGTCATGTACTCGTTTAAAGTGGTGTTTAAATACAAAACAAATGGACAATACAACTTTCAGAACAGTTACATACCAATGGGGGTGTGTGTCTTATGATTAACGAGACGTGGTGTGATCATAACAACATACAGGAACTCAAGTCCTTTTGTTCACCTGATCTAGAATTCCTTACAATCAAATGCAAACCGCATTATCTACCAAGAGAATTCTCTTCGATTATAATCACAGCCGTGTACATCCCCCCTCAAGCTGATACATCAACGGCACTGAAAGAAATTCATCGGACTCTATTTAAACTGGAAACCACATATCCTGAGGCTGCATTTATTGTGTCTGGGGATTTTAATAAGGCTAATTTAAGAACAAGGCTCCCGAAATTTTACCAGCATATCGAATGTGCCACCCGGGCTGGTAAAATCCTGGACCACTGTTATTCCAACTTCCGTGATGCATACAAGGCTATTCTCCGCCCTCCTTTCGGCAAGTCTGACCATGACTCCATTTTGTTGCTCCCAGCCTACAAACAGAAACTAAAACAGGAAACGCCCGTTCTCAGGTCTGTTCAACGCTGGTCCGACCAATCTGATTCCATGCTGCAAGATTGCTTCGAGCACGTGGACTGGGATATGTTCCGGGTAGCATCTGACAACAACATTGATGAATACGCTGATTCGGTGAGCGAGTTTATTAGCAAGTGCATTGGTGATGTTGTACCCATAGCAAATATTAAAACCTTCCCCAACCAGAAACCGTGGATTGATGGCAGCTTTCGCGCAAAACTGAAAGCGCGAACCACTGCTTTTAACCAGGGTAAGGCTACCGGAAACATGACTGAATACAAACAGTGTAGCTATTCCCTCCGCAAGGCAATCAAACAAGCTAAGCGTCAATATAGAGACAAAGTAGAGTCACAATTCAACGGCTCAGACACAAGAGGAATGTGGCAGGGTCTACAGTCAATCACGGACTACAAAAGAAAACCAGCCCGTCGCGGACCATGACGTCCTGCTCCCAGACCAACTAAACAACTTCTTTGCTCGCTTTGAGGACAATGCAGTGCCACCGACACGGCCCGCTACCAAAACCTGCGGGCTCACCTTCACCGCAGCCAATGTGAGAAAAACATTTAAATGTGTTAACCCTCGCAAGGCTGCCGGCCCAGATGGCATCCTGGCGTGTCCTCAGAGCATGCGCAGAACCAGCTGGCTGGTGTGTTTACGGACATATTCAATCAGTCCCTATCCCAGTCTGCTGTTCCCACATGCTTCAAGAGGGCCACCATTGTTCCTGTTCCCAAGAAAGCTAAGGTGACTGAGCTAAATGACTATCGCCCGTAGCACTCACTTCCGTCATCATGAAGTGCTTTGAGAGATTAGTCAAGGATCATATCACCTCCATCCTGCCAGACACCCTGGACCCACTCCAATTTGCTTACCGTCCCAATAGGTCCACAGACAGCGCAAATCGCAATCACACTGCATACTGCCCTAACCCATCTGGACAAGAGGAATACTTATGTAAGAATGCTGTTCATCGACTACAGCTCAGCATTTAACACCATAGTTCCCTCCAAGCTCGTCATTAAGCTCGAGACACTGGGTCTCGACCCAGCCCTGTGCAACTGGGTCCTGGACTTCCTGACGGGCCGGTCCCAGGTGGTGAGGGTAGGAAACAACATCTCCACCCGCTGATCCTCAACACTGGGGCCCCACAAGGTGCGTTCTCAGCCCTCTCCTGTACTCCCTGTTTACCCATGACTGCGTGGCCAAGCACGCATCCAACTCAATCATCAAGTTTGCTGACGACACTACAGTGGTAGGCTTGATTACCAACAACGAGACGAGGCGGCCTACAGAGAGGAGGTGAGGGCCCTCGGAGTGTGGTGTCAGGAAAATAACCTCTCACTCAATGTCAGCAAAACAAAGGAGATGATCGTGGACTTCAGGAAACAGGAGAGGAGCACCCTATCCACATCGAGGGGACAGTAGTGGAGAAGGTGGAAAGTTAAGTTCCTCTGCGTACACATCACGGACAAACTGAATTGGTCCACCCACACAGACAGCGTGGTGAAGAAGGCGCAACAGCGCCTCTTCAACCTCAGGAGGCTGAAGAAATTCGGCTTGTCACCAAAATCACTCACAAACTTTTACAGATGCACAATCGAGAGCATCCTGTCGGGCTGTATCACCGCCTGGGTACGGCAACTGCTCTGCCCACAACCGTAAGGCTCTCCAGAGGGTAGTGAGGACTGCACAGCGCATCACCGGGGGTAAACTACCTGCTCTTCAGGACACCTACACCACCCGATGTCACAGGAAGGCCAAAAAGATCTTTAAGGACAACAACCACCCGAGCCACTGCCTGTTCACCCCGCTATCATCCAGAAGGCGAGGTCAGTACAGGTGCATCAAAGCTGGGACCGAGAGACTGAAAAACAGCTTCTACCTCAAGGCCATCAGACTGTTAAACAGCCATCACTAACATTGAGTGGCTGCTGCCAACATACTGACTTAAATCTCTAGCCACTTTAAACATAGGAATTGGATGTAACAAATGTATCACTAGCCACTTTAAACAATTTTGTATATAATGTTTACGTATCCGACATACTCATATCAAATGTATACACTGTACTCTAAACCATCTACTGTATCTTGCCTATGCCGTTCAACCATCGACCCAAATCACTAGCCACTTTAAACAATGCCATTTATATAATGTTTACATATCCTACATTACTCATCTCATATATACTGTACTCCATACCATCCACTGCATCTTGCCTACGCTGGTCAGCCATCGCTCATCCATATATTTATATGTACATACTCGTATTCATTCCTTTACTCTTGTGTGTATAAGGTAGTTGTTGTGAATTTGTTAGATTACTTGTTAGATTCTACTGCATGGTCGGAACTAGAAGCACAAGCATTTCGCTACACTCGCATTAACATCTGCTAACCATGTGTATGTGACAAATAAAATTTGATTTGATTTGATAAAACTTGGCAGCTAAAAACTCAATTGCAGCACATACAAGGTTCACCCAAAAAACATACAAATCTGCATTGCCGGGAGCTGAAGGATAGAGACTCTGACAGAGGGTAATCTGAGAGTTGAAACAGAACAGATGGTACTGAGAGAGGAGGAATCATTCATGGTCCCGGAGGGAGCCAGTCAGTCAGAATCGGAGAGACAGTCAGGATCCGCAGCCTCAGCAACGCAGCTCAAAGTCCCCTCGCGTCCAGTTCTGCTCCGGCTCTGTCCATGCTGGTTAGTCACTCCTCTCCACAGCACCACTCTAAGGCATGTCCTGTATACATGATATATGGTGTTTCCTAACTATTACAGATCATGCATTTTTAATCCCACCTCTCTCTGTCGACCACCCTCTCTTGATTTCCACAGGCCATATATTTTTCAACTGTGCTGGGATGTCTTACATAAAATGAAGTCACTGCGTAAGTTAATTTAACCAGCACTGTCCCCATGGCAGTTTCTTGGGTCTGCCTAACTGCCGTTTAGGTCCTGTGCTTTACATATTTCAGTCTTTCAGACATCCACAGATGCATTCCTTTATATTCTATTGTTTATGTCCGTTTATGGGAAATGCATAATCAAGATGAACATAACTATTTTGCATGGTGATCAGGAGAGACACTACACAAGTTAATTTGTCCTGTCCCATTGTCAGTTTGGCAGTTGCTTCGGTCTGCCTAACTGTCGTTTAGGTCCTATGGGTTTGCCAGCATGTCTCTTCTTGTGTGAATAAAGGTTTGCTCTGCAGCTGAAACGCTTCCCACATTCAGTGCACAGGTATGGTTTCTCTCCTGTGTGAACTCTCTGGTGGATTTTGAAAGTTCCTTCTCTACTGTATGTCTTCCCACAGGTGGAGCAAAGGTATGGCTTCTCTCCAGTGTGCGTCAGTAAGTGACTTTTTAAATATGCTTTTTTCACGAAACTCTTTCCACACACAAGGCAGGTGTAGGGTCTCTCTCCAGTGTGTGTTCGCTGGTGAATTTTAATGTAGCTTTCATTGTCGAAACACTTCCCACAGTCAGGGCAGGAGTAAGGCTTCTCTCCAACATGCTGTAACTGGTGGTCTTGGATTTGCCCTTTCTCAGTGAATTCCGCCCCACAAAGGGAGCATTGGTAAGACGGCTTCTTTCTGGTGTGAGTTTTCATGTGTTTTTTTAGTGCTGGTAGAGTTTGGCATATCTCTCCACATTCTATGCAATTATGAAATGTCTTAGCTGTGTGGTTCTTCCGGTGTTGTTCAGGTTCTCCTGACGTAGAGGGACTGTCCTCTCCAGCGGACCACAATTTGGGGTTCAATCCTGCATGGAAGACACGGTGTGAGATGATGTGAAGTCAAGTCAAACCAGCATGTACTTCCTGAAGAAGTAAGAAAGTCCAGTGGAAATGCAGTCAAACACTTACTAGGACATTTTTCTCTTTTCAAAACTACTCAACATTCAAAAAAAAATCTGATAAAACTGTTAAAATGTCAAGTGTAATGTTTGCACAATAAACTCAAGCTGACAAACGTTTCCATAGCTACTGCTATGCATAGTTATTAACTGGGACAGTAATTTAAGACTTCTTCTCACCTCGGTGTGTTTTCATGTGTGTTTTCAGATTTCCTTTCTGTGTGAATCCCCTGCCGCACACAGAGCAACCGTAAGGTTTCTCTCCCGTGTGTGTTCTCATGTGCCTCTTCAGCTTCATCGTTTCAGATAGTTGTTTCCCACACACTACACAGTCGTGAGACTTCTTAGCCTTGGGATTCTGCCGGTGTTGTACAGGTGTTCCTGACGCAGGAAAGAAAGACAGTGGCCGTGTCCGAAATAACCATACTAGTCTACTACATACTTGTTAAGACGGCACACTCATTTTCGGGCGTTTTTGTTCTAGTAGAATTCGCGTATTTTCCTGACTCACGTGTCTGTCTGACCACAGCTGATAATCAGATAAATTGATGCGCTAGGAACAATAGTGAAGACATACACTAACACTTTCTTTTTCCGCATACTATTTAGTATGCAAACATATTTTGGACACGGCCACCGTGTCGGTTTACTAGTAAAAGGCAAATGTGTTTTTTTTTATTTATTTTTTATTTGAGTTATCACTGGTCACATTCCAGGCTGACTGCATTGCAGACGCATGCCAGACCTCACGACGCACGGATAGGCGTGTAACATAAATATTATCATCGAACCACATCATATGATATGGCAATCTGATGCCCGACTGTGCAGTCGATGACATGGCACGCAACCATTGGCTGATGCAATGCAACGTCTGCAATGTACAGTACCAGTCAAAAGTTTGGACACATCTAATCGTTCAAGGCTTTTCTTTATTTGCACTATTTTATACAATGTAGGACAATAGTAAAGACATCCAACCTATGAAATAACACATATGGAATCATGTAGTAACTAACCAAAAAGTGTAAAAAAAAATATATCCTAATATATTTGAGATTCTTCAAAGTAGCCACACTTTGCCTTGATGACAGTTCATTCAAGTGCAGTCGCAAAAACCGTCAAGCACTATGATGAAACTGCCTCTCATGAGGACCGCCACAGGAATGGAAGACCCAGAGTTACCTCTGCTGCAGAGGATAAGTTCATTGGCGTTAACTGCACCTCAGATTGCAGCCCAAATAAAGGCTTCACAGAGTTCAAGTAACAGACACATCTGAACATCAACTGTTCAGAGGAGACTGCGTGAATCAGGCCTTCATGGTCGAATTGCTGCAAAGAAACCACTACTAAAGGACACCAATAAGAAGAAGAGACTTGCTTGGGCCAAGAAACACGAGCAATGGATACTAGACCGGTGAAAATCTGTCCTTTGGTCTGGACTCCAAATTTGAGAATTTTGGTTCCAACCACTGTGTCTTTGTGAGACGCAGAGTATGTGAACGGATGATCTCCGCATGTGTGGTTCCCACCGTGAAGCATGGAGGAGGAGGTGTGATGGTGCTTTGCTGGTGACACTGTCAGTGATTTATTTAGAATTCAAGGCCCACCTATCCAGAATTCCAGAAAACATTCCAGGTGAAGCTGGTTGAGAGAATGTCAAGAGTGTGCAAAGCTGTCATCAAGGCAAAGGGTGGCTACTTTGAAGAATCTCAAAAAATAAAACATATTTTGATTTCTTTAACACTTTTTTGGTTACTACATGATTCCATGTGTGTTATTTTGATGTCTTCACTACTATTCTACAATGTAGAAAATAGTAAAGAAATAAAGAAAAACCCTTGAATGAGTAGGTACGTCCAAACATTTGACAGGTACTGCAGTTGAGTTTTACATGCAACATCACTAATGTTGAGCTGTGGTGAACTCAGTGTGATAAACCATATTGTCAGTCACTCAAATCACTTAGGCTACACTCTAGCAGTCATGGCTTCCGACATGGCTGCTCTCTCACACACACACAAGAATCTCATTATTCTCAAAAGGATCTCTGTGGCTTTTCACCTGTGTCAACTTTCTGACGAGGTACTTTGAGTAGCTCTTCCGGGTAGAACAGCTCCCCGCAGACAGACTTGTAGAGGCCTCTCTCTATGCGTGTCCTCTGGTGTAACATGAGGTCATAGGCACCAGGGAACTCCTGTCCACAGCCAAAGCAGCGGTGAGACGTCGTGGCTGTGTCGTGGTTCTCCTGACGTTGCTCAGGTTCTCCTGACGTAGAGGTAGTCTCCTCACTGCTGTGGCTGGAGGCAGGACTCATTCCTGTGGGGAAAAATAATATGGATTTAGTAATTGATTTAATAACTGCCAAAATAAAGGAAACACAGTAAATTAGGAATACAAAGTATCCCACGGTGAAGTATTCTGGCACCTCTGTTATGTTGTGGGGAGCATTTTCATGGCATGGGTTAGGGGTCCAATCAACCCCTAAGAGGACAAGATAAATACCAATAAATACACAGCCGTTCTGACTGATCAGCGTCAACCTATGGTGAATCATTTCTATCCAGATGGGAGTGCTCTCTTCCAGGATGACAATGCTCCCATCCACAGGGCACGAGTGGTCACAATGGTTTGATGAGCATGAAAATGATGTAAACCATATGCCATGGCTGTCTCAGTCACCAGATCTCAACCCAATATAACACTTATGGGAGATTCTGGAGCGGGGCCAGAGCCAGCGTTTTCCCACCACCATCAACAAAACAAAACACCAAATTATAGAATTTATCGTAGAAGAATTAAGACACCTGTAGAATCTATGCCAAGGCACATTAAAGGTGTCCTGACGGCTGGTGGCCCAACACCCTATTAAGACACTATGTTGGGGTTTCCTCTTTTTTAGCAGTTACCTGAAGGTCCATTACTATGGAAACGAAAGGGGAAGGGGGATACCTAGTCAGTTGTACAACTGAATGCCTTCCAACTGAAATGCGTCTTCCGCATTTAACCCAACCCCTATGGTAGTATACTGTCCCAAATGGCACCCTTTTCCCCTATGGGGGCTCTGGTCAAAAGTAGTGCACTATGTAGGAGATAGGGTGCCATTTAGGACTAACCCTTTGCGTTCTTTAATAGCAGCATGTCTCAGCCCCTTACCGAGTTGAGGAGGGTCCCAAGGGGCTGCTTCTTCACATTTAATCAATTCACCAACTTCCTCTACTTCCTCCTCGTCAGTGTGGCCAGGCTCTCT
The DNA here is from genome assembly GCA_030435695.1 of Brachymystax lenok tsinlingensis. NCBI lineage: Eukaryota > Metazoa > Chordata > Actinopteri > Salmoniformes > Salmonidae > Brachymystax > Brachymystax lenok. Next base: position 40,305,134 of record CM059812.1, read on the forward strand.
CTTTACAGCGTATGTTTGCTGGTGTGCAGTCATGGTATGTGTCCCACATGGCACCCTGTTCCTTATATAGTGAGTCCTCTGGTGTAGCATAAGGTCAAAGGCACCAGGGAACTCCTGTCCACAGTCACAGCAGCGGTGAGACGACGTGGCTGTCTGATGATCCTCCCGGCGTTGCTCAGGTTCTCCTGACGTAGAGGTAGTCTCCTCACTGCCGTGGCTGGAGGCGGGACTCATTCCTGTGGGGGAAAATAATATGCAAATAGGTCAATAACTATGGTAGTATTGGTTGAGTCGATCCCAAATGACTCCATATTCCCTTTATAGTGCACTACTTTTGACCAGAACCCTATGGGCCCTAGTCAAAAGTAGTGCACTATGTAGGGAATAGGGTGCCAATTGGGCCTTGATCAAAACTAGTGCACTATGTAGGGAATAGGGTGCCAATTGGGCCTTGATCAAAACTAGTGCACTATGTAGGGAATAGGGTGCCATTTGGGGCCTTGATCAAAACTAGTGCACTATGTAGGGAATAGGGTGCCATTTGGGGCCTATCTTTTATGTTTTTAAAGGCATCCTTTCACCACTACTTACCGAGCTGAAGAGGACCCCAATGACCTAATTCTCCTTCAGAATGTATCAATCCACCAACTTCCTCTTCTCCTCCTCTTCCTCCTCAGTGTCGTCACACTCTCTCTCTCTCTCTCTCTCTACAGTATGGGCAGTCATATTTTCCTGCCCGAGTCAAGCCCATGCCACAGACAGGGCAGGAGTAAGGTTTCTCTCCTGTGTGCACTACCTGGATTAGCTTCATGTTCTTCCTGGATGCAGAACATCGGTAAGGTTTCACCCCTTGGTGGATCTGTTGGTGTCTGCGTAGTTTATACGAGGTAGGGAACTCCTTTCCACACTCTCTGCAGCCGTGTGTCTTCTTTGTGTTTGTGTTTGGACTGGTCCTATTGTTCCGGTCTTCCTGAGGTAGAACCTCCTCACTGTCAGAGTGAAGGCTGCAACTCTCTCCTGGCTCTACTGTGGAGATATAGGAAGAGTCCGGTCCGTCTAGCTCCAGTGGGAACATCATTAGAGGCCCAGTTCCAAATTGACCCTACACACTTGTTGAGATCTGATTGGTATAAGCAATATGGGGATGTTTCCACCTGACCTGTCAGAGGACAAAGTGGAGCTTTTTTCCCCTAATGGGATGAACTAATAAAGCCATCTCTGTCTGCTCACTGGTTGCTACTACAACTGACCCTTTAGTGCTCTTGGTGATACAAAAAGCAGTGTGAAGTGAAGTGTGTTCCAAATGGCACTCTGTTCCCTATATAGCATCAATGTATTGCACAGAAAGGGAATAGGTTGTCATTTTGGGGACGGTAAAACCTTGGGTCTTTGTCAGGTTCTTCTCTCTCTTGTGTCCAGCTACACGGGACAACTATTGAAAGGTGTTGCACACTCACCAGCATGTCTCTGAGCCCAAGGTTCATCATCTGGCTCCTCTTTGAAAACAATGTTAAATCTTGGGACCATCTCGCGACCCTGGAGTCGCCGGTCACCATGGTTACAGTCTGGACCCCGACACGTCGACTGTTGACGTTCATCAAACTTTTACAAAAATACAAAAAGGTGAGAGATCACATCACAAATTGTATCAAGAATGTATATTAAGTTGTTGTTGTTGTTGTTGTTACAGTCCTAACAACTAGCCTGGTCAGGGGTTGATAACGTTTTATTTTGAGATAACTAGCTAGCTAGCTAACTGTCCTGACAACCTAAAGAGTTATTCAACTCGGGACGAGTAAAGCTAACGCGTTAGTTAGCTAATTTAGCTAGCTAGTTTATCGTTAGAAAAAAACTAATAAGTTAAGAGGTTGTCTTCTCACCTCGTGCATTGTGAATGGACTTCAAATATCCCAAAGAAGAGGCGTTGTTGTGCCGGAGTTATTCCAGTCTCTTTGCTGTGCGGCGAGGGAGAGACGTTAGCTAGCGGACAGAGGCGGAAACCCCTTTGCGTTTCATACTTCCAATACGGGAACTAGTCCAGTCGGTGAATAACACTTAACGTCGCCACAACCGGGTCGTACATGACATCTGGTGGTATTAGCTGTATGGAACTAGCTACAATGCTTTCAAGTGCGATAAATACACGGGTTAGTTAACGCCAGCTAGCTGCGTTTCCTCCGCGTTTGGTTTGCGTCGTCTTCTCCGTGCGCGTTACCAAATCAAATCGGGTCGCGCATAACATATTGTACAGGTGCAGTGAACATGGTTATGTTTCTACCTAGTGCAGTAATGCCAAACAATACAGAAACACACCAATCCTCCAAAATAGAAATGAAGAAATATGAGAACGAGCAATGTCAGTCTGGAATGTCAATGTATATATGTTGAGGTGTGTATAGACAGAGTATATGAACAGAACAGGTGTGTACAGCAGTAGTTATATAGAATGGTGTGTATAGACAGTATATAAATAGAAAAGCTCTGTACAGCAGTAGTTAGCAGTAGTTATATAGGATGGTGTGTATAGACAGTATATAAATAGAAAATCTCTGTACAGCAGTAGTTAAACAGGATGGTGTGTATAGACAGTATATACATAGAAAAGCTCTGTACAGCAGTAGTTATATAGAATGGTGTGTATAGACAGTATATAAATAGAAAAGCTCTGTACAGCAGTAGTTATATAGGATTATCCTTGGCTAGAATACAGTATATACATATGAAGTGGGTAAAACAGTATGTAAACATGATACAAGTGACCAGTGTAGGCAGCAGTCTGTACGGTGCAGGGTAGAGTACCAGGCTAATGGGGACTAATTCAACTTTGAGGGTCTATGGCATAGCCCTTCTTGTAATTTAATAGGATATTTTAATAGGATCTCTATGGCGCCAACTAGTTAGTTCCCTAGCTGACGTTAGCTAACCTCCTGCATTGTGAATGGGACTCGAAAATATCTCGAAAGGACGCTGTGCCTGCGTTCATCCACCGTGGCTGGCTTTGCTACGAAGAACAAAATGTTCTGCTTTCCCTGTTGCGTTCAGCTCAAAGAAAGGTTATGTTAGCTAGTTGCAAGCTACTGTCAGTCAGTGAAGTGAGACCGCAAACAACCGCTTATCCGACGTTAGCTTAGCTAGCTACATGACTACTTCCTTGTTTCCTTTTAGGTCCTCTCCTGCCCGTACATTACTGCCACCATCTGAGCTGGAGGGAAAAGACAAGAGTCATAACCAGAATGCTCATTTTATTAATCATGACATGGTTATTATCAGTCAGGAACATTTCACAAGTGGGCTACAAGTCACTGTGGATTTCTTAGCACCATCACAGCATCAATGAAAAATTGCAAACAAAAAAAATGACACTTTTTCCCCCTTTTTGTTTATCATAATATGTTGATCGATGAGATGAATTAGCATGATTATCTTACACTGATCAGAGATGGCGACAACACACACACACACACCTTCAGCAACTCTACCTACTAAGAGACAAAGTCATGGTTAATTGTCATAGTACTGGCAGTCCTGCATCTCTGTATCACTCTCCATCTTAGGCACTTTCTTGGACATCTGAGCCCTGGTTAACTGCTTTGGCCTGTCCATGGTGGTTAACTGCTTTGGCCTGTCCATGGTGGTTAACTGCTTTGGCCTGTCCATGGTGGTTAACTGCTTTGGCCTGTCCATGGTGGTTAACTGCTTTGGCCTGTCCATGGTGGTTAACTGCTTTGGCCTGTCCATGGTGGTTAACTGCTTTGGCCTGTCCATGGTGGTTAACTGCTTTGGCCTGTCCATGGTGGTTAACTGCTTTGGCCTGTCCATGGTGGTTAACTGCTTTGGCCTGCCTAACTGGCGGGTCGGTCCGATGGGCTTGGCATCATGTGTCCGCTGGTGCTGCCGGAGCCCTTGTTTACGGACAAAGCTCTTGCCGCATTCGATGCACTCGTGGGGTTTCTCTCCTGTATGTGTTCGGAGGTGAACTTTGAGGTCGAATTCTCTGGGGTAAGTCTTGCCACACACAGGGCAGATGATGCACTTTTCTCCCGAGTGAGATCTCATGTGTTTATGTAGTTCTGGGAGGTTGGAGTATTCCTCGCCACACACTAGGCAGCCGTGAGATGTGACGGCCGTGTGGTTCTCCTGGTGTTGTTCAGCTTCTCCCGGTGTACACGGACTCCCCTCACCAGCGGACCAGGAGCTGGGATAATCTCCTGTGGGAAAGGAACAGTGTGCAAATCTGAGCTGTTTCAGATACCCTACAGCCTAGTTGCTTTAGTGTCATTTAATGCCCTATTTGTTTTAATACCATTTAGTTTCTCTATGTAGCCACACACTATTAGTAGCTTGCAAACCAGGGTCCTACCACTTCCATTAATGTTTTACTTGCAACGTGCTAAATGTTAAGCTGTTAGGAGTGTAGGCTGTAGTCATCAATCATGATTAATAAATCAATGATAACATGAAGTGTTCTCACCTGTGTGCACTTTCTTATGCGTTTTTAAATTTCCTTTCTGCGTGAAACTCATCCCACACACAGAGCACTGGTAAGGCCTCTCTCCTGTGTGTGTTCTCAAGTGTCTGTCCAGGTAATATGTTTGAAGGAAAACCTTCCCACAGTCTGGGCATCTGTGAGTGGCCTTAGTTCTCCTCTGTCGGTGTTCAAGTTGTCTTGATGCAGAGGGACTCGACTCCCCTTCAGAACAGTGAAGCCGCTGATGAATCTTCAGGTAGCCTTTCTGAGTGAAACTCTTTCCACAGACTGAGCAAGGATGTTTCTCTCCAGCATGCGACTTCTCGTGTGTTGTCAAATTTCCTTTTTGAGTAAAACTTTTCTCACACAGCGAGCAAGAGAAAGGTTTCTCTCCTGTGTGGGATCGCTGGTGTACTTTCAGTAATGCTTTATGAGTAAAGGTCTTCTTACACACACAGCAGGAGTAAGGCTTGTCGCCAGTGTTTGTCTTCAAGTGAACCTCCAGAACGCACTTTGAGGAGAACTCTTGTCCACAACAGCAGCCAATCTTGTCATCCGGGTCTGTTTTAATCTGTTCAGAATGTTTCTTCTGGTTGTGGTATCTCAAACTACATTGATGAGCGAAGCCCTTCCCACACTCAGAGCAGGTGTAAGGCTTCTCTCCTGTGTGGGTTCGCTGGTGTGTTTTCAAAGCTTGTCTAATAATGAACGTTTTCTCACACACAAAGCAAGCGTAGGGCTTCTCTCCTGTGTGGGTCCTCATGTGTATTTGTAGAGCCGATAATGTCTGGCAGTGTTTCCCACAATCTGGGCACGGGTGGGTCTTTTTCTGCCTCGTTCTGCGTTTCATCTGGTGTCGTTCAGGTTCTCCTGATGTAGAGGGCCTCTCCTCGGCTGCAGAGTGATGGCTGGGACTCTCTCCTGTTGGGATGAGACAGGACAGATATAGTCTGTGAGACTGAGTCAGACTCAGGTTCTCCTGATGTAGAGGGCCTCTCCTCGGCTGCAGAGTGATGGCTGGGACTGAGTCTAAGTTTGTTGTACAGTCGTGGCCAAAGGTTTTGAGAATTACACAAATATAAATTTTCACAAAGTCTGCTGCCTCAGTTTGTATGATGGCTATTTGCATATACTCCAGAATGTTATGAAGAGTGATCAGATGAATTGCAATTAATTGCAAAGTCCCTCTTTGCCATGCAAATGAACTGAATCCCCCCAAAAACATTTCCACTGCATTTCAGCCCTGCCACAAAAGGACCAGCTGACATCATGTCAGTGATTCTTTCGTTAACACAGGTGTGAGTGTTGACGAGGACAAGGCTGGAGATCACTCTGTCATGCTGATTGAGTTCGAATAACAGACTGGAAGCTTCAAAAGGAGGGTGGTGCTTGGAATCATTGATCTTCCTCTGTCAATCATGGTTACCCTGCAAGGAAACACGTGCCATCATCATTGCTTTGCACAAAAGGGCTTCACAGGCAAGGATATTGCTGCCAGTAAGATAAAACCATTTCAACCATTTATCAGATCATCAAGAACTTCAAGGAGAGCGGTTCAATTGTTGTGAAGAAGGCTTCAGGGCGCCCAAGAAAGTCCAGCAAGCGCCAGGACCGTCTCCTAAAGTTGATTCAGCTGCGGGATTGGGGCACCACCGGTACAGAGCTTGCTCAGGAATGGCAGCAGGCAGGTGTGAGTGCATCTGCACGCGAAGTGAGATGAAGACCTTTGGAGGATAGCCTGGTGTCAAGAAGGGCAGCAAAGAAGCCACTTCTCTCCAGGAAAAACATCAGGGACAGACTGATATTCCTCAAAAGGTACAGGGGTTGGACTGCTGAGGACTGGGATAAAGTCATTTTCTCTGATGAATCCCCTTTCCGATTGTTTGGGGCATCTGGAAAAAAGCTTGTCCGGAGAAGACAAGGTGAACGCTACCATCAGTCCTGTGTCATGCCAACAGTAAAGCATCCTGAGACCATTCATGTGTGGGGTTGCTTTTCAGCCAAGGGAGTGGGCTCACTCACAATTTTGCCTAAGAACACAGCCATGAATAAAGAATGGTACCAACACATCCTCCAAGAGCAACTTCTCCCAACCATCCAGAAACAGTTTGGTGACGAACAATGCCTTTTCCAGCATGATGGAGCACCTTGCCATGAGGCAAAAGTGATAACTAAGTGGCTCGGGGAACAAAACATCGATATTTTGGGTCCATGGCCTGGAAACTCCCCAGACATTAATCCCATTGAGAACTTGTGGTCAATCCTCAAGAGGCGGGTGGACAAACAAAAACCCACAAATTCAGACAAACTCCAAGCATTGATTGTGCAGGAATGGGCTGCCATCAGTCAGGATGTGGCCCAGAGGTTAATTGATAGCATGCCAAGGCGGATTGCAGAGGTCTTGAAAAAGAAGGGTCAACACTGCAAATATTGACTCTTTGCATCAACTTCATGTAATTGTCAATAAAAGCCATTGACACTTATGAAATGCTTGGAATTATACTTCAGTATTCCATAGTAACATCTGACAAAAATATTTAAAGACACTGAAGCAGCAAACTTTGTGGAAATTAATATTTGTGTCATTCTCAAAACTTTTGGCCACGACTGTACATACATACCAGGTTTCTCCATTATTTTACACCCCTTCCCGCGCTGCTCCCATTCTCAGATTTATGGCAACACACAAGACTGAGTCCCAAATCATGCCACCCTATTCCCTATATAGTGCACCACTTTTGATCAGAGCCCCATGGCCCATAGGGTGCCCTTTGGGACCCATCCCAAGTTAGCCTGGCTCCAGCTACCCACCTGTATTATCTAGTTCCCAGTCTTCTTCTTTGACTACGATATTAAATGTTGGTGTTTCACCGTTGATGTCCAGACTCACAGTAACCCTCTCCTGACTCTGCGGTGTGTCTTTCTGATCACCGTGGTTACTGTCCTCCTGGTCACCATGGTTCTTGTCAGGACCCGGGGACACAGTGGGTTGGGGTTCAGTGGCGCAGGATGAGTCCTATGATGAAGAGTGACAATGCAGTTTTCACAACAAGCTACATTATGAAAGACGGACTCAGCAATATGACACCATTCTTAACAGCAAGTCAATGTCTCTGCTTGTTATAGAAATGACAATTTCACAGTAAAGAAACCGTTCCAACTAAGTATACCTGGTTTAAAAACGATCAATACATGCAAACCAAATTACACCAGCTAATTTTCATTGGATGTTCATTCACCTAGCTAGCTAGCGCTGGCCAGTTGGCTTATGTTAACTAACGTTAGAGACCTGCTAGAAAACAAAAGCACATCATCAAGGCAACAACCACATAGCTAGCTAGTACTGCTGTTGCGAGCATTGCATTGTACGCTACAAAATACTGAGCAACTTGACTCGCAAGCTATGCCCCACCATTTGGTATAGCAACACACGGTGCAGTTTTGCAGAGCAGAGAGGCGACGTGGATAGCACACGTTCAGATCACTACCTATTCCATTGTAAATCAACCCCTGAGCTAGCTGGCTAGCTACTAGCTAACTGATAAGTTAAGATATACATCTAGTTTAGTTTTAACTTGTGATGACTGCCAATGTTGTTTGGTCGTAACCTCGCGTCTCGTTGGATGTAGGCTGGGAAATACCAACACCTGAGAATATTTAATCGAAAGTTACTGTATTATTTTTTTGACAGGATAGCTCTGCTAACGTTACAATGTTGTGAATTTAAATAAACAGGTACATAAACTGTCAAAACTCGCTTTAGCGTCCTACTTCCGGTTTAGGTTGTCTGTTGAGTGTGCATTAGCGCCGACATGCGGTCTGGAAGATAAAGGCAACAGATTACACATCTCTTGCAGTGGTGCAACGTACTTCATTAGGTCAAAATACTTTGTGGTACTACATAAGTCGTTTTCAAAACTATCTGTACTTTACTAAGTGTATCTGTACACTGTTCCTGGGGAGCTACCATCCTGTAGGTTTAAACCAGGCCTCTCCAACACTGTTCCTGGGGAGCTACTATCCTGTAGGTTTAAACCAGGCCTCTCCAACACATGTTCCTGGGGAGCTACTATCCTATAGGTTTAAACCAGGCCTCTCCAACACTGTTCCTGGGGAGCTACTATCCTGTAGGTTTAAACCAGGCCTCTCCAACACTGTTCCTGGGGAGCTACTATCCTATAGGTTTAAACCAGGCCTCTCCAACACTGTTCCTGGGGAGCTACTATCCTGTAGGTTTAAACCAGGCCTCTCCAACACTGTTCCTGGGGAGCTACTATCCTGTAGGTTTAAACCAGGCCTCTCCAACACTGTTCCTGGGGAGCTACTATCCTGTAGGTTTAAACCAGGCCTCTCCAACACTGTTCCTGGGGAGCTACTATCCTGTAGGTTTAAACCAGGCCTCTCCAACACTGTTCCTGGGGAGCTACTATCCTGTAGGTTTAAACCAGGCCTCTCCAACACTGTTCCTGGGGAGCTACTATCCTGTAGGTTTAAACCAGGCCTCTCCAACACTGTTCCTGGGGATCTACTATCATGTAGGTTTAAACCAGGCCTCCCCAACACTGTTCCTGGGGAGCTACCATCCTGTAGGTTTAAACCAGGCCTCTCCAACACTGTTCCTGGGGAGCTACTATCCTGTAGGTTTAAACCAGGACTCTCCAACACTGTTCCTGGGGAGCTACTATCCTGTAGGTTTAAACCAGGCCTCTCCAACACTGTTCCTGGGGATCTACTATCCTGTAGGTTTAAACCAGGCCTCCCCAACACTGTTCCTGGGGAGCTACCATCCTGTAGGTTTAAACCAGGCCTCTCCAACACTGTTCCTGGGGAGCTACTATCCTGTAGGTTTAAACCAGGACTCTCCAACACTGTTTCGTCCTGTAGGTTTTTGCTATAACCTTCATGTAGCGCACCTGATTCTAATAATTAGCTGGTTGATGAGCTGAATCAGGTTAGTTACAAGTGGGATTGGAGCCGGAAACCTATAGGAGGATAGCTCTCCAGGAACAAGGTTGGAGAGCCCTGGTGTAAAACCTATAGGAGGGTTGCTCTCCAGGAACAAGGTTGGAGAGCCCTGGCTGAAACCTATGATGAATCATTTAAATGCTGATGGCAGTGACTTCTTTGAGAATGACAATTAGCTCATCCACAGGGCACGAGTGGTCACAATGGTTTTATGAGCATGAAAACGATGTAAACCATATGCCATGGCTGTCTCAGTCAACAGATCTCAACTCAATTGAACACTTATGGGAGATTCTGCAGCGGGGCCAGAGCCAGCATTTTCCACCACCATCAACAAAACAAAAAACGATGAATTTTCTCATGGAAGAATGGTGTCGCATCCCTCCAATAGAGTTCCCAGACACCTGTAGAATCTATGCCTCCAATAGAGTTCCAGACACTTGTAGAATCTATGCCTCCAATAGAGTTCCAGACACTTGTAGAATCTATGCCTCCAATAGAGTTCCAGACACTTGTAGAATCTATGCCTCCAATAGTTCCAGACACCTGTAGAATCTATGCCTCCAATAGAGTTCCAGACACTTGTAGAATCTATGCCTCCAATAGAGTTCCAGACACTTGTAGAATCTATGCCTCCAATAGAGTTCCAGACACTTGTAGAATCTATGCCTCCAATAGAGTTCCAGACACCTGTAGAATCTATGCCTCCAATAGAGTTCCAGACACTTGTAGAATCTATGCCTCCAATAGAGTTCCAGACACTTGTAGAATCTATGCCTCCAATAGAGTTCCAGACACTTGTAGAATCTATGCCTCCAATAGAGTTCCAGACACTTGTAGAATCTATGCCTCCAATAGAGTTCCAGACACTTGTAGAATCTATGCCTCCAATAGAGTTCCAGACACCTGTAGAATCTATGCCTCCAATAGAGTTCCAGACACTTGTAGAATCTATGCCTCCAATAGAGTTCCAGACACCTGTAGAATCTATGCCTCCAATAGAGTTCCAGACACTTGTAGAATCTATGCCTCCAATAGAGTTCCAGACACCTGTAGAATCTACACCTCCAATAGAGTTCCAGACACTTGTAGAATCTATGACTCCAATAGAGTTCCAGACACCTGTAGAATCTATGCCTCCAATAGAGTTCCAGACACCTGTAGAATCTATGCCTCCAATAGAGTTCCAGACACTTGTAGAATCTATGCCTCCAATAGAGTTCCAGACACCTGTAGAATCTACACCTCCAATAGAGTTCCAGACACTTGTAGAATCTATGCCTCCAATAGAGTTCCAGACACCTGTAGAATCTATGCCTCCAATAGAGTTCCAGACACCTGTAGAATCTATGCCTCCAATAGAGTTCCAGACACTTGTAGAATCTATGCCTCCAATAGAGTTCCAGACACCTGTAGAATCTATGCCTCCAATAGAGTTCCAGACACTTGTAGAATCTATGCCTCCAATAGAGTTCCAGACACCTGTAGAATCTATGCCAAGGCGCATTGAAGCTGTTATGGCGGCTCCTGGTGGCCCAACGCCCTATAAAAAACATTATATTGGTGTTTCCTTCATTCTGGCATTTACCTGTAACTGTACATTCGCTGTAGTAGATTTATCTACATTAAGACACCTTATATTGGTGTTGCCTATATTCTGGCAATTACCTGTAGCTATCTGACCGCTTCTGAAATCAAATGGTTTATTGACCCGTTTCTGTGTTTGCAAACATTGCAGCACGAGGGCGATGTGCGCAAGTAGGTGGAAGAACAAGGGGAGTTCTTATAGAACGCCAGCAAAAAAAGACTATTTACATGTTGTTTATGAGTGCATTTCACACTACTTTTGGATTATAATTGGATTTTAAGGCTCGTATGATTGTCCTGCTTAATATAATGTTTGTGACATCGCAAATCAACTGCATTATACATAAACACTTCAACTTAAACCAGTAAAATGGATCTTTGTCTAGCTTTTGCGACAGGCTTTTATCAATGAGCATTAGCATTCTAGCTAACAACTGCTGCATCCAAAATAGTTATTTTGCAAAGATCACAACCAAATATAATCTCAGCGACTGTTTAAGCAAGAGTCAAAACATCATTGTACGCCTATAAGAACCCTCAAAAGTTATTTTGTTTAGACGTAATAACAACGTAAATCTAGGCTATGTTGAATGGGCGCAGATCGCGATGGCTTTCTTACTGCCGCCAAGAGTCGCGCATCTGTGACGTCAGTGTGTCGCGACCTGGAAAAGGGTCTGTAGATAAGGGCAACAAAGGAGTGAAAGACCTTTTTCCTGTTCCTAAATGTTCATTTATTGGGCAATGGCATTATATGAAAATGGAAGTCATTTCTTAGTATCATGATAGCTTCAATAAGTAAAATAAGATATAAAATAAACACAAGAAATAAAACGCACAGGATTACATAGCATGATTATCTTACACAACACAGAGGACCGTATTGTACTGATCACAACAACACACACACACACACACACACACACACAAACAAACACGTGCGTGCATACAGACGCGCGTGCACACACGCCAGAAAGAAGAACGATTCTGTATAGTCATAAGAGGCATGGTGGGTGTCCAGAATAGCACCCTATTCACCTATATAGTGCACTACATTTCAGCTGAGCCCTTAAGGTTCCCATATGGGCCCTGGTCAAAAGTAGTGCACTATATAAGAAAGGTGCCAGTACTGCTAGTGTTCTCTCTCCATGTCCGGTGAGGGCATGAGTCTCTCATATTTACATAGATGTATGTATTTTTTGCTTAGCTCTCCCCACCCTGGGTGATTGGTTGGACCTTCCACTACTAGAGCCCACCCTGGGTGGTCTGCCTAAATGGCGGGTCGGTCCCATGGGCTTGGGAGCATGTGACCGCCGGTGTTGTTGGAGATTGTTTTTCCGGACGTAGGCCTTCCCACAGTCATAGCACTGGTACGGTCTCTCTCCTGTGTGCGTTCTGAGGTGGACTCTGAGGTCGTATTCCCGGGTGTAAGTCTTGCCACATTCAGGGCAGAGATAGTGTTTTTCACCCCTGGGGGACACGGTGGGTTTCTGTGGTGCTGAGAGGTGGTGGGTTCCTTCCCTCTGCGGTGCCGGGAGGTGGTGGGTTCCCTCCCTCTGCGGTGCCGGGAGGTGGTGGGTTCCCTCCCTCTGCGGTGCCGGGAGGTGGTGGGTTTGTGGTGCCGGAAGGTTGTGGGTTTGTGGTGCCGGTAGGTTGTGGGTTTGTGGTGCCGGTAGGTTGTGGGTTTGTGGTGCCGGTAGGTTGTGGGTTCCCTCCTTGCCAATCTGATTCAGGCATCGTTGTGGTTTCCCAACATTATGTCTGTTGTCCGGAGGTTGTTTAGCTGCTTCTGAAGAAGTCGTCCTCATGTCCATGTCAGGCAGCAAACTGGGATCCCTGCCTGCATGACAGACAAACGGACAGAGAGAAAGGAGAGACAGACACAATGCAACAATGTCATTGTTAAGGTGTGGATGAGATTATTGTTTCAAAAATTTGTTTTGATCACTGACAGTTTGCTAGTAGTCCACCAGGATGTATCAGTGGTAAAGGAGGACACTCACCTGTGTGCACTTTAAAATGCGTTTTGAGATTCCCCTTCTGGTTGAACCTCATCCCACACACAGAGCACTGGTAAGGCCTCTCTCCTGTGTGTGTTCTCATGTGTCTGTCCAGTTTGTTTGCTTGAGTGAACTCTTTCCCACAGTCCGGGCACTTGTGAAACCTCTTTGGTCTCCGTCGTTCCTCTCCCCCAGAACAGTTGAATCGCTCATGGGTCATCAGGAGTCCTTTACTGATGAAGCCCTTGCCACACTCAGAGCAGAGGTAAGGCATCTCTCCTGTGTGTGTTCGCTCGTGGACTTTTAACGTATACTTACTAGAGCAGGTCCGTCCGCACACGGAGCACAGGGGCTTCTCCTCGGTGTGTGTTCGCTCGTGGGCTTTCCAAGCCGGTTTGTGATAGTAACCCTTGCCACAGAAAGAGCAAGAGTAAGGCATCTCTCCCGTGTGAGATCGCTGGTGTTCTTTTAATGATTCTTTGTTGAACCTCTTGCCACACACACAGCAGGTGTAAGGCTTGGCTCCAGTGTCTGTCTTCAAGTGAACCGCCAGAACGCACTTTGAGGAGAACTCTTGTCCACAGCAGCAGGTAATCTTGTCATTCGGGTCTGTTTTAATCTGTTCAGAATTCCTCTTTTGGTGGTATCTCAAACTACATTGATGAGCGAAGCTCTTCCCACACTCAGAGCAGGTGTAAGGCTTCTCTCCTGTGTGGGTTCGCTGGTGTGTTTTCAAAGCTTGTCTAATAATGAACGTTTTCTCACACACAAAGCAAGCGTAGGGCTTCTCTCCTGTGTGGGTTCTCATGTGTATTTGTAGAGCCGATAATGTCTGGCAGTGTTTCCCACAATCTGGGCACGGGTGGGTCTTTTTCTGCCTCGTTCTGCGTTTCATCTGGTGTCGTTCAGGTTCTCCTGATGTAGAGGGCCTCTCCTCGGCTGCAGAGTGATGGCTGGGACTCTCTCCTGTGGGGATGAGACAGGACAGATAGTCAGTGAGACTGAGTCAGACTCAGGTTCTCCTGATGTAGAGGGCCTCTCCTCGGCTGCAGAGTGATAGCTGGGACTCTCTCCTGTTGGGATGAGACAGGACAGATATAGTCAGTGAGACTGAGTCAGACTCAGGTTCTCCTGATGTAGAGGGCCTCTCCTGGGCTGCAGAGTGATGGCTGGGACTCTCTCCTGTGGGGATGAGACAGGACAGATAGTCAGTGAGACTGAGTCAGACTCAGTGTGCATATGCATACCTACCGGGTTTCTCCCTTATTTTACAGCATCTCCTGTGCTTCTCCTGTTGTAGAATTTATGGCAAAGCTATCCAAGACAGCTCCCCAAATGACACTCTATGAAGTGCACTCATTTTGACCATAGCCATAGGGTTCTGGTCAAGATTAGTGGACTATATAGGGAATAGCATACCCTTTGGGACCCATCCCAAGTTAGCCTGGCTCCAGCTACCCACCTGTATTATCTAGTTCCCAGTCTTCTTCTTTGACTACGATATTAAATGTTGGTGTTTCACCGTTGATGTCCAGACTCACAGTAACCCTCTCCTGACCCTGCGGTGTGTCTTTCTGATCACCGTGGTTACTGTCCTCCTGGTCACCATGGTTCTTGTCAGGACCCGAGGACACAGTGGGTCGGGGTTCAGTGGAGCAGGATGGAGACGGGCTGGACGGGTCTTCAGAATCCTATATGATGAAGAGTGACAGTGCAGTTTTAAACAGACACACTAGCTAGTTACATTATTAAACGTAGATTTAGCAATATGACGCCATTCCTAAAGAGCATGGCACATTTTCTGTTGCTGTTGCTTGCTATGGAAAAGACAACTTCTCTTTGAAACAAGCCTTTCCAGATAAGTATAACTGGTTTAGGAACTATCAGTTCCTCGGCGTACACATCCCTGACAATCTGAAATGGTCCATCCACACAGACAGGGTGGTGAAGAAGGCACAACAGCGCCTGACATTTTTCTTGGCCTCTAAAACCCTCACAAACTTTTACAGATGCACAAATGAGAGCATCCTGTCGAGCTGTATCACCGCCTGGTACGGCAACTGCACCGCCCGCCACCGCAGGGCTCTCCAGAGGGTGGTGTGGTCTACCCAACGAGTCACACTGCCTGCCCTCCAGGACACCTACAGCACCTGATGTCACAGGAAGGCCAATAAGATCATCAAGGACATCAACCACACAAGCCACTGCCTGTTCACCCCGCTACCATCCAGAAGGTGAGGTCAGTACAGCTGCATCAAAGCTGGACAGAGACACTGATAAACATCTATCTCAAGGCCATCAGACTTTTAAATAGCCGTCACTAGACAACTTACACCCAGTTCCTCAACCCTGCACTTTAGAGGCTGCTGGCCTGGCCAAAAAATAACATACTGCTTTACTCATATGTATATACTGTATTATATTCTACTTTATTTTAGTCAATGCCACTCCGACATTGCTCGTCCTAATATTTATATATTTCTTAATTCCTTTTAAATGTGTATTGTTGTGAATTGTTACATACTACAGCACTGTTGGAGCTAGGAACACAAGCATTTCGCTACACAGGCAATAAAATATGCTAAATGATGTGTATGTGATCAATAACATTTGATATCGATCAATGCAAACCAAATTTCACCAGCTACTGTTCATTGGATATTCATGCACCTAGCCTGCTGGCCAGTTAACTAGCTACGTTACCTTACTAGTAAACACAATCATATCAGCGAGCCACAACACAACTAGCGAGTACTGATGTTGCTACCGTTCACGGTACTCTATATAAAACACGGAGCAACTTGATTTGCTTAGCCAGCCACAACACTTGGTATAGTAACCGCCGAGCAGATTGCAGAAAAGAGACGTGGCTTAAACCATTCCGATTCTTACCTCGTCCATAGCATAGGGAATTAACATTTATAATGATGACTGCCAATGTTGTTGGTGGTAACCTCGAGTCTCGTTGGATGGAGGCTGGGAATTACCAACGCCTGAGGCTATTTAATCAAAAGCTGCTGACTTTCATTTCATACATTTTTTTTCTGTAAGTGTTTATGAACGATGAGGTGTTATACGTGAAGTTTGGTAAACTGTCGAACTCGGTTTGGCTTCCTACTTCTGGTATGTCTTTAGTTTTCGCTTTAGCGCCGCTATGCGGTCTGGAGAACAAAGACAACAGGTCTCTTGCAACTGTCTGATTGTTTCTGAAATCAAATGTTTTTTATAGATAAAGTTAATAAAGAGAGAAATACGTGTTCCCCCCCTCCCAATGTTCATTTATTGGTCCATGGCATTGTGACATGCAAGTCAATGTGGATTTCTTAGTATCACGACAGCTTCAATAAGTAACATAAGATATAAAAAAAACACAAGGACTAAAATGCAAACACTTCATTTTTGTCGTTTAAAATATGCACAGGACGACAAACTACAGTTGGACTGATTATCTTACCCAACACAGCGGACTTTATTGTACTGATCACAGATGAGGAAGTAACACACACTCACCGGCCACCATCCAGGC
This sequence comes from Brachymystax lenok tsinlingensis, assembly GCA_030435695.1. Lineage (NCBI taxonomy): Eukaryota > Metazoa > Chordata > Actinopteri > Salmoniformes > Salmonidae > Brachymystax > Brachymystax lenok. The sequence goes on from CM059812.1 coordinate 40,321,677, forward strand.
TGGAGTGTAAAGACAACAGATGAGTCTCTTACAACTTAGCCATCTCTGCTTATACTGTCAATGAAACCTAAATGTTATGAGGCATATAGAAAAGGGACAACGTTTGATACTGGCATTATGACATGCACGTCGCCGTGGATTGTTTTTGTATCACTACAGCTACAATACGTAAAATAAGATATTTTTTAATTTATTTTTTTTAAACACTAGAAAGGACAAAAATGCAAATCGCTTAATTTTTGTTGATTAAAAATATGTACGTTACTATAACTACGGTTGGCATGATTATCTTGCACAGTGGGAACCATTATTATACTGATCATAAATGAGGAAGCAACAACATGCGCACACACACACACACACACACACACACACCACACCACACACAGACACACACACACCACACACCCACACACACAACGGAAGCAAGAAGAACAGTTCTGTTTAGTCATGAGAGACACGGTGTGTCCAAAATGGCACCCTATTCCATTTATAGTGCACTACATTTGTCCAGAACCCCATGAGCCCTGGTCAAAAGTAGTGCTCTATATAGGGAATAGGATGCAGACATAGCCATGGAGTTTAAAGGTGCCAGTACTGCCAGTGTTCTCTCTCCATGTCTGGTAACGGCATAGGTCTTTCCACTCGATGCAAAGGCATGGGTCTCTCCACTGTATGGAACGGCATGGGTCTCTCTACACTAGAGAATGGAGACATGGGTTTATCAACCCTGGATAACTGCTGCTTAGAGCTTCCCATCCTGGGTGATTGGTTAGGTCTTCTGCTACTGGAACCCATGCTGACGGGCCTGCCTAACTGACGGGTCGGTCCCATGGGCTTGGGAGCATGTGACCGTCGGTGTTGACGGAGCCCTTGTTTCCGGACAAAGGTCTTTCCGCATTCATCACACTGGTACGGTCTCTCTCCTGTGTGCGTTCTGAGGTGGACTCTGAGGTCGTATTCCCGGGTGTAAGTCTTGCCACATTCAGGGCAGAGATAGTGTTTTTCTCCCTTGGGGGACACGGTGGGTTTCTGTGGTGCCGGGAGGTTGTGGGTTCCCTCGCTCTGTGGTGCCGGGAGGTTGTAGGTTTGTGGTGCCGGGAGGTTTTGGGTTCCCTCGCTCTGTGGTGCCGAGAGGTGGTGGGATGTTCCCTCGCTCTGTGGTGCCGGGAGGCGGTGGGTTTGTGGTGCCGGTAGGTTTTGGGATCCCTCCTCGTCATGCTGATGGAGGCAGCGTTGTGGTCTCCCAGCTTTACGTCTGTTGTCCCGAGGTTGTTCAGAGGGAGTCTCCATGTCAGCCAGTAAACTGGGATCCCCTCCTGTATAGACAGACACACGGACACTCAGTGGGCCCATATGGGCCCTGGTCTAAAGTAGTGCACTATAGATGAATAGGGTGCCATTTGGGACTCAGCCAATGCAACAATGTTATTGTTAAGGTGTGGATGAGATTATTGTTTTAAAAACAACATGGTTTTGACCACTGCCAGTTTGCTAGTAGTCCACCAGGATGTATCAGTGGTAAAGGAGGACACTCACCTGTGTGCACTTTAAAATGCGTTTTGAGATTCCCCTTCTGGTTGAACCTCATCCCACACACAGAGCACTGGTAAGGCCTCTCTCCTGTGTGTGTTCTCATGTGTCTCTCCAGTTTGTTTGCTTGAGTGAACTCTTTCCCACAGTCCGGACACTTGTGAAACCTCTTTGCTCTCCGTCGTTCCTCTCCGCCAGAACAGTTGAATCGCTGGTGGGTCGTCAGGTATGCTTTACTGAGGAAGCCCTTGCCACACTCAGAGCAGAGGAAAGGCTTCTCTCCTGTGTGTGTTCGCTGGTGGACTTTTAACGTCGTCTTATTAGAGAAGGTCCGTCCGCACACGGAGCACAGGGGCTTCTCCTCGGTGTGTGTTCGCTCGTGGGCTTTCCAAGCCGGTTTTTGGTAGTAACCCTTGCCACAGAAAGAGCAAGAGTAAGGCATCTCTCCCGTGTGAGATCGCTGGTGTTCTTTAAGTCGTTCTTTTTTACCGAACCCCTTGCCACACACACAGCAGGTGTAAGGCTTGGCTCCAGTGTCTGTCTTCAAGTGAACCTCCAGAACGCACTTTGTGGAGAACTCTTGTCCACAACAGCAGGTCACCTTGTCAGCTGAGTCTTTCTTCTGGTGTAATCTCAAGCTACTTTGATAAGTGAAGCCCTTCCCACACTCAGAGCAGAGGTAAGGCTTCTCTCCAGTGTGGATTCTCTGGTGGACCTTCAGTGCTGATAACGATGGGCAGTGTCTCCCACACCCGGGGCAGGAGTGGGTCTTCCTGACTCCCCATTTCCTCTTCTGTTGTTCAGGTTCTCCTGAAGCAGGACTCTGTCCTTTACTCTTCTCTGTCTCCTCTCCTGTGTGTGTCATATTCTCTGTCTCCTCTCCCGTGTGTGTCCTGTTCTGATGTCTCCTTAGTGTATACAAGGAGACAAACTTCCTCCCACACGCTAGGCAGCTGTGAGTCTTAGTTTTGCGTTTCACTCGTCGTTGTTCAGGTTCTTCTGATTCGGAATGTTCAGGATCTTCGTATTCGGAATGTTCAGGATCTTCGGATTCGGAATGTTCTGGTTCTTCCGAAGAAGAGGGACTATATTCACTGGCAGATGGTTGGTTGGGACTCTCAGCTGTGGGACAGAGACAGGAGAGAATAAGGGACAGAGGTAAGTGAGTCCAGCTCATGTTGTTATACTTCATTTGGTCCTGGAGAATAGTGTCCTGTCTAGTGGGTGTACTTGTCCATCCTGTCCCAAGGCAAGAGATAGGCTTCTGCACCTAGGCTTGCTTAATTACCTACAGACTGTTCAGTCTTTCGTTCAATCCAGCACTGACACAAAAAACGAACACAAAGTTCTCTAAATTAAATGGACATTAAAGTACATCTCATCTTAACACATCTAATCACTTACCTGTAAGTTAATGGACATTAAAGTACATCTCGTCTTAACACATCTAATCACTTACCTGTAAGTTAATGGACATTAAAGTACATCTCGTCTTAACACATCTAATCACTTACCTGTAAGTTAATGGACATTAAAGTACATCTCATCTTAACACATCTAATCACTTACCTGTAACACAACAATCCCAGTCGTCTTCCTCCTCCTTGACGACAACAACTTTTTGTAGAACTATCCTCAGACTACCCAGTTTGGACCTCTGGTCACCATGGTTCCTGTCAGGACCCGGTGATGACACCGAGAGTTGGGGTTCCGAAGAACTGCGCGGGGACTGTCTGGACTGGTCTTCTGAGTCCTACGATACAATATAGAGAGTGTGTCAGTGTAGTCTTAACAAAAGTGATAAGGATCTGGGCCTAGATATTCATAATGCGTCTCAGAGTATGGGTGCTGATCCACGATCAGGTCCCACCTACCCTTATCTACATAATTAATTCGTTATGATCCAAAAGGCTAAACTGATCCTGGATCAGGCTAAACAGCCTGCGATTCTAGGCTGCTGAAGCTGAGCTAATCTGTATCTGTTTTACCATCTATTATAATTATCTGGCAAGTAACTGTGAAGTCTCTGTGACTGGGATTTAATACTCACGTCAGTCACTTTCTCCCTGCGTTCTGGTGGTATGTGTCTCTCTGGAGCTGGTGGGTCTGTCAACCTCTCAGCGACCCCCTCGCTCTTGGTTCCGCTTGGTTCGGTGTTGTCCACTTGCGCCGACTGGCTGAGGCTAGCATCTCGCTGTATCGTTTTGATGTCGTTTTGCAGCTGGAGTAACCAAGACATTCCCTGGTCCTCTAATTTCATTAAATCGTCACTTTCACAATATTCCTCTATTTTACGACGCAACGAGCGATAATTCTTGCCTTTAACTTGGGAGCCATCTAGGCCAGCTATTCCACAACGTTCGCACAGGTCACGTAAATTGTTCTCGGTTAAATTCCACAAACTCTGTTCTATTCCATCCAGCAACGTTTCCCTCTCTCCGCTCATGTTGTCCTACCCACGCACCAACACAGCTGTAGTCAATGGCAAGATAAGCTACAGTCCGCGAAAGAGATTGTTAATGAGTTAGGACAGTCCTCTGAAGTGAAGCAGCAAGCTAGCTAGCTTCACGTCGACTACTTCCTATTTTCTTCTTCACCTTTTTTTTATTTTTTATTCTACTGTCGTGTTTTATTGTTTTTTTTTTTCTCACGCTTTGAAAAACAACTGAACATGCGCCACCTACTGTACTGGAGGTGTGAAGACGAACAGGACGTTAAAACGGGAGAATTTCCATGTAGGTACTGAACGGTTTGTTGAATTGATAAGAGTAGAGAAGCAAGTTTTTGCAATGATGATTTTTGATTCAATCAAATACCTTATGCAGAAGGTCACACGGACTGTGTTCACATGCTGTAGGTATGCTACTGCTGCCAGTCATCAGGTTTCTTAGCTCCATCAGGGAGCTTCAATAGAGTAGAGTTAATGTGCTGTGTTATGTCAACTAATTAAACATAAATATCCGCAATAAGGTACAGTAACTAATGATATCATGAACCTAATTAAACATAAATATCTGCAATAAGGGTACAGTAACTAATGATATCATGAACCTAATTAAACATAAATATCTGCAATAGGGTACAGTAACTAATTATATCATGAACCTAATTAAACATAAATATCTGCAATAAGGGTACAGTAACTAATGATATCATGAACCTAATTAAACCTGACAGAGCTTGAGAGGATCTGCAGAGAAGAATGGGAGAAACTCCCCAAATACAGTTGTGCCAAACTTGTAGGTTCATACCCAAAAAGACTTCAGGCTGTAATCGCTGCCAAAGAGGCTTCAACAAAGTACTGAGTAAAGGGTCTGAATCCATATGTATATGTGATATGTCCGTTTTTGTTTTTAATAAATTAGCAAAAATGACTAAACCCGTTTTTGCTTTGTCATTATGGGGTATTGTGATGTCATTATGGGGTATTGTGATGTCATTATGGGGTATTGTGATGTCATTATGGGGTATTGTGTGTCGATTGATGATGGGAAAAAACGATTTAATCAATTTTAGAATAAGGCTGTAACGTAATAAAATGTGGAAAAAAATCAAGGGGTCTGAATACTTTACGATTGCACTGTAGGCAATATATATATAAGATCATACTGTGGACACCTAAGGCTATAGGTCTATGCATGCAATGCCCTGATACATTTAGTGCTGAAATCAGCTGACCCGTGAGGTGTGTCGTGAATGAGCCTAGACAGTTTGACCTGGTGACTCCTCCAACCTCCAGACAGAGCCACGGTAACACTGAGACAAGGAAGAAGAAGCAGAAGAAGGACAGGAAGAGGCCTCGACCACAGACAGCCGGGGAGCAATAGACCCCAGTTAAAGGCAGAGAGGAGAGGCCTCGACCACAGACAGCCGGGGAGCAATAGACCCCAGTTAAAGACAGAGAGGAGAGGCCTCGACCACAGACAGCCGGGGAGCAATAGACCCCAGTTAAAGGCAGAGAGGAGAGGCCTCGACCACAGACAGCCGGGGGGCATCGGAACCCAGTTAAAGACAGAGAGGAGAGGCCTCGACCACAGACAGCCGGGGGGCATCGGAACCCAGTTAAAGACAGAGAGGAGAGGCCTCGACCACAGACAGCCGGGGAGCATCGGAACCCAGTTAAAGACAGAGAGGAGAGGCCTCGACCACAGACAGCTAGGGAGCATCAGAACCCAGTTAAAGGCAGAGAGGAAGTGATTGGTGGGGGTAGACTGTATGCTAGTGCTAGTGCATTGTAATTGCTATATTAAAAAAAAACGATAAAATCCAACAGTTGTGAAACTGTGGAACTAAAAGAGAAGTGTTACTGGTTTTCATAAACTAGTTAAATGATTTGTTGAATAAAGTGTTGAAGAAGTAGAGTAGCATTATAACACCTACAGGCTCCGGGGGTGTAACCGATGTGAAATGACTAGCTAGTTACCCGGGTGCGCGCTAACAGCGTTTCAATCGGTGACGTCGCTCGCTCGGAGACCTTGAAGTAGTTCTTCCCATTGCTCTGCAAGGGCCGCGGCTTTTGTGGAGCGATGGGTAACGATGCTTCGAGGGTGGGTGGCTGTTGTCGATGTGTGCAGAGGGTCCCTGGGGCGAGGAGAGGGACAGAAGCTATACTGTTAGGGGGGCTTCACCGTAGGTGTCCTGCAGCGAGACCATATTGTGGGCTCCAGCAGAACACCACAGGGGAGCTCGAGGGTAACTGTGTGAAGAGCAGGTTGTAGTTTGTCCTCAGATGAAGTGCTGAACCTCTGCTTTCAGTTAAGAATTAATTTCAAGAAATTGGTTTTAGCTGAAACCCTATAACCGGGATTTAGCGAGTGTGTTGTCCAGTCAACTAGGAACGCTAGCAGGAGTGTCTGAGACTATGCCGCGCTTATACAAATAGTATAACCCCTTGGTTGAACATATTCTGCGTGAAAGGCGAGATAACACGCAGTAAGAACCGGGCCACGCAAAAATAGCACCGAGCGGACTATAAATAAATAGATTGGATTGCTCGTTCGTGTTGTACACATAAATAGCCCCCGCTGACGCGTAGTATACGGTGTCACAAACTACCCGTGAAGTGTTAACAGTAAGGAGTGTGCTAACCTCTGTGGCAAGCAGAGATTTACCAAGAGGGGGGACCCGGGTTGATAAAGTGAAGCCCAGGGCTCCATTGCTAACTCAGCCTCGGGTAGGAAGACCGGGAGGCCCCCTCACCATTAAAGAGGCTGTTACCGCGGCCTTCCATAGTGTGGTCAAGAGAAGATCCACAGGCAAAGACTGTGAGTGAACCCAGCAGGACGTCTGGGAGGCGGCCCGTACTAGTCACCTCGACAGGAGGACAATTCATGTTTTAGGAAAGTGGCCTTTTTATATATATATAAAGTTTTGCCTATGCTACACATCAAAACACAAAGAATAGTGTTTTTGTAATTTGTTCTAGGCTGTTTTTAAGAACATGTAAATGTGGCTCATTTGGCCAACATCCCTCGTTAATTGATGGCGCTGGCTGCGCCAGGTTGGATCTGAATGCATATGGAGGTCCGTTACATTTCTAAAATGTCAGGCAAATTCCCCGTCGTGTTGTCTGGCGCCTACTTTTCCTAAAGGAAACTCTGAAATTTCATATTGTTTTTATGGAGATTTTAGAATATTCTCTTGAAAATCTGTCACCAAAATCTGGTCATGGCTGTTGGTGGTTAATGTATCACTGATCTAACGTTGTCATAAAAGTCCCGTGGCATTTTCTAGGACGGTTATATCCGGGTACTGACCACCAAAATCGGGGACGTCTGGTCACCCTAAAATAAATTAACAGATTGAATGGTCTATTTAAGAAATAAGGTCCGAAGGGGTGTGGTATATGGCAAATTTACCACGGCTAAATTCTGTTATTCACTGCGCAAGCCTGTAGTGCCTGGATACATTAATTAGCTGTGATATATTGGCCATATACCACAACCCCCGAGGTGCCTTATTGCGATTATAAACTGGTTACCAACATAATTAGAGCAGTATGGCAGGTAGCCTAGTGGTTAGAGTGTTGGACTAGTAACCGAAAGTTAGCATGAATCCCCAGAGGTGACAAGGTACAAATCTGTCGTTCTGCCCCTGTTCCTAGGCCGTCACTGAAAATAAGAATTTGTTCTTAACTGACTTGCCTAGTTAAATAAATGTACAAAAATAAATACCAGTGGGCTCTATCTGATATACTACGCCTGTCAGCCAATCAGCATTCAGGGCTCAAATCACCCAGTTTATAATGATTGATAGAACAGAGAAGCAGGTTGTTGCAAACATGATTTATTAAATCAAACACAATTGTTAAAACATAAATATCTGCAATAGGATACAGTAGCTAATGAACCTAATCAATGGCTTTGATCAGGTCCTTCAAATAGAGTCCGAGCAGGAGTGAGGCTTATGTTCTCTGTGTGGTGATGCTGGTCTTCGGCGGTGTGATTCTCCTGGTGGGGAGGTCTGTCCTCGCGGTCGGCGCAGTGGTTAGGACTCTCTCCTAAGGGAACAGTAAGTACGGGTTACATATAGTACACAATACGGGCAATAGACTGCCCTTTGGGACGCAACCTTTAAGATATGAGATGTTACCCAAATGGCACCCTACTCTCTGTTTATCATATGTGCATAGTCACTTTAACTATACATTCATGTACATACTACCTCAATTGGCCCGACCAACCAGTGCCCCCGCACATTGGCTACCCGGACTATCTGCATTGTGTCCCGCCAACCCCTCTTTTACGCTACTGCTACTCTCTGTTCATCATATATGCATAGTCACTTTAACCATATCTACATGTACAGTGGGGCAAAAAAGTATTTAGTCAGCCACCAATTGTGCAAGTTCTCCAACTTAAAAAGATGAGAGAGGCCTGTAATTTTCATCATAGGTACACTTCAACTCTGACAGACGAAATGAGAAAAAGAAATCCAGAAAATCACATTGTAGGATTTTTAATTTATTTATTTGCAAATTATGGTGGAAAATAAGTATTTGGTCAATAACAAAAGTTTATCTCAATACTTTGTTATATACCCTTTGTTGGCAATGACAGAGGTCAAACGTTTTCTGTAAGTCTTCACAAGGTTTTCACACACTGTTGCTGGTATTTTGGCCCATTCCTCCATGCAGATCTCCTCTAGAGCAGTGATGTTTTGGGGCTGTCGCTGGGCAACACGGACTTTCAACTCCCTCCAAAGATTTTCTATGGGGTTGAGATCTGGAGACTGGCTAGGCCACTCCAGGACCTTGAAATGCTTCTTACGAAGCCACTCCTTCGTTGCCGGGCGGTGTGTTTGGGATCATTGTCATGCTGAAAGACCCAGCCACGTTTCATCTTCAATGCCCTTGCTGATGGTAGGCTTTGTTACTTTGGTCCCAGCTCTCTGCACGTCATTCACTAGGTCCCCGTGTGGTTCTGGGATTTTTGCTCACCGTTCTTGTGATCATTTTGACCCCACGGGTGAGATCTTGCGTGGAGCCCCAGATCGAGGAAGATTATCAGTGGTCTTGTATGTCTTCCATTTCCTAATAATTGCTCCCACAGTTGATTTCTTCAAACCAAGCTGCTTACCTATTGCAGATTCAGTCTTCCCAACCTGGTGCAGGTCTACAATTTTGTTTCTGGTGTCCTTTGACAGCTCTTTGGTCTTGGCCATAGTGGAGTTTGGAGTGTGACTGTTTGAGGTTGTGGACAGGTGTCTTTTATACTGATAACAAGTTCAAACAGGTGCCATTAATACAGGTAACGAGTGGAGGACAGAGGAGCCTCTTAAAGAAGAAGTTACAGGTCCGTGAGAGCCAGAAATCTTGCTTGTTTGTATGTGACCAAATACTTATTTTCCACCATAATTTGCAAATAAATTCATTAAAAATCCTACAATGTGATTTTCTGGATTTTTTTTCCTCATTTTGTCTGTCATAGTTGAAGTGTACCTATGATGAAAATTACAGGCCTCTCCCATCTTTTTAAGTGAGAGAACTTGCACAATTGGTGGCTGACTAAATACTTTTTTGCCCCACTGTACATACTACCTCAATCAGCCCGACTAACCAGTGCCTGTATGTAGCCTGGTTAGGGCCTGTAAGTAAGCATTTCACTGTAATGTCTACACCGGTTGTATTCAGCATTTCACTGTAAGGTCTACACCGGTTGTATTCAGCATTTCACTGTGAGGTCTACACCGGTTGTATTCAGCATTTCACTGTAAGGTCTACACCTGTTGTATTCAGCGCACGTGACAAATAAACTTTGATTTGATTCCCTATAGAGCTCTGGTCTAAAGTAGGGGATAGGATGGCACCCTATTCCCCATAGAGCTCTAGTCTAAAGTAGGGGATAGGATGGCACCCTATTCCATATAGAGCTCTGGTCTAAAGTAGGGGATAGGATGGCACCCTATTCCCTATAGAGCTCTGGTCTAAAGTAGGGGATAGGATGGCACCCTATTCCATATACAACTCTGGTCTAAAGTAGGGGATAGGATGGCACCCTATTCCCTATAGAGCTCTGGTCTAAAGTAGGGGATAGGATGGCACCCTATTCCCTATAGAGCTCTGGTCTAAAGTAGGGGATAGGATGGCACCCTATTCCCCATAGAGCTCTGGTCTAAAGTAGGGGATAGGATGGCACCCTATTCCCTATAGAGCTCTGGTCTAAAGTAGGGGATAGGATGGCACCCTATTCCCTATACAACTCTGGTCTAAAGTAGGGGATAGGATGGCACCCTATTCTCCATAGAGCTCTGGTCTAAAGTAGGGGATAGGATGGCACCCTATTTCCCATAGAACTCTGGTCTAAGGTAGGGGATAGGATGGCACCCTATTCCATATAGAGCTCTGGTCTAAAGTAGGGGATAGGATGGCATCCTATTCCCCATAGAGCTCTGGTCTAAAGTAGGGGATAGGATGGCACCCTATTCCCTATAGAGCTCTGGTCTAAAGTAGGGGATAGGATGGCATCCTATTCTCCATACAACTCTGGTCTAAAGTAGGGGATAGGATGGCACCCTATTCTCCATAGAGCTCTGGTCTAAAGGTAGGGGATAGGATGGCACCCTATTCCATAGAGCTCTGGTCTAAAGTAGGGGATAGGATGGCATCCTATTCCCCATAGAGCTCTGGTCTAAAGTAGGGGATAGGATGGCACCCTATTCCCCATAGAGTTCTGGTCTAAAATAGGGGATAGGATGGCACCCTATTCCCTATAGAGCTCTGGTCTAAAGTAGGGGATAGGATGGCACCCTATTCTCCATAGAGCTCTGGTCTAAAGTAGGGGATAGGATGGCACCCTATTCTCCATAGAGCTCTGGTCTAAAGTAGGGGATAGGATGGCACCCTATTCCCTATACAACTCTGGTCTAAAGTAGGGGATAGGAGGGCACCCTATTCTCCATAGAGCTCTGGTCTAAAGTAGGGGATAGGATGGCACCCTATTCCCCATAGAACTCTGGTCTAAGGTAGGGGATAGGATGCCATTTGGGACACAAAGATAGTAAGTCCTCATTACTTCATGTTTCTTTAAGGTCACCATGCTCCCTCTACTTACTAAGTTCAACAGCCTCCCTCCCTCTACTTACTAAGTTCAACAGCCTCCCAGTCCACTTCTTCTACTGAGGACTGAATGAATCTGCTGACTTCCTCGTCCTCTTCTTCTTTAACTGTCACCCTAACAGTTTGACTCAAGTCCTCCAGCTCCACCTCTTCCTCTTCTTCTTTAACCATTACCCCAACAGTTTGACTCAAGTCCTCCAGCTCCTCCTCCTCCACTACTGTAATGTTCACCCCCAGTGTCTGGCTGAAGGCCTCTCTGTCGTCAGAACCCAGTGACCTGGGTTTGGATCTGGATTGGTCACCCGGATTCTAGAATGAAAACAGTGATCAATAATAAAGGAAGTAATATTTCCTCTGAAGATCAGGGTCTGTGTTAATAAAGCATCTCAGAGGAGGAGTGCTGATCTAGGATCAGGTCCCCTTGGTACATGTGATGTTGTTCAGATCAGATCCAATAGGAGTGCTGATCTAGGATCAGGTCCCCTTGGTACATGTGATGTTGTTCAGATCAGATCCAATAGGAGTGCTGATCTAGGATCAGGTCCCCTTGGTACATGTGATGTTGTTCAGATCAGATCCAATAGGAGTGCTGATCTAGGATCAGGTCCCCTTGGTACATGTGATGTTGTTCAGATCAGATCCAATAGGAGTGATGATCTAGGATCAGGTCCCCCTTGTCCGTCCATTCTTTATAATCTAAAATGCAAAACTGATCCTAGATCAGCATCCCTACTCTGAGATGCTTGATACATTTGGCCCCTGAAATAGATTACATTAGTTTACAGTAAAATGTGAAAAGCTCATTTTCTCCCACCTTGCTGATGTGTGATGTAGGGGGACATCCTTCACTACCAGAGCCATCGACAGGACTCTCTCCTGTGGAGATTGGTATTATAGGTTATAATGAGACTACCAACCTGAGTCATGGACAGGACTCTCTCCTGTTTATCATTTGATGGAAGGATGGATGGTCAAAAGTAGTGCACTACGTAGGGAATAGGGTGCCATTAGGGATGTACAGTATATTAGGGTAAAGTAGTGCACCAGGTAGGGAATAGGGAGCCATTTGGGATGTACAGTGGGGAAAAAATGTATTTAGTCAGCCACCAATTGTGCAAGTTCTCTCACTTAAAAAGATGAGAGAGGCCTGTAATTGTCATCATAGGTACACTTCAACTATGACAGACAAAATGAGGAAAAAAAATCCAGAAAATCACATTGTAGGATTTTTATGAATTTATTTGCAAATTATGGTGGAAAATAAGTATTTGGTCAATAACAAAAGTTTATCTCAATACTTTGTTATATACCCTTTGTTGGCAATGACAGAGGTCAAACGTTTTCTGTAAGTCTTCACAAGGTTTTCACACACTGTTGCTGGTATTTTGGCCCATTCCTCCATGCAGATCTCCTCTAGAGCAGTGATGTTTTGGGGCTGTCGCTGGGCAACACGGACTTTCAAAGATTTTCTATGGGGTTGAGATCTGGAGACTGGCTAGGCCACTCCAGGACCTTGAAATGCTTCTTCTGAAGCCACTCCTTCGTTGCCAGGCGGTGTGTTTGGGATCATTGTCATGCTGAAAGACCCAGCCACGTTTCATCTTCAATGTCCTTGCTGATGGAAGGAGGTTTTCACTAAAAATCTCACGATACATGGCCCCATTCATTCTTTCCTTTACACGGATCAGTCGTCCTGGTCCCTTTGCAGAAAAACAGCCCCAAAGCATGATGTTTCCACCCCCATGCTTCACAGTAGGTATGGTGTTCTTTGGATGCAACTCAGCATTCTTTGTCCTCCAAACACGACGAGTTGAGTTTTTACCAAAAAGTTATATTTTGGTTTCATCTGACATTCTCCCAATCCTCATCTGGATCATCCAAATGCTCTCTAGCAAACTTTAGACTTGCCTGAACATGTACTGGCTTAAGCAGGGGGACACGTCTGGCACTGCAGGATTTGAGTCCCTGGCGGCGTAGTGTGTTACTGATGGTAGGCTTTGTTACTTTGGTCCCAGCTCTCTGCAGGTCATTCACTAGGTCCCCCATGTGGTTCTGGGATTTTTGCTCACCGTTCTTGTGATCATTTTGACCCCACGGGTGAGATCTTGCGTGGAGCCCCAGATCGAGGAAGATTATCAGTGGTCTTGTATGTCTTCCATTTCCTAATAATTGCTCCCACAGTTGATTTCTTCAAACCAAGCTGCTTACCTATTGCAGATTCAGTCTTCCCAACCTGGTGCAGGTCTACAATGTTGTTTCTGGTGTCCTTTGGCAGCTCTTTGGTCTTGGCCATAGTGGAGTTTGGAGTGTGACTGTTTGAGGTTGTGGACAGGTGTCTTTTATACTGATAACAATTTCAAACAGGTGCCATTAATACAGGTAATGAGTGGAGGACAGAGGAACCTCTTAAAGAAGAAGTTACAGGTCTGTGAGAGCCAGAAATCTTGCTTGTTTGTATGTGACCAAATACTTATTTTCCACCATAATTTGCAAATAAATTCATAAAAAATCCTACAATGTGATTTTCTGGATTTTTTTTCCTCATTTTGTCTGTCATAGTTGAAGTGTACCTATGATGAAAATTACAGGCCTCTCATCTTTTTAAGTGAGAGAACTTGCACAATTGGTGGCTGACTAAATACTTTTTTCCCCCCACTGTATATTAGGGTAAAGTAGTGTACTATGTAGGGAATAGGGTGCCATTAGGGATGTATCTTAGGGTAAAGTAGTACACTATGTAGGGAATAGGGTGCCATTAGGGTCGAATAACCTGCCTCTACTTACTAAGATGAGCAGGGTCCCAGCCGACGTCCTCTCCATCAGAATTGATCAGACCGCCAACTTCCTCCTCCCCGTCTTCCTGTCCCCCGTTGTGACCGAGCTCCTCCCTCATGTGTGTCTGTAGGTGTTTTCTCAGAGCCTGCTCTGTAGGGAGGTCCTGTCCACACACTGGGCAGCGTCGAGTCCCTGGGGAAATGGTTTGCGAACGTTAGAACATTCCAGAATGAACATTCCGGAACGTTCATAGAAAATCGTTCCAACTGAAATTGTTACTCTGGCAACATGTCGGCTGTGAAGGGCGTGCTGTTGAACTCACCTCCTGTCTGGTTCTCTCTCGCGTGGGTCCGGAGGTGGTACTTCAGAGTGGCAGGCTGGGCGAACCTCCTCCCACACAGGGCACAGAAGTACGGCTTCTCCCCTGTATGCACCATCTGGTGTCTCTTCAGGACGTCTGCCTGGCTGAACCGTCTCCCACAGTCAGGGCAGGAGTACGGCTTCTCCCCTGATGGATGGACGGACGGACGGACAGACGGGTGGGTGGGAAAGACAGACAAGTGTCACTCCACAATAATGAGCCATTTACTTTATGTTCGTATTATTATTTCCTATTGTTGTTGAATTGTTGAGAAGGAACCTGCAAGTAAGCATTTCGTTGGACGGTGTACACCATGTCTATCCCGTACATATGTCAAATCTGTAATGTCTGCTGTCAATTGCTGCATGAAGCTTCAAGTTTTATTTAAAGAACCACATTGTGGACAACTCAGAGTTTTGAGACACTGATATCCTTCGATCGTTAAATCAACCTCACCTGTATGCACTCTCAGGTGGACTTTCAGGTGCCCGTTGTCGCGGAAACCCTTACCGCACTCAGGGCAGACGCAAGGTTTCTCTCCTGTGTGAGACCTAAATCAAATCATACTTTATTTAAAGTGCATTTAAACTTGAAACAGACTTTACAGTAAAACAACAAGGAGATCAAATGAAAACAAGAATGAAATAAACGACCTTTGGTGCATCTTCAGGCTGTCCTTCTGGGTGAAACTGGCGCCACACTCCGGGCACTGGTAAGGCTTCTCCCCGGTGTGAATCCGCTGGTGTTTCTTCAAGTTTCCTATCTGAGCAAAGCCCTTGCCACACACAGAACAGGAGTAGGGCCTCTCTCCCGTGTGTGTTCGCTGGTGCACTTTCAAAAATTCATTTTGGGTGTAACTCTTGCCACAGACGGAGCACGAATAAGGTCTCTCCCCCGTGTGTGTCCGTAGGTGAACTCTAAGACTTCCCTTCTGGGTGAAGCTCTTCCCACACACAGAGCAGGAGTGAGGCTTTTCTCCGGAGTGTATCCTCTCATGTTCTCTGAGGCCTCCTGAGTGGGCGAACCTCTTGCCACAGTCAGGACAGGGGTAGGGCTTCTCCCCTGTGTGTACTCTTTGGTGTCTCACCTTATGGAACACAATGGAAATAAGTCATTGACTTGTTATGTTTAGCCCGTCACGTTTCATGTACTGTGTGTATATGTCATTCTTTAAACTGGCAAATAAAACCCATCAAACTCACCAGGTCACATGGGCGGGAAAACTCTTTCCCACAGTCCAGACAGCAGTGAGAAAAGGTTTTGGTTGGTTCTGTTTGGTTCTCTTGATCAGGTTCTCCTGATGCAGGGGGGCTGTGGGATGGGGACGGGCTGGGCTGCTCGTCAACATCATCCTAAAAGAGGAGGAAGGGCAGAAGGCAGCCTTGATGAGTTCTGGAGAGGGGAACATTTGTTTTGTTGTGGTAGACTATTTGAGTGTTGTTGCGGTAGACTATATGAGTGTGTTGTTGAGGTAGACTATATGAGTGTTGTTGTGGTAGACTATATGAGTGTGTTGTTGCGGTAGACTATATGAGTGTTGTTGTGGGGTGGCAGGTAGCCTAGTGGTTAGAGCGTTGGACTTGTAACCGGAAGGTTGCAAGGTCAAATCCCCGAGCTGACAAGGTAAAACTCTGTCGTTCTGCCCCTGAACACTGTTCCTAGGCCATCATTGAAAATAATAATTTGTTCTTAACTGACTTACCTAGTTAAATAAAGACAAAAAATGAAATTAAAAAAAGTCTATACGAGTGTGTTGTTGCGGTAGACTATATGAGCGCTTTGTTGCGGTAGACTATATGAGCGCTTTGTTGCGGTAGACTATATGAGCGCTTTGTTGCGGTAGACTATACGAGTGTTGCTGCGGTAGACTATACGAGTGTTGCTGCGGTAGACTATACTATACGTGTGTTGTTGCGGTAGACTATATGAGTGTGTTGTTGCGGTAGACTATATGAGTGTTGTTGCGGTAGACTATATGAGTGTTGTTGCGGTAGACTATATGAGTGTGTTGTTGCGGTAGACTATATGAGTGTGTTGTTGCGGTAGACTATATGAGTGTGTTGTTGCGGTAGACTATATGAGTGTTGTTGTGGTAGACTACATGAGCGTGTTGTTGCGGTAGACTACATGAGCGCTGTTGTTGCGGTAGACTACATGAGCGCTTTGTTGCGGTAGATTATATGAGCGCTTTGTTGCGGTAGACTATATGAGTGTTGTTGCGGTAGACTATGAGTGTTGTTGCGGTAGACTATATGAGTGTGTTGTTGCGGTAGACTATATGAGTGTGTTGTTGCGGTAGACTATATGAGTGTGTTGTTGCGGTAGACTATATGAGTGTGTTGTTGCGGTAGACTATATGAGTGTGTTGTTGCGGTAGACTATATGAGTGTGTTGTTGCGGTAGACTATATGAGTGTGTTGTTGCGGTAGACTATATGAGTGTGTTGTTGCGGTAGACTATATGAGTGTGTTGTTGCGGTAGACTACATGAGTGTGTTGTTGCGGTAGACTATATGAGTGTTGTTGTGGGGCGGCAGGTAGCCTAGTGCTTAGAGCGTTGGACTTGTAACCGGAAGGTTGCAAGGTCAAATCCCCGAGCTGACAAGGTAAAAACCTGTCGTTCTGCCCCTGAACAAGGCAGTTAACCCACTGTTCCTAGGCTGTCATTGAAAATACATTTGTTCTTAACTGACTTGCCTAGTTAAATAAAGATAAAAAATGAAATTAAAAAAAGTCTATATGAGTGTGTTGTTGCGACAGACTATATGAGCGCTTTTTTCGCGGTAGACTATATGAGCGCTTTGCTGCGGTAGACTATACGAGCGCTTTGCTGCGGGAGACTATACGAGCGCTTTGTTGCGGGAGACTATACGAGCTCTTTGTTGCGGTAGACTATACGAGTTCTTTGTTGCGGTAGACTATACGAGTTCTTTGTTGCGGTAGACTATACGAGTTCTTTGTTGCGGTAGACTATACGAGTTCTTTGTTGCGGTAGACTATACGAGTTCTTTGTTGCGGTAGACTATATGAGTGTGTTGTTGCGGTAGACTATATGAGTGTGTTGTTGCGGTAGACTATATGGGTGTGTTGTTGCGGTAGACTATATGGGTGTGTTGTTGCGGTAGACTATATGGGTGTGTTGTTGCGGTAGACTATATGAATGTTGTTGCGGTAGACTATATGAGTGTGTTGTTGCGGTAGACTATGAGTGTGTTGTTGCGGTAGACTATGAGTGTGTTGTGGTAGACTATATGAGTGTGTTGTTGCGCTAGACTATATGAGTGTTGTTGCGCTAGACTATATGAGTGTTGTTGCGGTAGACTATATGAGTGTGTTGTTGCGGTAGACTATATGAGTGTGTTGTTGCGGTAGACTATATGAGTGTGTTGTTGCGGTAGACTATATGAGTGTGTTGTTGCGGTAGACTATATGAGTGTGTTGTTATGTAGACTATATGAGTGTGTTGTTGCGGTAGACTATATGAGTGTGTTGTTGCGGTAGACTATATGAGTGTGTTGTTGCGGTAGACTATATGAGTGTTGTTGCGGTAGACTATATGAGTGTGTTGTTGCGGTAGACTATATGAGTGTGTTGTTGCGGTAGACTATATGAGTGTTGTTGTGGTAGACTATATGAGTGTTGTTGTGGTAGACTATATGAGTGTTGTTGTGGTAGACTATGAGTGTGTTGTTGCGGTAGACTATGAGTGTGTTGTTGCGGTAGACTATATGAGTGTGTTGTTGCGGTAGACTATATGAGTGTGTTGTTGCGGTAGACTATATGAGTGTTGTTGTGGTAGACTATGAGTGTGTTGTTGCGGTAGACTATATGAGTGTGTTGTTGCGGTAGACTATATGAGGGTCCAATACTTTGATCAGGGAATCAGGGCCTGTATTTAACAAAGCATCGAACAGTAGGAATGCTGACCTCAGACCCTCCAGGTAATCCTAAGGCAAAACTGATCCTAGAGCAGAGTGTTTTGTGTGAGTGCTTGGTAGGAACAAAAGACTGCACCCACTGCTCTGCAGATAAGACTGGCCTTGCCTGAAAAGACCCAGCCAGTGGCATGGTGTTTAAAGTCGCGACTACAGACTGACTGAGCAGCAGCAGTAAACAAACTGCCAGCTTGATAACTTTGTAACATTGACAACCACACTCAAATCAGTTTTCAGATGACTGAGGATAAACGGACCTGGCCAACTCTTGTCACGCGTCGTCTTGCAATTACAGCAACGGAGTTTTCTCAACCCCGATGTGGGACAAAGCTTTGCCTGATTCGTGTAATGTGAGGCATTCCGAGTCCGAAGCGCCAGGACAAGGTTAGTAGATTTGCCTGGCTATCTAACGGGCATTCGTTCCTCCGGTGTCTTACCTCGTCCACCGTCGGTCGGTCAGAACCGGGGGCAGTGAATTCTGCCGACATGTTATTGATTGTTGTTCTTTTGCGTTCACTTCAACTCGAGGTCACTCACGTCACTTGAACAATTTAGTGGTCGTGAAAACGATTTGAAACCTAACCAGCCATCTAAACGAAGGCTATACATGCAGAAATCCTATATGTTGCCATTTTTTTAACAGTAACTAACTAGACTGTTTTGAAGAGAGGGAAATAAGCCGACTGACTGCGTTACTTCATCACCGTACTTCCGGGTGTGATTCTTCTGCATCAGTAAACTACCTGGCGCAATAGCGCCACCTTTTGTGCAGGAGTGAGAAGGCAGGCAATACAAGGCGCCTACAACCTGCAGGAATCTCGTTCTATGATTATGTATTTATTTGTTTAGACTTTAACTAGGCAAGTCAGTTAATAACAAATTCTTATTTACAATGACGGCCTACCCCGGACGACACTGGGCCAATTGTGCCCTGCCCTATAGGACTCCCAATCACGGCCTGGATTCAAACCAGGGACTGTAGTGATGCCTCTTGCACTGAGATGCAGTGCCTTAGACCACTGCGCAATTCGGTCCTCAAACCAACGTTAAAGGTGCATGCCTCCACCTACTGTACTGTTGGATTGTGTCATTCACGGTTTACAACTTTTCTAAATCCTCCTCAGTACTTATGAGAAAATAAAAAAGAGCCCTACTAACTTCTAATAGACCCTCCCCCATCCTCAAAATACCTTCCAAATCCCCATCCAACCTCAATAACCCTACACTTCAATCTTTCCCTCTGTTCAACATACTTAAGACAACATAACACAAGCTCCACCGTTTCATCGACCGTACACTCCAGACACAAATCATTCACAAATAATTCACATGCTTGCCAACCAGACGTAATGACGAGTTCAATGTACAATGTCCTAAGCGCAATCACCACCTCTTCCTTCCTAATCTGACCTTTCTTTAGAGGGCATATAAACTCCGGTCCTTGTGCTGAGTCCCATCTCTTCTGCCACACATCTATCAAAATGCCTCTTATCTTACATTTGGCCTCCCCTCTACCAGGTGGAACAATAATATCAATTATATCTCGTTTCAAAGCTCTTTTGGCTAACTAGTCTACAATTACATTCCCTTCCACACCCGAATGTGCTGAGACCCAGCAGAATCTCACTACTGGCCTCCCAAGTTGCGCAGTGGTATAAGGCACTGCATCGCAGTGTTGAGACGTCACTACAGCCTGGGGTTTGATCCCAGGCTGTGTCACAACCGGCTGTGACCGGGAGTCCCATAGGGTGGCGCACAATTGGCCCAGTATCGCCCAGCTTAGGGGAGGGCTTTACTTGGCTCATCGCGCTCTAGAGACTCCTTGTGGCAGGCTGGGCGCCTGTAGGCTGACTTCGGTCATCAGTTGAACAATGTTTCCTCTGACACATTGGTGCAGCTGGCTTCCGGGTTAAGCGAGCGGGGTGTTATGAAGCGTAGCTTGGCGACCTTCACCTCTCCCGAGCCTGTTGGGGAGTTGCAGTGTATAGTATTGAGAGAACACCGCACCCATTCTCTATTGAGAGAACACCGCACCCATTCTCTATTGAGAGAACACCGCACCCATTCTCTATTGAGAGAACACCGCACCCATTCTCTATTGAGAGAACACTGCACCCATTCTCTATTGAGAGAACACCGCACCCATTCTCTATTGAGAGAACACTGCACCCATTCTCTATTGAGAGAACACTGCACCCATTCTCTCAATTCTCCATAATAACATGAATACCTCCAATAGCAGGCCACTCCTATCAGATTTACCAGATGATAAACTATTCAAGACAGAGAATCTGAGCATACTATAATTCTAGAAGGTTGTACGTCCTCCACCCACTGGAGGGCGACTATTATCGCCAACAGTTCAACTGAGTATATTGACAGTTCCCTTGCCGTAATCATAGTAAACACTTCAATATAGCCCTGTTCCATTTTCTGCACGCCATATACAAAACCCACGTTTACCAAGACCGTCTTCAAGCATAGCAAATAAAACCTTATTCTTGATATCCATCAGCTTGGCTCAGTAGTGTGAAAAGAGTATGCATAAAATGGTACTTTATAGATTAAAAAGTTAAGAGGCAGGTTTTGTAACTTATTTATTCAAGCATCATGACACACACCATGTTTACTAGCTTATAGCGGCGTAATGAACTGAATGATAGCATGGATGGAGCCACAGCTCGCTCTCTGTGATCAGACGTCCTGGGACTGGACGTTAATTGGATGATATCCAATAAAGAACAGAATTATTACATGAACCTTTTTAAGCAGTCATTTCAGCTGGGTTCCTCACGCAGGATGGGGTTCCTCACGCAGGATGGGGTTCCTCACGCAGGATGGGGTTCCTCACGCAGGATGGGGTTCCTCACGCAGGATGGGGTTCCTCACGCAGGATGGGGTGGACAGAGAACAAGCATTCCACGATTCCAATTTAGAGCACCCTCTAGTGGCCATTTCTTGGGTTCACGTTCTCTGGTTCAAGTTCAATGACCAACTCCACAGCACTGATTATTTCATCTCTCCATCCGAACTGGGTGCCTTCTTCAAGTGGAATTTAGAACCATGTCCATTGTAATTGTTCCAACCGAGCCTATCGTTCTGCATCACAAGGTTAATAGTTGTGTTTGTCCACCCTACTAACAACACCCATAGTTCTACTGTCAACACTTACTGATAAAGCCTCCCCATTCTCTCCCCCCAAACGGAGTAGGGTGAAGTTGCCCCTAGACGCTGGTCAGTTTTGCATTTCCCCCCACTGATGGTTAAGGTTAGGATTCAGGCAGGGGAACCTGTGGGAAACTTCACCCAGCGTCTGTCTCTTCCCCTGCAGCCTGTGTCCTGCTTCAGAATTCTGTGAAGGTGGAATTTAGAACTATGTCTATTCCAAAGGAGTCTATTGTCCTCCTGTCGTCTGATGACGACCAAAGTGTATCATTGTTTTTTGTCCAGCCGGCTAACATCACCTATAGGAATACTAAGCTTATCATGTCTTATGTTCAAAGCCTCCTGGTTATTCACTCCGTCTCCTCTCCAGTATCAGCGTGTGTCCGGTCACTGTGGTGTGTCCGCTGGTGAGCCCGTAGCTTCTGACAGCGGCCGTATCGCTTGCCACAGTAGTCACAGCTGTACGGCCTCTCCCCGGTGTGAACTCTGTGGTGTATCCTGAGGTCTGACGCTCTAGAGAACCCTCTCCCACAGACCAGACACAGATGAGGCTTCTCTCCGGACTGTGAGACTGCTGGTGCTCCCGCAGATGTCCTGATTGGGTGAAACTCTTCCCACACACAGGGCAGGAGTAGGGCTTCTCTCCCGTGTGTGTGAGGAGGTGTCGTCTCATGGCTCCCAGGTGAGCGAACTTCTTGCCACAGTCGGGGCAGGGGTAGGGCTTCTCTCCCGTGTGGATTCTCATGTGGATCTGTAGTACCGAGAGCTTGTAGCACTCTCTGCCACACACTGAGCAGCAGTGGGATGTCTTCGTTTTGGGACTCTCCTGGTGTTCAGGATGCTCTGATGTAGCGGGACTCGCTTTGCTGTCTAAGCCACAGTTAGGGCTCTCTCCTGTGTGAATAACAGAGCGGGTTATAGGTATTAAAGGCAAGCAAGTTGGGTTAGGTATTATGGCAAGCAAGTCGACATTCATTCACGGTCCATATCCCAAATGGTACACTATTCTCTATCAAGTGCATTCACTTTGTCCAGGACCCTGGTAAACAAGTAGTGCACTTTATAGGAGATAAGTTGACTGGGATTCTGTTCACCCTAACAGTCAGCGTTCTGTCTCCACTTACTATGTTGAACAGAATCCCAGTCAACTAAAGAACAGTCAGCGTTCTGCCTCCACTTACTATGTTGAACAGAATCCCAGTCAACTAAAGAACAGTCAGCGTTCTGTTTCCACTTACTACACTGCTCAAAAAAATAAAGGGAACACTTAAACAACACAATGTAACTCCAAGTCAATCACACTTCTGTGAAATCAAACTGTCCACTTAGGAAGCAACACTGATTGACAATAAATTTCACATGCTGTTGTGCAAATGGAATAGACAACAGGTGGAAATTATAGGCAATTAGCAAGACACCCCCAATAAAGGAGTGGTTCTGAAGGTGGTGACCACAGACCACTTCTCAGTTCCTATGCTTCCTGGCTGATGTTTTGGTCACTTTTGAATGCTGGCGGTGCTTTCACTCTAGTGGTAGCATGAGACGGAGTCTACAACCCACACAAGTGGCTCAGGTAGTGCAGCTCATCCAGGATGGCACATCAATGCGAGCTGTGGCAAGAAGGTTTGCTGTGTCTGTCAGCGTAGTGTCCAGAGCATGGAGGCGCTACCAGGAGACAGGCCAGTACATCAGGAGACGTGGAGGAGGCCGTGGGAGGGCAACAACCCAGCAGCAGGACCACTACCTCCGCCTTTGTGCAAGGAGGAGCACTGCCAGAGCCCTGCAAAATGACCTCCAGCAGGCCACAAATGTGCATGTGTCTGCTCTAACGGTCAGAAACAGACTCCATGAGGGTGGTATGAGGGCCCAACGTCCACAGGTGGGGGTTGTGCTTACAGCCCAACACCGTGCAGGACGTTTGGCATTTGCCAGAGAACACCAAGATTGGCAAATTCGCCACTGGCGCCCTGTGCTCTTCACAGATGAAAGCAGGTTCACACTGAGCACGTGACAGACGTGACAGAGTCTGGAGACACCGTGGAGAACGCGTTCTGCTGCCTGCAACATCCTCCAGCATGACCGGTTTGGCGGTGGGTCAGTCATGGTGTGGGGTGGCATTTCTTTGGGGGCCGCACAGCCCTCCATGTGCTCGCCAGAGGTAGCCTGACTGCCATTAGGTACCGAGATGAGATCCTCAGACCCCTTGTGAGACCATATGCTGGTGCGGTTGGCCCTGGGTTCCTCCTAATGCAAGACAATGCTAGACCTCATGTGGCTGGAGTGTGTCAGCAGTTCCTGCAAGAGGAAGGTATTGATGCTAAGGACTGGCCCGCCCGTTCCCCAGACCTGAATCCAATTGAGCACATCTGGGACATCATGTCTCGCTCCATCCACCAACGCCACGCGTTGCACCACAGACTGTCCAGGAGTTGGCGGATGCTTTAGTCCAGGTCTGGGAGGAGATCCCTCAGGAGACCATCCGCCACCTCATCAGGAGCATGCCCAGGCGTTGTAGGGAGGTCATTCAGGCACGTGGAGGCCACACACACTACTGAGCCTCATTTTGACTTGTTTTAAGGACATTACATCAAAGTTGGATCAGGCTGTAGTGTGGTTTTCCACTTTAATTTTGAGTGTGACTCCAAATATAAATTTGATTTCCATTGATAATTTTAGTGTGATTTTGCTGTCAGCACATTCAACTATGTAAAGAAAAAAGTATTTAATAAGATTATTTCATTCATTCAGATCTATGATGTGTTATTTTAGTGTTCCCTTTATTTTTTTGAGCAGTGTATGTTGAACAGAATCCCAGTCAACTAAAGACCAGTCAGCGTTCTGCTTCCACTTACTGTGTTGAACAGAATCCCAGTCAACTAAAGAACAGTCAGCATTCTGCCTCCACTTACTATGTTGAACAGAATCCCAGTCAACTAAAGAACAGTCAGCGTTCTGTTTCCACTTACTATGTTGAACAGAATCCCAGTCAACTAAAGACCAGTCAGCGTTCTGCCTCCACTTACTGTGTTGAACAGAATCCCAGTCAACTAAAGACCAGTCAGCGTTCTGCCTCCACTTACTATGTTGAACAGAATCCCAGTCAACTAAAGACCAGTCAGCGTTCTGCCTCCACTTACTATGTTGAACAGAATCCCAGTCAACTAAAGAACAGTCAGCGTTCTGCCTCCACTTACTATGTTGAACAGAATCCCAGTCAACTAAAGACCAGTCAGCGTTCTGCCTCCACTTACTATGTTGAACAGAATCCCAGTCAACTAAAGAACAGTCAGCGTTCTGCCTCCACTTACTGTGTTGAACAGAATCCCAGTCAACTAAAGAACAGTCAGCGTTCTGCCTCCACTTACTATGTTGAACAGAATCCCAGTCAACTAAAGAACAGTCAGCGTTCTGCCTCCACTTACTGTGTTGAACAGAATCCCAGTCAACTAAAGAACAGTCAGCGTTCTGTTTCCACTTACTATGTTGAACAGAATCCCAGTCAAATTCTTCTCCATCAGAATTTATGAAACCACCAACTTCAGCCTCCTCCTCCTCCTCTTCTTCAATAGAAATGTTCATCCCAGGTGTTTGAGTGATGTCCTCCTCATGGCTTGGATCAGGACTCTGGGACTCTAGAGCTTTGCTGCTGGATTGGTCACTAGGATCCTACAATGAAAACATCAATAACCATGTTAGAACTATTTATAAACACAATACAAGAAAGACTTCTGTTCAATCCTTTCAAGACCTGAAAACTATTACATTTGCTTTGAAGGTTCCCTGTGTATATATATATATATATATATATATATATATATATATATGTGTTTTTTTTAAATCTTATATAAAATGTTTGTCATTATTTTCTCCCACCTTGTTGATGTGTGATGTAGGGGGACTTCCTCCTTCACTACCAGAGTCATGGACAGGACTCTCTCCTGTGGAGATAGGTTGGTATTATAGGTTATAGATAACCATTTTGTTGCTTCTGGACTACCTGCTAAACTTAAAAAAAAAAACGTTTATTAACCATTTAAATCAAAACTTCTCATTTAACAAATTTACCAACGTCTTAGTTCTACTTTTTTTTTTTTGCATTAAACTTTTTCACCCCGGACGCTTTATCTGAACGTGGTTCGTCAGGACCTCCACCAGCCGAAGCTAAGTAGTAACATGAACATGATGCCTTCTAATTGCAGTCGCTGTACTCATAATATACAGGAGAACGATCGCCTTACGGCGAGGATAGCCGTGCTGCAAGCCCAGCTTCAGACGCAGTCGTCTGTGCCACCAGTAAGCACAGATAGCAGTAGTATAAATCCCCTCACACAGTCCCCGCAGCCGGACTATTTTCTCATGGCTTCTGGAAAGAAATGCTGTTGGCATTGTTGGATTCTGGAGTAAACTGTGAACATTGTTATACTCCGAGTATAGGAACATTAGTTACACAAGAGACATGAGGGGGTGTCCATAATGAAGCTTGGGAGGGGCTGAGTGCAGGGAAAACAGTTGCATGTGACAGGCTCATATCACTTAGTTCCCTGCTCAGCAAGAATGATGCAATGTTCAGAGATGAGGAGCCTCCACCCAGAGTGGGGTGTGTATACTACCCCGGGGGAAGCCATGTCTGAACACAGCTGGAACCACCCTTTGGGAATATTAAACTCGGTTAAGCTTCTCTAGTGTCCGTGAGTTATTGACTCTGGAAAATAAGAACCTGACAGCATGTTGAACTGGTGTCGCTCATTCAGCAGACAGAAACTTTCAACCGGTTCTCCCCATTAAGCAGCGGGTTGGAGTCAGAGGCCGAGCCTTCTCTGGTCTCTACTCTTCCCATTACGGGGTCTGAGACGCCGAATGGCCTCCCACCATTAGCTCTGACAAATTGAAAACTCTAGTCATTGGCGACTCCATTATCCGTAGTATTAGACTTAAAACGAATCATCTAGCGATCATATACTGTTTACCAGGGTCCGGGCTACCGACGTTAAGGCTAATCTGAAGATGGTGCTGGCTAAGGCTAAATCTGGCGAATGTAGAGAGTATAGAGATATTGTTATCCACGTCGGCACCAACGATGTTAGGATGAAACAGTCAGAGGTCACCAAGCGCAACATAGCTTCAGCGTGTAAATCAGCTAGAAAGATGTGTCGCATCAAGTGATTGTCTCTGGCCCCCTCCCAGTTAGGGGGAGTGATGAGCTCTACAGCAGAGTCTCACAACTCAATCGCTGGTTGAAAACTGTTTTCTGCCCGTCCTAAAATATACAATTTGTAGATAATTGGCCCTCTTTCAGGGCCTCACCCACAAACAGGACCAAGCCTGGCCTGCTGAGGAGTGACGGACTCCATCCTAGCTGGAGGGGTGCTCTCATCTTATCTATCAACATAGACAGGGCTCTAACTCCTCTAGCTCCACAATGAGATAGGGTGCAGGCCAGGCAGCAGGCTGTTAGTCAGCCTGACAGCTTAGTGGAGTCTGCCACTAGCACAGTCAGTGTAGTCAGCTTAGTGGAGTCTGCCACTAGCACAGTCAGTGTAGTCAGCTTAGTGGAGTCTGCCACTAGCACAGTCAGTGTAGTCAGCTTAGTGGAGTCTGCCACTAGCAGTCAGTGTAGTCAGCTTAGTGAAGTCTGCCACTAGCACAGTCAGTGGAGTCAGCTCAGTTTGCCCCATTGAGACCATGTCTGTGGGTTGGGAAAATCTAAACATGGCAGTGTTCGCCTTGGCAATCTCACTGGAATACAGACCTCCATCCCTGTCATTTTTAAAGAGACTGATAATACCTCACAACTCAAAATAGGACTAGTTAATGTCTGATCCCTCACTTCCAAGGCAGTCATAGTCAATTAACTAATCACTGATCATAATCTTGATGTGATTGGCCTGACTGAAACATGGCTTAAGCCTGATGAATTTACTGAGTTAAATGAGGCCTCTCCTCCAGGTTACACTACTGACCATACCCCACGCGCATCCCGCAATGCAAAGGCGGAGGTGTTGCTAACATTTGACAGCAAATGTCAATATATATATAAAAAAGCTGTTAGGTCTTTTGAGCTTCTAGTCATGAAATCTATGCAGCCTACCCAAGCACTTTTTATAGCTACTGTTTACAGGCCTCCTGGGCCATATACAGCATTCCTCACCGAGTTCCCTGAATTCCTATCGGACCTTGTAGTCATGGCAGATAATATTCACATTTTTTGTGACTTCAATATTCACATGGAGAAGTCCCCATTTTCATTCCAAAAGGCTTTCGGAGCCATCATCGACATCATGTCCAGCATGGCTCTGGACCTACGCATTGACACAGTCATACTCTGGATCTAGTTTCGTCCCGTGGAATAAATATTGTGGATCTAAATGTTTCGGATCATAATCCTGGACTATCGGACCACCATTTTATTATGTTTGTAATCACAACAAATAATCTGCTCAGACCCCGACCAAGGATTATCAAAAGCTGTGCTGTTAATTCTCGGATAACCCAAAGATCCCTAGATGCCCTTCCAGACTCCCTCCACCTACCCAAGGACGTCGGAGTACAAAATTCAATTAACCCCCTAACCGGGTATCTACATTTCACTTTGCTTAATACCCTAGATGGGCAGTCACAACTCTAAAAACAAAAAACATTTGTCACAAGAAATGAACTCCCTGGTATACAGAAAATACCTGAGCCCTGAAGCAAGCTTCCAGAAAATACCCGAGCCCTGAAGCAAGCCTCCAGAAAATACCCGAGCCTTGAAGCAAGCCTCCAGAAAATACCCGAGCCTTGAAGCAAGCTTCCAGAAAATACCCGAGCCTTGAAGCAAGCTTCCAGAAAATACCCGAGCCTTGAAGCAAGCTTCCAGAAAATACCCGAGCCTTGAAGCAAGCTTCCAGAAAATTGGAAAGGAAACAGCGCTCCACCAAACTGGAAGTCTTCTGACTAGCTTGGAAAGACAGTATCGTGCAATATTGAAGAGCCCTCGATCAGTCTACTTTTCTAACCTGATTGAGGAGAATAAAGACAATCCAAAGTGTATGTTCGATACTGTTACAAAACTAAAAAAGCAGCATTCCCCAAGACAGGATGGCTTTCACTTCAGCAGTGAATTTCATGAACTTCTTTTACGAAAAGATCTGTATCATTAGAAAGCAAATTACAGACTCCTCTTTGAATCTGCGTATTTCTCCAAAACTCAGTTGTCCTGAGTCTGAACGGAACTGCCAGGACCTCGGATCAATGGAGACGCTAGAGTTTTTTAATCCTGTATCTCTCGCAACTGTTCACGAAAAATGTCAGGGCCTCTAAACTATTCCAACTCAACTACTGAAAGAGCTACTTCCTGTACTTGGCCCTCTTATGTTGAACATAATAAACGGCTCCCTATCCTCCGAATGTGTACCAAACTCACTAAAAGTGGCAGTAATAAAGACTCTCCTGAAAAAGCCAAATCTTGACCCAGAAAATAAATACAAATATTGGCCTATATTGAATCTCCCATTCCTCTCAAAATTGTTGAACTGCCTTCCTGAACACAAATAACGTATATGAAATGCTTCAGTCTGGTTTTAGACCCCATCATAGCACTGAGACCGCACTCGTGAAGGTGGTAAATTACCTTTTAATGACGTCAGACCAAGGCTCTGCATCTGTCCTCGTGCTCCTAGACCTTAGTGCTGCTTTTGACACGATCGATCACCACATTCTTTTGGAGAGATTGGAAACCCTATTTAGTCTACACTGACATGTTCTGGCCTGGTTTAGATCTTATCTGTCGGAAAGATATCAGTTCGCCTCTGTGGATGGTTTGTCCTCTGACAAATCAATTTGTAAGTTTCGGTGTTCCTCAAGGTTCCGTTTTAGGACCACTATTGTTTTCACTATATATTCTACCTCTTGGTGATTTCATTCAGAAACACATTGTCAACTTTCACTGGTTGGTATTACAGGTTATAATGAGACTACCAGAGCCACGGACAGGACTCTCTCCTGTGTAGATAATTTGTGAGTTAAATAATTGGGTCGGTAAATAAGCCAACAAGTGATGTAGGTCTAGGTTGTGTCCAAAATGGCACCCTATTCCCCACAGGGCTCTGGTCCACAAATGGCACCCTATTCCCCATAGGGCTCTGGTCCACAAATGGCACCCTATTCCCCATAGGGCTCTGGTCAAAAATAAGTGCACTATAAAGGGAATAGGGTGTCAATTGGAACACACAACCGATACAACCGATTGTGTCAGCATTCTGCCTCTACTTACTGAGATCAGGGAAACTCCAGCCAACTTCTTCTCCTTCAGCATTGATGAAACCACCAACCTCCTCCTCTTCCTCCTCCTCCTTCACTTTCACTGGCAGGCAGAGAGAAAGACAAAGCATCTGTTTGTTAACTTGAGACACAGCTATTGATGTACAGGCATCTTTAGTCTAAAGGTAGAACTAGTCATCATCATCATCAGGTCAGGACATGTGGTCAGGAAAACCTCCTGGGGACAGTTTCTCAGACACAGAATAGGCTTAGTGCTGGATGAACAAGCACTGTCAATGTGCTTAGTCCTGGACTAACAAGCACTGTCAATGTGCCTAGTCCTGGACTAACAAGCATTGTCCTGGACTAACAAGCATTGTCAATAGGCCTAGTCCTGGACTAACAAGCATTGTCAATAGGCCTAGTCCTGGACTAACAAGCATTGTCAATATGCCTAGTCCTGGACTAACAAGCATTGTCAATAGGCCTAGTCCTGGACTAACAAGCATTGTCAATAGGCCTAGTCCTGGACTAACAAGCATTGTCAATAGGCCTAGTCCTGGACTAACAAGCATTGTCAATGGGCCTAGTCCTGGACTAACAAGCATTGTCAATGTGCCTAGTCCTGGACTAACAAGCACTGTCAATAGGCCTAGTCCTGGACTAACAAGCACTGTCAATGTGCCTAGTCCTGGACTAACAAGCATTGTCAATGGGCCTAGTCCTGGACTAACAAGCATTGTCAATGGGCCTAGTCCTGGACTAACAAGCATTGTCAATGGGCCTAGTCCTGGACTAACAAGCATTGTCAATGGGCCTAGTCCTGGACTAACAAGCATTCTCAATGGGCCTAGTCCTGGACTAACAAGCATTGCCAATAGGCCTAGTCCTGGACTAACAAGCATTGTCAATGTGCCTAGTCCTGGACTAACAAGCATTGTCAATGGGCCTAGTCCAGGACTAACAAGCATTGTCAATGGGCCTAGTCCTGGACTAACAAGCATTGCCAATAGGCCTAGTCCTGGACTAACAAGCATTGTCAATAGGCCTAGTCCTGGACTAACAAGCATTGCCAATAGGCCTAGTCCTGGACTAACAAGCATTGCCAATAGGCCTAGTCCTGGACTAACAAGCATTGTCAATGGGCCTAGTCCAGGACTAACAAGCATTGCCAATAGGCCTAGTCCTGGACTAACAAGCATTGTCAATGGAGATTCTCCATTAAAAGCTCTTCTTAGTCCAGGTATAGGCTCACTCCTTTCGGGACACTCCCAGTCCTTTATGCATGGTTTATTATGAATAAATGATCTTCCAACTCACCCTGGAAAGTAGCTGCCATCTCCCTCTCCCCCTCACCTTGACCACCACCTCCTGTCCTCTGGTGAGTCAGCTTGTGAGCCCGGAGATTCTTTGACCTGATGTAGCTCTTGCCACACTCTGCACAGCGGTAGGGCCTTTCTCCTGTGTGAACTCTGTGGTGAATCTTCAGATCTTCTGCTCGGATATACTGTTTCAGACAGATCAGACAGTGGTGCTTCTCTCCGGAGTGAGACTGCTGGTGCTCTTTCAGATGTCCTGATTGGGTGAAACTCTTCCCACACACAGAGCAGGAGTAAGGCTTCTCTCCCGTGTGCGTGAGGTGGTGTCTTCTCATGGCTCCCAGGTGAGCGAACTTCTTGCCACAGTCGGGGCAGGGGTACGGCTTCTCTCCCGTGTGGATTCTCATGTGGATCTGCAGTATGGATAACTTTTGGCAGTGTCTTCCACACACTGGACAGGCGTGAAATGTCTTGGGTTTCTGCTGATTCTCCTGCTGTTGTTTAGCTACTCCAGATGGAGGTTGTCTCTCTCCTGTGTGAATGATAGAACTAATGCGTTATAACAGTTTTATTGGTGGAAATACATGAATTCAACACATCTGAGTTAGACCAGTGTTTTTCAATCCTGGTCCCAGGGACCCAAATGGGTACACATTTTTTATTTTATTTTTTTGCCCTAGCACTAAAACACTTGTTGATGATGAGTTGAAAGTGTGTGAGTGGTAGGGCTAAAACTGAAAACATGCACCCCTTTGGGTCCCCAGGACCAGGATTGAAAAACACTGCGTTAGATGATCAACGATAAGTAATCTTCTGTTAGATTACTATTCTGTCACCAAAAGTTCCAATTCAATAAATTCCAAACTATTCCAACTTACTAAAAAGAGAATCCCAGTCCACTTCTAGCAGCTTGGGACCCTGCCGTGTTCTCTGGTTCCTGTGGTTCCGGACAGGAACTGGTGACTGTGTGGGTTTAGGTCGAGTGGGACAGGAGTTAGACAGGCTGGATCTGCCATCACCGTCCTACAATAAATGTTTAAATTACATTTTAGTCATTTAACAGACACTCTAATCCAGAGCCATTTACAGGTGCAATTAGGGTTAAGTGTCTTGCTCGAGGGCACGTCAACAGATTTTTCAGAGTCGGCTGCAATGCATCTGTAAGGCACTGCATCGGAGTGCTAGAGGCGTCACTACAGACACCCCGGTTCGAATCCATGCTGTATCACGGTGATTGGTATTACCATAGGGCGGCGCACAATTGTCCCAGCGTCGTCTGGGTTTGGCCGGTGTAGGCCGTCCTTGTAAATAACAATTTGTTCTTAACGGACTTGCCTAGTTAAATAAATATGAAAAATATAAAATTCAAAACTAGTAACTGTCCCAATGCTTGTAACCGCTAGGCTATCTGCCACAGATACAATGATGGAACAGAGGAATGTCTGACGTCAACTACAATGTATTATTACGCTACAACGACCATGAGTTTTACCCCCGACAATGTATCCGTCCCGAATGGCTATATAGTACAATACCTCAGTCCTATGGACCCTGGTCAAAAGCAGTGCACTATATAGGGAATCGGGTGCCATTTGTTACAGGGCCAATACGATCTGACCAGGAAACCCTCCATAAAAGGTTCCTGGCCAAGTCACGTGGTCTTTAGTCAGGGGATAAATCTGCGGCCTATAATATGAATCTGACAGACCGCTAAAGATGACCTTTACTACCATGATCTACTGTCCGGGAATATACCGACCATTAGATGAAGCAAATAACCCCAGGAATCAACTAAGCGGCTCGCCTTTTATTCTACGATAACTCGCCACTAACATGTGGTGTGGCAACACACCACGGCGCCAGCTACCTAGAGAAACGTTTGGTTCTAGATGTGCGGCTTTCTCACCTCGTCCATTTGTGAATCGACCCGACAGTTCTTCGGTAGACTTCGGGGTTTGGAGAAATGTCCACTAATAACCAGCTGTCACTTCAGAACCGGGTCGGATCAGTTGTCGTGAAACTATTTGACGGCTAACTTGTTAGCTAAACACGCTAAGTTACCAAAGTTGTTTTGTGCCTCGTCGCGTCCAACTCGTTAAGAGTTACATCATGTTGTTGTTTTTTTGTTGACAGACGGGCGAATGTCTATGCCAATCACAACCGTATCAGAACCGGCATATGGACATATTTGATCAGTATTTGGAAGTGAAGCAGCTAAGTAGCGCCTGCATCCACCGACTCCTGGGATATTCTTCTTCGGTCAGTGAGCAGCTTCATGGCGCTCTACCGCCACGTGTTGGAGGAGAGAGGCACTACAAAGGAGGGAGAGGGGCAACTGCCTGGTCAACTGCCATAGACCCTAGTGACATTCATTAAAACATCATTGATTCGTAAAGCTAGGGAAAGGAGCAGGTTTTTTTTAAAGGGCTATTTATTCAATCATGACATTGATTGTGCATAGACGTCAGTGAGTGGTACTGCATATGTTGTCTTCAACGCACTGGGTTTATTAGTGGCACCACCAGAGCATTGACAAATATGATAAAATGGGAAGGAATTTAACATATTTCAATGATTGAGATGTATATATATATATATAATTACAGAATATGTTCTGTACCTGACTAATTCAACAGAATGTTTGTGGTCAGTAGATGGGTTGGTTGTTTATCAACTACCAATGAGGGTGCAAACTTTGGGGAAAAACAAGGCAAGGTTGGCTTATACAGTTGACAATATGTAAACTATATTTTTATTCTCCAAAATGTTTATTGAAAACCAATACATTTGCACACTGAGCACTTATTGTCGCTCAAATACATCGTTCCAGTTGTTGGTTAGCTAGCTAGTGAATTTGAACCATATTGGCCTAGATGAGACCGATCAGCCAAAACAAGACATGGTATCGAGAACAAGATGAAACTATGGCAGCTTCTTGTCATTGTTGCTTGCTATATGACGTTCAGAAGCACAACACATGGCCTTCTGCCCCATCGACTTGCTCCATCATTTTCGTGACTATCAAATGTCATTAGTCACATAGGCTGAAGACAACAGGTGTAGAGCCCTAACCAACAATGCAGTTACGAAAAATAAAAGGCAACCCTTCTATACACTATATATACAAAAGTATGTGGACACCTTCAAATTATTGGATTCAGCTATGTAAGTCACATCCGTTGCTGACAGGTGTTTAAAATCGAGCACATAGCCATGCAATCTCCATAGACAAACCAGTAAAAGGGCTTTACTGATGAGCTCAGTGACGTTCAACGTGGCACCGTCATAGGATGCCACCTTTCAACTAACTGCATGTAAAAGTCGCCTGTCCCGGTTGCAACACTCACTACCGAGTTCCAAATCGCCTCTGGAAGCAACTAAAGCGTAATAAATGTTCGTTGGGAGCTTCATGAAAGGGGTTTCCATGGGCGAGCAGCCGCACACAAGCCTAAGATCACCATGCGCAACGCCAAGCGTCGGCTGGAGTGGTGTAAAGTTCGCCACCATTGGACTCTGAAGCAGTGGAAACGCTTTCTCTGGAGTGATGTATCACGCTTCATCATTTGGCAGTCCGATGGATGAATCTGGGCTTGGCGGATTCCAGGAGAACGCTACCTGCCCCAATGCATAGTGCCAACTGTAAAGTTTGGTGGAGAAGGAATAATGGTCTGGGGCTGTTTTTATTGTTTGGGATAGCCCCTTAGTTCCAGTGAAGGGAAATCTTAACGCTACAGCATACAATGACATTCTAGACGATTCTGTGCTTCCAACTTTGTGGCAACAGTTTGGGAAGGCCTTTTACTTTTTTCAGCATGACAATGTGAAAAAAGTGCACAAAGTGAGGTCCATACAGAAATGGTTTGCTGAGATCAGTGTGGAAGATCTTGACTAGCCTGCACAGAGCCCTGACCTCAACCCCATCGAACACCTTTGGGATGAATTTGGAATGCCGACTGCGAGCCAGGCCTAATCGCCCAACATCAGTGCCCGACCTCACTAATGCTTTTGTGGCTGAATGGAAGCAAGTCCCTACAGCAATGTTCCAACATCTAGTGGAAAGCCTTCCCAGAAGAGTGGAGGCTGTTATTGCAGCAAAGTTGGGACCGACTCCATATTATTGCCAATGATTTTGTAATGAGATGTTAGATGAGCAGGTGTCCACATATTTTTGGTCATGTAGTTTATGTTTTAGATCAAACTCAGTTTCTCAACACGAATCATTTGTCTCTGACTTTGCTGCCCTCCTCTGGTGGAATCTAGAACTACAGTCCATTCTATTGCTTCTTTGTCTACAGATCATCACCACAAAGATTCTACCTGCATCCCAAATGACACCCCATTCCCTATGTAGTGCACTAGTTTTGATCAGGGCCTGGTATTTAGGGAATATGGTACCATTTGGGACGCAGAAAATCCTATGTGGACGGCTAGTCCTTGTTTCGGTCCATTCTATTCATTTAGTGTCTAGAGATGGTCAACACAAAGAGGAATCTATCCTAATGTGAAAGGCTAGTCCTCGTTTTCCTCCACCCTGCTAGCATCAACTCCTTCTCCTCTTCATTACTGATACTAATACAATCCTCTTCACTCTTCACCCCTGCAGCCAGGTCTTCCCCTGTCCCAGTCCCAGGGTTTGGTAGTGAGCTGCTGTGACATTTCCTCTGATGGGCTCGGAGGTTCTGGGTTCGTACGTAGCTCTTCCCACACTCCTCACAGCTGTAGGGTCTCTCTCCAGTGTGGGTCCTGAATCAATCAAAACATCAATTCATGAATTAATCAGTGTATCACAAATGTATTTAATAAAGCCCTTTTAACATCAGTAGTTGTCCCAAAGTGCTTTACCTGAAGTGAGCGACGAGGGCCTTAGCTTTGGAGAAGCTCCTACAACAGACGGAACAGTTGTGTTTCTCCTCGCTGTAATAATAATAATAATAATAATAATAAATGCATTTTATGTGTAAACCACTTTTTATTACACACAGAAATCACAAAGGTTACGTTTACACAGGCAGCCTAATTCTGATCTTTTGCTGGGCCCGTATTCACAACCCCTCTGAGAGTAAGAGTGCTGATCTAGGATCAGTTTAGCCTTTTAGATCAAAATGAATACGATTATATGG
The DNA here is from genome assembly GCA_030435695.1 of Brachymystax lenok tsinlingensis. Taxonomy (NCBI): domain Eukaryota; kingdom Metazoa; phylum Chordata; class Actinopteri; order Salmoniformes; family Salmonidae; genus Brachymystax; species Brachymystax lenok. Next base: position 40,357,678 of record CM059812.1, read on the forward strand.
ACAGGTCCTAGATCAGCACTTCTACTCTGAGAAGTTTTGTGGCCCAGATCTGATATGCAACAGTGGTAGAAATGCTTTAAAAAAAAAAAGGGCTAAAACCGATTTAGCCCCCAAATATGTGTATGACTAATACTACAAGATAAGCAGACTGAAAAGGAACCAGCAAAGACTAAAAAGCAGAACTCTAAACTTAACATAGAACCAACCTGTGTGTTCGCTCGTGTTCTCTCAGTTGCCCTATCTGGGTGTAGCTCCTCCCACACACAGAGCAAGAGTAAGGTTTTTCTCCGGTGTGCGTCAGCCGGTGTCTCTTCATAGCTCCTGAGTGAGCGAACCTCTTCCCACAGTCGGGGCAAGGGTAAGGTTTTTCTCTCGTGTGCACTTTCTGGTGGTCGCGGACTGCAGTTCTTTCACGGAACTGTTTCCCACACACGGAGCAAGGGTACGGCTTCTCTCCTGTGTGGATCTTCATGTGTTTTTGTAGAGCTGATAGCTTCTTACAGTCTCTTCCACATTCTGGGCAGCAGTGGGACTTTCTGGGTTCACTGGTCTTTGTGTTGTTGTGATTCTCCTGGTGTTGTTCAGGTTCTCCTGATGCAGAGGGACTCTCCTCACTGTCAGAAGGACGTCTGACACTCTGTCCTGTGTTGATGAAACAGCATGGGGGTTAGATAATGAGTGACTCATCAAAATTCTAACTGTCAACATTCTATCACTCACTGACACGATGATGATCCCAACCCGTTTCTTCTCCGTCTGAATTGATCAGACCACCAATTTCCTCTTCTTCCACATCATCACCATCTTCTTCATCTTCGTTCTCAAACTTTTCAGAAACTGACTTCGGGCCCTGCAATGCTGAATATCCAGGACCTGATGATTCAGCCAATACATCAACAACCATCTAGTTCACTATGTAGGATTCATCCAAAAAATCAACAAACCTCCTAGTTCACTATGTAGGATTCAGCCTATACATCAACAACCATCTAGTTCACTATGTAGGATTCAGCCTATACATCAACAACCGCCTAGTTCACTATGTAGGATTCAGCCAATACATCAACAACCATCTAGTTCACTATGTAGGATTCAGCCAATAAATCAACAAACCTCCTAGTTCACTATGTAGGATTCAGCCTATACATCAACAACCATCTAGTTCACTATGTAGGATTCAGCCTATATATCAACAACCATCTAGTTCACTATGTAGGATTCAGCCTATACATCAACAACCACCTGGTTCACTATGTAGGATTCAGCCAATCACATCAACAACCATCTAGTTCACTATGTAGGATTCAGCCAATCAAACAACAACCATCTAGTTCACTATGTAGGATTCAGCCTATACATCAACATCCATCTAGTTCACTATGTAGGATTCAGCCTATATTTTAACAACCATCTAGTTCACTATGTAGGATTCAGCCTATATATCAACAACCATCTAGTTCACTATGTAGGATTCAGCCTATATATCAACAACCATCTAGTTCACTATGTAGAATTCAGCCTATATATCAACAACCATCTAGTTCACTATGTAGGATTCAGCCTATATATCAACAACCATCTAGTTCACTATGTAGGATTCAGCCTATATATCAACAACCATCTAGTTCACTATGTAGGATTCAGCCTATATATCAACAACCATCTAGTTCACTATGTAGGATTCAGCCTATATATCAACAACCATCTAGTTCACTATGTAGGATTCAGCCTATATATCAACAACCATCTAGTTCACTATGTAGGATTCAGCCTATATATCAACAACCATCTAGTTCACTATGTAGGATTCAGCCTATCCATCAACAACCATCTAGTGCCATTGTTATTCTATAATTCTGTTCGTTTTGTTTGTCACCAATAATCTTTTACTTACCGAGGTAATCCCAATTAACTTCTTCTCCTTCAGAATTTATCAAACCACCAACTTCCTCCTCCTCCTCCTCCTCCTCCTCCTCCTCCTCTTCTTTACTATGGGTATATATGGTAGATGTCTGACTGCAGGATTCACCGTGGCCTTGGTCAGGACCCTGAGAGTTTCTATCTTTGACGATGACGGTTCCCTAAAACGGCAGAGAGGAGTCACACAGTACGTTGAGTTAAGTGACAAGTTTAGTTTAAAAAAAATGTATTCCATCCTACTCTGGAGGAAATAAGTGTATATTTTTAAGCAATAAGGCACAAGGGGGTGTGGTATACAGTGGGGCAAAAAAGTATTTAGTCAGCCACCAATTGTGCAAGTTCTCCAACTTAAGATGAGAGAGGCCTGTAATTTTCATCATAGGTACACTTCAACTATGACAGACGAAATGAGAAAAAGAAATCCAGAAAATCACATTGTAGGATTTTTAATTTATTTATTTGCAAATTATGGTGGAAAATAAGTATTTGGTCAATAACAAAAGTTTATCTCAATACTTTGTTATATACCCTTTGTTGGCAATGACAGAGGTCAAACGTTTTCTGTAAGTCTTCACAAGGTTTTCACACACTGTTGCTGGTATTTTGGCCCATTCCTCCATGCAGATCTCCTCTAGAGCAGTGATGTTTTGGGGCTGTCGCTGGGCAACACGGACTTTCAACTCCCTCCAAAGATTTTCTATGGGGTTGAGATCTGGAGACTGGCTTGGCCACTCCAGGACCTTGAAATGCTTCTTATGAAGCCACTCCTTCGTTGCCCGGGCGGTGTGTTTGGGATCATTGTCATGCTGAAAGACCCAGCCACGTTTCATCTTCAATGCCCTTGCTGATGGAAGGAGGTTTTCACTCAAAATCTCACGATACATGGCCCCATTCATTCTTTCCTTTACACGGATCAGTCGTACTGGTCCCTTTGCAGAAAAACAGCCCCAAAGCATGATGTTTCCACCCCCACAGTAGGTATGGTGTTCTTTGGATGCAACTCAGCATTCTTTGTCCTCCAAACACGACGAGTTGAGTTTTTACCAAAAAGTTCTATTTTGGTTTCATCTGACCATATGACATTCTCCCAATCCTCATCTGGATCATCCAAATGCTCTCTAGCAAACTTCAGACGGGCCTGAACATGTACTGGCTTAAGCAGGGGGACACGTCTGGCACTGCAGGATTTGAGTCCCTGGCGGCGTAGTGTTACTGATGGTAGGCTTTGTTACTTTGGTCCCAGCTCTCTGCAGGTCATTCACTAGGTCCCCGTGTGGTTCTGGGATTTCTGCTCACCGTTCTTGTGATCATTTTGACCCCACGGGTGAGATCTTGCGTGGAGCCCCAGATCGAGGAAGATTATCAGTGGTCTTGTATGTCTTCCATTTCCTAATAATTGCTCCCACAGTTGATTTCTTCAAACCAAGCTGCTTACCTATTGCAGATTCAGTCTTCCCAACCTGGTGCAGGTCTACAATTTTGTTTCTGGTGTCCTTTGACAGCTCTTTGGTCTTGGCCATAGTGGAGTTTGGAGTGTGACTGTTTGAGGTTGTGGACAGGTGTCTTTTATACTGATAACAAGTTCAAACAGGTGCCATTAATACAGGTAACGAGTGGAGGACAGAGGAGCCTCTTAAAGAAGAAGTTACAGGTCTGTGAGAGCCAGAAATCTGGCTTGTTTGTATGTGACCAAATACTTATTTTCCACCATAATTTGCAAATAAATTCATTAAAAATCCTACAATGTGATTTTCTGGATTTTTTTTCCTCATTTTGTCTGTCATAGTTGAAGTGTACCTATGATGGAAATTACAGGCCTCTCTCATCTTTTTAAGTGAGAGAACTTTCACAATTGGTGGCTGACTAAATACTTTTTTGCCCCACTGTATGGCCAATATACCACGGGCTAAGGACTGTTCTTAGGCACGACGCAACTCAGAGTGCCTGGATACAGCCCTTAGCCGTGGTATATTGGCCATATACCACGGACCTCCAAGGTGCCTTATTGCTATTATAAACTGGTTACCAACGTAATTAGAGCCGAAAAATGTAATGTTTTGTCATACCCGTGGTATACGGTCTGATATACCACGGCTGTCAGCCAATCAGCATTCAGGGCTCGAACCACCCAGTTTATAAAATGCTTTATCCTCTGGCATTTCTTTGTACTTTTAAACTGTACAAATCTTGTAGCCAAAAATAAATCCCAATCAATCAATTCATCCTGTTAGTGACGTCCTATTCCCCACCTGTTTTGAATAGTCCACAGGTATAGTCTGATGATTTACCAGAGCATCACCTCCAGCAGTCTGAAATCCTCCAGTAACAGCAGCAGACCCTCTCCAGTGTGGGACGACCTCAGGAGCCGACCCCTCTTCATGTTAGCAGACCCATCATCTCCTGTGTGGGACTGTCTGTGTTTCCTCAGGTTTGCTGTTGAGTTGAAGCTCTCCCCACAGACAGAGCACTCGTAAGGTCTCTCCCCGGTGTGCATCCTACGATGGACCTGTCAAGTCAGAATTGAAGGGCCACAACACCCTCTACATCATTAAAGGGATTAACAGAATGTAGGGAAAACGGAATGTGGAGTTAACAACTAATGAACTATGTCGATGTCATAATCCGCCTCTACCCTCCGTTCTATTGGCGAACGTGTAATCACTGTAGAACAAGCGGGATGAGCTCCGTTTGAGACTATCCTATCAACGGGACCAACGATTTGGATTATATTCTTATATTCGACATTTTGAACATTGCGATATTAAATAAAATGATAGAGAAGAAGCCTAGAATATAAGGATGACAGAGACTGGGTTTTATGTCAAAAGTTAATGGTTCTCTGTAGAAAGACCGATGGCTTTGGAATGTGTTGTGCAGACGGGAGAAGAGCACAGTGTTGCTATAGGGGAGACAGATGGACATCTGTGGATTAGGTGAAGGAGGGGTTGAGGTCAGATCCTTAAGGGAGTAATAAGGGTTTAGTATCCTGTTACCCTCTTCCTGTAGAACCAGAAGATGTAAGGATTGGAGAGAAGGAGGAGGGTCTTCAGGGGCTAAATATACCTGTGATGGGAGAAATGTTGGGTTGTCTGAATTACAGCTGTAAAGACCCTTTGGGAAGAATTAAACTTGGTTAAAGCTTCTCTAGTGTCCGTGAGTTATTTACTCTGAAAAATAAGAACCTAACAATATATATCTAGCTCTTTTTTCTATGTATCGCCAGGGCAGACCGGCAGCGTCAGGGGGGAGGTGTGTGTCTCTTAACAACAGCTGGTGTGCAATCTCTGAAATGAAGTTTCTGCTCACCTGAGTTAGAATACCTCATGATAAGCTGTAGACCAATATAGGGCCTTAAACAAGAAAATTAACATGCTCATCCAGTGGCGGCGCTCCTAGTGGCCAGTGATTTTAATGCAGGGAAACTGAAATCTGTTTTACCTCATTTCTACCAGCATGTCACCAGAGCAACTAGAGACAAATAAAAATCCTCTAGATCACCTTCACTCCACACACAGAAACGCAAACAAAGATCTCCCTTGCCCTCCATTTGGCAAATCTGACCATAACTCCATCCTCCCGATTCCTGCTTACAAGCAATAACTCAAAACAGGAAGTACCAGTGATGCTCTCAATACGGAAGTGGTCCGATGAAGCGGATGCTAGCACAGACTGGAAAATGTTCCAGGATTGAGGAGTTGACCACATCAGTCACCGGCTTCATTAATAAGTGCATCGACGACCTTGTCCACACAGTGACGGTACGTATACATATCCCAACCAGAAGCCATGGATTATAGGCAACATCCGCACTGAGCTAAAGGCCAGAGCTGCCGCTTTCAAGGAGCGGGACACTAATCCGGATGCTTATAAGAAATCCTACTGCGCCCTCCCGATGAACCTTCAAATAGGAAAAGCGTCAATACAGGACTAAGATCGAATCCTCCTACATTGGCTCTGACACACGTCGGATGTGGCAGGGCTTGCAAACTATCACAGATTACAAAGGGAAACCTAGCTGAGAGCTGCCCAGTGACGCAAGCCTAACAGACTCATTTCTATGCTCACTTTGAGGCAAGCAACAGTGAACCTTGCTTGAGAGCACCGGCTGTTCCGGACGACTCTGTGATCATGCTCTCTTTAGCCGATGTGAGTAAGACCATTAAATAGGTTAACATCCACAAGGCCGCAGGGCCAGACAGATTACCAGGACCCATTCTCAGAGCATGCCCTGACCAGCTGTCAAGTGTCTTCACTTACATTTTCAATCTCTCCCTGAGCCAGTCTGTAATATCTACATGTTTCAAGCAGACCACCATAGACCCTGTGCCCAAGAAGGCCAAGGTAACCTGTCTAAATGACTATCGCCCGTAACACTCATCTGTAGCCGTGAAATGCTTTGAAAAGCTCATGGCTCAGATCAACACCATCATCATCCCAGACACCCTGGACCCACTCCACCGCATTACCGCCCCAACAGATCCACAGATGATGCAATCTCTACTGCACTCCACACTGCCTTTTCCCATCTGAACATGAGGAACAGCTACGTAAGAATGCTGTTGATTGACTACAGCTCAACACCATAGAGCCCTCCCAACTCATCACTAAGCTAGGGACCCTAGGATTGAACACCTTCTGCAATAGGATCCTGGACTTCCTGACAGGCCGCCCCCAGGTGGTAAGAGTAGGCAACAACACGTCTTCCGCGCTGATCCTCAACACTGGGGCCCCTCAGGGGTGTGTACTTAGTCCCCTGCTGTATTCCCTGTTCACCCACGAGTGCGTGGCCAAACACGACTCCAACACCATTATTAAAACCTCTTACGGATCCAATCCCGTGAACGGGTTCAATTTTGCCAACATCCGGTGAAATGCAGAGCGCCAAATTCAAATTACAGAAATACTCATTTCAAACATTCATGAAAATACAAGTGTTGCACACCATTCAAAAGCTTAGTCTCTTGTTAATCTCACAGCATTGTCAGATTTACGTAAAGCAGAACATTGACTGAGGACAGCGCTCCACCACACATATTCAATTAGCATAATAACATAACCAGCAGAGGTGTCACAAAACTCAAAAATAGCATAAAATAAATCGCTTACCTTTGAAGAGCTTCATCTGATGGCATACCCAAGCATCCCGTTTACACAATAAAAGGTCCTTTTGTTCGATAAAGTCACTCTTTGTATCCATAAAGCTCAGTTTGGTTGGCGCGTTTTGTTCAGTAATCCATCTGCCCAAAGACGTTCATCCATGCAGACAAACATCCCAAAAGTACCGTAAAGTTTGTCGAAAAAGTCAAACAGCGTTTCTAATCAATACTCAGATACCCTAAAATGAATATAAACTATAATTTTTCAGATGGAATATAACCTGCTGAATAGAAGAGAAAAAGAGCTAAGCGCGCACTCCCTGTTAAGCGCAAAATTCACAATAGGACACATGACGTGACCCCAGGAAGAACTTGTCTTTCTCCCTGGTTTTTCATGATAAAAGCTTCAAACCTATTTCTAAAGAATGATGACATCCAGTGGAAGCCATAGGAACTGCAATCTGGGAGCTATTCCCCTATATAACCAATAGGCCTCTAACTGAAAACAGGTCACCTCAAAAAATCCCCACTCCCTGGATGGCTTTTGCTCGGGTTTTCGCCTGCCACATCAGTTCTCTTATACACAGACATTATTTTGACAGTTTTAGAAACTTCAGAGTGTTTTCTATCCAACACTACTACTTATATGCATATCCTAGCGTCTGGGCCTGAGTAACAGGCAGTTTACTTTGGGCACGTTTTTCATCCGAACTTCAAAATACTGCCCCCTAGCCCAAACAGGTTAAGTTTGCTGGCGACAGTGGTAGGCCTGATCACGAAGACGATGAGACAGCCTTTAGGGAGGAGGTCAGAGACCTGGCAGTGTGGTGCCAGGACCACAACCTCTCCCTCAATGTCAGCATGACAAAGGCGCTGACAGTGAACTACAGGAAATCGACAGCTGAGCACTCCCCGATTCACAATCGACAGTGCTGTAGTGGAGCGGGTCGAGAGCTTCAATTTCCACGGTGTCCACATCACTAAGGCTCTATCATGGTCCAAACACAGAACACAGTCGTGAAGAGGGCACGACAACAACTCGTCCCCTCAGGAGGCTGAAAAGATTTGGCATGGGCCCTCAGATCCTCAAAAAGTTCTACAGCTACTCCATTGAGAGCATCTTGACTGGCTGCATCACCGCTTGGTATGGCAACTACTTGGCATCCGACCGCAAAGCACTACAAAGGGTAGTGCGTACGGCCCAGTATATGACTGCTCTCTGTGCTAATGCACCAAGTCTGTAACCAACAGGACCGTGAACAGCTTTTACCCCCGAGCCGTAAGACTGATAAATAGTTACTTACTCTTTATTATCTGTCACTTTATTCCTAGTTATATGTACATATCTACCTCAGTTACCTCGTACCCCTGCACATGGACTCAGCACTGGCCAAGCTTATCGTTACTCATTGTCTATATAGCCAAGTTATCGTTACTCACTGTCTATATAGCCAAGCTATCGTTACTCATTGTCTATATAGCCAAGTTATCGTTACTCATTGTCTATATAGCCAAGTTATCGTTACTCACTGTCTATATAGCCAAGCTATCGTTACTCATTGTCTATATAGCCAAGTTATCGTTACTCATTGTCTATATAGCCAAGTTATCGTTACTCATTGTCTATATAGCCAAGTTATCGTTACTCATTGTCTATATAGCCAAGTTATCGTTACTCATTGTCTATATAGCCAAGTTATCGTTACTCATTGTCTATATAGCCAAGTTATCGTTACTCACTGTCTATATAGCCAAGTTATCGTTACTCATTGTCTATATAGCCAAGTTATCGTTACTCATTGTCTATATAGCCAAGTTATCGTTACTCACTGTCTATATAGCCAAGTTATCGTTACTCATTGTCTATATAGCCAAGTTATCGTTACTCATTGTCTATATAGCCAAGTTATCGTTACTCATTGTCTATATAGCCAAGTTATCGTTACTCATTGTCTATATAGCCAAGTTATCATTACTCATTGTGTATATAGTCTACACCTGTTGTCTACACCTGTTGTTTACAAAGCATGTGCCTAATACAATTCCCCCGCTGGATGAACCTCTTCCCACAGACAGAGCAGAGGTAAGGTTTCTCCCCTGTGTGAGTCAGAAGGTGTCTCTGTAGGGTGATGCCCCCTGTGGAGAAACCCAGCACACGGAGCATCGGAAGGGTTTCTCTCCACTGTGTGTGGGAGATGTGCAACTAGCTTCGATGGTTTAGGGAACTCCTTTCCACACACCGAGCAGGGGTGAGGCTTCTTGGTTCTGCATCGTTTCTCCTGGATTTGTTGGTGTTGTTCAGGTTCTGCTGATGTAGAGGGAATCTCAACGCTAACAAAGACTGGGACAGGGCTTTTTCCTGTGTGGAAAAGTGGAGAGGTTAAACAATGGACCTACGTCCCCAAATGCCACCCTATTCCCTACATAGAGCCCTATGGGCGAAAATGTAGAGCAGGTTAAACAAATACTTAGTCGGTCATCTAGTGTTAGCATAACGGCTAACTAACACAGAGGCTTGCGTCTCAAATAGCACCCTATTCCCTATAGGGCTCTGGTCAAAAGCAGTGCACTATATAGGGAATCGGGTGCCATTTGTTACAGGGCCAATACGATCTGATCAGGAAACCCTCCATAAAGGTCCAGCGTGTTCATGGCCAGGCCACGTGGTCTTTAGTCAGGGGATAAATCTGCGGCCTATAATATGAATCTGACAGACCGCTAAAGATGACCTTTACTACCATGATCTACTGTCCGGGAATATACCGACCATTAGATGAAGCAAATAACCCCAGGAATCAACTAACCGGCTCGCCTTTTATTCTACGATAACTCGCCACTAACATGTGGTGTGACAACACACCAGGGCGCCAGCTACCTAGAGAAACGTTTGGTTCTAGATGTGCGGCTTTCTCACCTCGTCCATTTGTGAATCGACCCGACAGTTCTTCGGTAGACTTCGGGGTTTGGAGAAATGTCCACTAATAACCAGCTGTCACTTCAGAACCGGGTCGGATCAGTTGTCGTGAAACTATTTGACGGCTAACTTGTTAGCTAAACACGCTAAGTTACCAAAGTTGTTTTGTGCCTCGTCGCGTCCAACTCGTTAAGAGTTACATCATGTTGTTGTTTTTTTGTTGACAGACGGGCGAATGTCTATGCCAATCACAACCGTATCAGAAACGGCATATGGACATATTTGATCAGTATTTGGAAGTGAAGCAGCTAAGTAGCGCCTGCATCCACCGACTCCTGGGATATTCTTCTTCGGTCAGTGAGCAGCTTCATGGCGCTCTACCGCCACGTGTTGGAGGAGAGAGGCACTACAAAGGAGGGAGAGGGGCAACTGCCTGGTAAACTGCCATAGACCCTAGTGACATTCATTAAAACATAATTGATTCGTAAAGCTAGGGAAAGGAGCAGGTTTTTTTTTAAAGGGCTATTTATTCAATCATGACATTGATTGTGCATAGACGTCAGTGAGTGGTACTGCACATGTTGTCTTCAACGCACTGGGTTTATTAGTGGCACCACCAGAGCATTGACAAATATGATAAAATGGGAAGGAATGTAACATATTTCAATGATTGAGATGTATATATATATATAATTACAGAATATATTCTGTACCTGACTAATTCAACAGAATGTTCGTGGTCAGTAGATGGGTTGGTTGTTTATCAACTACCAATGAGGGCGCAACTTTGGGGAAAAACAAGGCAAGGTTGGCTTATATAGTTGACAAAATGTAAACTATATTTTTATTCTCCAAAATGTTTATTGAAAACCAATACATTTGCACACTGAGCACTTATTGTCGCTCAAATACATCGTTCCAGTTGTTGGTTAGCTAGCTAGTGAATTTTAACCATATTAGCGTAGATGAGACAGATCAGTCAAAACAAGACATGGTATCGAGAACAAGATTAAACTATGGCAGCTTCTTGTCATTGTTGCTTGCTATATGACGTTCAGAATCACAACACATGGCCTTCTGCTCCATCATTTTCGTGACTATCAAATGTCATTAGTCACATTAGTCACATGCGCTGAAGACAACAGGTGTAGAGCCCCTAACCAACAATGCAGTTACGAAAAATAAAAAGGCAACCCTTCTATACACTATATATACAAAAGTATGTGGACACCCCTTCAAATTAGTGGATTCAGCTATGTAAGTCACATCCGTTGCTGACAGGTGTTTAAAATCGAGCACATGCAATCTCCATAGACAAACCAGTAAAAGGGCTTTACTGATGAGCTCAGTGGCGTTCAACGTGGCACCGTCATAGGATGCCACCTTTCAACTAACTACATGTAAAGTCGCCTGTCCCGGTTGCAACACTCACTACCGAGTTCCAAATCGCCTCTGGAAGCAACTAAAGCGTAATAAATGTTCGTTGGGAGCTTCATGAAAGGGGTTTCCATGGGCGAGCAGCCGCACACAAGCCTAAGATCACCATGCGCAACGCATGGCGTCGGCTGGAGTGGTGTAAAGTTCGCCACCATTGGACTCTGAAGCAGTGGAAACGCTTTCTCTGGAGTGATGTATCACGCTTCATCATTTGGCAGTCCGATGGATGAATCTGGGTTTGGCGGATTCCAGGAGAACGCTACCTGCCCCAATGCATAGTGCCAACTGTAAAGTTTGGTGGAGAAGGAATAATGGTCTGGGGCAGTTTTTTTATAGTTTGGGATAGCCCCCTTAGTTCCAGTGAAGGGAAATCTTAACGCTACAGCATACAATGACATTCTAGACGATTCTGTGCTTCCAACTTTGTGGCAACAGTTTGGGGAAGGCCTTTTACCTTTTTCAGCATGACAATGCACAAAGTGAGGTCCATACAGAAATGGTTTGTTGAGATGTGTGTGGAAGATCTTGACTAGCCTGCACAGAGCCCTGACCTCAACCCCATCGGGATGAATTTGGAATGCCGACTGCGAGCCAGGCCTAATCGCCCAACATCAGTGCCCAACCTCACTAATGCTCTTGTGGCTGAATGGAAGCAAGTCCCCACAGCAATGTTCCAACATCTAGTGGAAAGCCTTCCCAGAAGAGTGGAGGCTGTTATTGCAGCAAAGTTGGGACCGACTCCATATTATTGCCAATGATTTTGTAATGAGATGTTAGATGAGCAGGTGTCCACATATTTCTGGTCATGTAGTTTATGTTTTAGATCAAACTCAGTTTCTCAACATGAATCATTTGTCTTTGACTTTGCTGCCCTCCTCTGGTGGAATCTAGAACTACAGTCCATTCTATTGGTTCTTTGTCTACAGATCATCACCACAAAGATTCTACCTGCATCCCAAATGACACCCCATTCCCTATGTAGTGCACTAGTTTTGATCAGGACCTGGTATTTAGGGATTAGGGTACCATTTGGGACGCAGAAAATGTGGACGGCTAGTCCTTGTTTTGGTCCATTCTATTCATTCAGTGTCTAGAGATGGTCAACACAAAGAGGAATCTATCCTAATGTGAAAGGCTAGTCCTCGTTTTCCTCCACCCTGCTAGCATCAACTCCTTCTCCTCTTCATCACTGATACTAATAGAATCCTCTTCCCTCTTCACCCCTGCAGCCAGGTCTTCCCCTGTCCCAGTCCCAGGGTTTGGTAGTGAGCTGCTGTGACATTTCCTCTGATGGGCTCGGAGGTTCTGGGTTCGTACGTAGCTCTTCCCACACTCCTCACAGCTGTAGGGTCTCTCTCCAGTGTGGGTCCTGAATCAATCAAAACATCAATTCATGAATTAATCAGTGTATCACAAATGTATTTATTAAAGCCCTTTTAACATCAGTAGTTGTCCCAAAGTGCTTTACCTGAAGTGAGCGACGAGGGCCCTAGCTTTGGAGAAGCTCCTACAACAGACGGAACAGTTGTGTTTCTCCTCGCTGTAATAATAATAATAATAAATGCATTTTATGTGTAAAACCCTTTTTATTACACACAGAAATCACAAAGGTTCCGTTTACACAGGCAGCCTAATTCTGATCTTTTGCCCAATTATTGACAAACGAGCTGGGCCCGTATTCACAACACCTCTGAGAGTAAGAGTGCTGATCTAGGATCAGTTTAGCCTTTTAGATCAAAATGAATACGATTATATGGACAGGTCCTAGATCAGCACTTCTACTCTGAGAAGTTTTGTGGCCCAGATCTGATATGCAACAGTGGTAGAAATGCTTTACAAAAAGGGCTAAAACCGACTTAGCCCTCAAATATGTGTATGACTAATACTACAAGATAAGCAGACTGAAAAGGAGCCAGCAAAGACTAAACAGCAGAACTCTAAACTTAACATAGAACCAACCTGTGTGTTCGCTCGTGTTCTCTCAGTTGCCCTATCTGGGTGTAGCTCCTCCCACACACAGAGCAAGAGTAAGGTTTTTCTCCGGTGTGCGTCAGCCGGTGTCTCTTCATAGCTCCTGAGTGAGCGAACCTCTTCCCACAGTCGGGGCAAGGGTAAGGTTTTTCTCTCGTGTGCACTTTCTGGTGGTCGCGGACTGCAGTTCTTTCACGGAACTGTTTCCCACACACGGAGCAAAGTGCGGCTTCTCTCCTGTGTGGATCTTCATGTGTTTTTGTAGAGCTGATAGCTTCTTACAGTCTCTTCCACATTCTGGGCAGCAGTGGGACTTTCTGGGTTCACTGGTCTTTGTGTTGTTGTGATTCTCCTGGTGTTGTTCAGGTTCTCCTGATGCAGAGGGACTCTCCTCACTGTCAGAAGGACGTCTGACACTCTGTCCTGTGTTGATGAAACAGCATGGGGGTTAGATAATGAGTGACTCATCAAAATTCTAACTGTCAACATTCTATCACTCACTGACACGATGATGATCCCAACCCGTTTCTTCTCCGTCTGAATTGATCAGACCACCAATTTCCTCTTCTTCCACATCATCACCATCTTCTTCATCTTCGTTCTCAAACTTTTCAGAAACTGACTTGGGCCCTGCAATGCTGAATATCCAGGACCTGATGATTCAGCCAATACATCAACAACCATCTAGTTCACTATGTAGGATTCATCCAAAAAATCAACAAACCTCCTAGTTCACTATGTAGGATTCAGCCTATACATCAACAACCATCTAGTTCACTATGTAGGATTCAGCCTATACATCAACAACCGCCTAGTTCACTATGTAGGATTCAGCCAATACATCAACAACCATCTAGTTCACTATGTAGGATTCAGCCAATAAATCAACAAACCTCCTAGTTCACTATGTAGGATTCAGCCTATACATCAACAACCATCTAGTTCACTATGTAGGATTCAGCCTATATATCAACAACCATCTAGTTCACTATGTAGGATTCAGCCTATACATCAACAACCACCTGGTTCACTATGTAGGATTCAGCCTATACATCAACAACCATCTAGTTCACTATGTAGGATTCAGCCAATCAAACAACAACCATCTAGTTCACTATGTAGGATTCAGCCTATACATCAACAACCATCTAGTTCACTATGTAGGATTCAGCCTATACATCAACATCCATCTAGTTCACTATGTAGGATTCAGCCTATATTTTAACAACCATCTAGTTCACTATGTAGGATTCAGCCTATATATCAACAACCATCTAGTTCACTATGTAGGATTCAGCCTATATATCAACAACCATCTAGTTCACTATGTAGGATTCAGCCTATATATCAACAACCATCTAGTTCACTATGTAGGATTCAGCCTATATATCAACAACCATCTAGTTCACTATGTAGGATTCAGCCTATATATCAACAACCATCTAGTTCACTATGTAGGATTCAGCCTATATATCAACAACCATCTAGTTCACTATGTAGGATTCAGCCTATATATCAACAACCATCTAGTTCACTATGTAGGATTCAGCCTATCCATCAACAACCATCTAGTGCCATTGTTATTCTATAATTCTGTTCGTTTTGTTTGTCACCAATAATCTTTTACTTACCGAGGTAATCCCAATTAACTTCTTCTCCTTCAGAATTTATCAAACCACCAACTTCCTCCTCCTCCTCCTCCTCCTCCTCCTCCTCCTCTTCTTTACTATGGGTATATATGGTAGATGTCTGACTGCAGGATTCACCGTGGCCTTGGTCAGGACCCTGAGAGTTTCTATCTTTGACGATGACGGTTCCCTAAAACGGCAGAGAGGAGTCACACAGTACGTTGAGTTAAGTGACAAGTTTAGTTTAAAAAAAATGTATTCCATCCTACTCTGGAGGAAATAAGTGTATATTTTTAAGCAATAAGGCACAAGGGGGTGTGGTATACAGTGGGGCAAAAAAGTATTTAGTCAGCCACCAATTGTGCAAGTTCTCCAACTTAAGATGAGAGAGGCCTGTAATTTTCATCATAGGTACACTTCAACTATGACAGACGAAATGAGAAAAAGAAATCCAGAAAATCACATTGTAGGATTTTTAATTTATTTATTTGCAAATTATGGTGGAAAATAAGTATTTGGTCAATAACAAAAGTTTATCTCAATACTTTGTTATATACCCTTTGTTGGCAATGACAGAGGTCAAACGTTTTCTGTAAGTCTTCACAAGGTTTTCACACACTGTTGCTGGTATTTTGGCCCATTCCTCCATGCAGATCTCCTCTAGAGCAGTGATGTTTTGGGGCTGTCGCTGGGCAACACGGACTTTCAACTCCCTCCAAAGATTTTCTATGGGGTTGAGATCTGGAGACTGGCTTGGCCACTCCAGGACCTTGAAATGCTTCTTATGAAGCCACTCCTTCGTTGCCCGGGCGGTGTGTTTGGGATCATTGTCATGCTGAAAGACCCAGCCACGTTTCATCTTCAATGCCCTTGCTGATGGAAGGAGGTTTTCACTCAAAATCTCACGATACATGGCCCCATTCATTCTTTCCTTTACACGGATCAGTCGTACTGGTCCCTTTGCAGAAAAACAGCCCCAAAGCATGATGTTTCCACCCCCACAGTAGGTATGGTGTTCTTTGGATGCAACTCAGCATTCTTTGTCCTCCAAACACGACGAGTTGAGTTTTTACCAAAAAGTTCTATTTTGGTTTCATCTGACCATATGACATTCTCCCAATCCTCATCTGGATCATCCAAATGCTCTCTAGCAAACTTCAGACGGGCCTGAACATGTACTGGCTTAAGCAGGGGGGACACGTCTGGCACTGCAGGATTTGAGTCCCTGGCGGCGTAGTGTTACTGATGGTAGGCTTTGTTACTTTGGTCCCAGCTCTCTGCAGGTCATTCACTAGGTCCCCCCCCGTGTGGTTCTGGGATTTCTGCTCACCGTTCTTGTGATCATTTTGACCCCACGGGTGAGATCTTGCGTGGAGCCCCAGATCGAGGAAGATTATCAGTGGTCTTGTATGTCTTCCATTTCCTAATAATTGCTCCCACAGTTGATTTCTTCAAACCAAGCTGCTTACCTATTGCAGATTCAGTCTTCCCAACCTGGTGCAGGTCTACAATTTTGTTTCTGGTGTCCTTTGACAGCTCTTTGGTCTTGGCCATAGTGGAGTTTGGAGTGTGACTGTTTGAGGTTGTGGACAGGTGTCTTTTATACTGATAACAAGTTCAAACAGGTGCCATTAATACAGGTAACGAGTGGAGGACAGAGGAGCCTCTTAAAGAAGAAGTTACAGGTCTGTGAGAGCCAGAAATCTGGCTTGTTTGTATGTGACCAAATACTTATTTTCCACCATAATTTGCAAATAAATTCATTAAAAATCCTACAATGTGATTTTCTGGATTTTTTTTCCTCATTTTGTCTGTCATAGTTGAAGTGTACCTATGATGGAAATTACAGGCCTCTCTCATCTTTTAAGTGAGAGAACTTTCACAATTGGTGGCTGACTAAATACTTTTTGCCCCACTGTATGGCCAATATACCACGGGCTAAGGACTGTTCTTAGGCACGACGCAACTCAGAGTGCCTGGATACAGCCCTTAGCCGTGGTATATTGGCCATATACCACGGACCTCCAAGGTGCCTTATTGCTATTATAAACTGGTTACCAACGTAATTAGAGCCGAAAAATGTAATGTTTTGTCATACCCGTGGTATACGGTCTGATATACCACGGCTGTCAGCCAATCAGCATTCAGGGCTCGAACCACCCAGTTTATAAAATGCTTTATCCTCTGGCATTTCTTTGTACTTTTAAACTGTACAAATCTTGTAGCCAAAAATAAATCACAATCAATCAATTCATCCTGTTAGTGACGTCCTATTCCCCCACCTGTTTTGAATAGTCCACAGGTATAGTCTGATGATTTACCAGAGCATCACCTCCAGCAGTCTGAAATCCTCCAGTAACAGCAGCAGACCCCTCTCCAGTGTGGGACGACCTCAGGAGCCGACCCCTCTTCATGTTAGCAGACCCATCATCTCCTGTGTGGGACTGTCTGTGTTTCCTCAGGTTTGCTGTTGAGTTGAAGCTCTCCCCACAGACAGAGCACTCGTAAGGTCTCTCCCCGGTGTGCATCCTACGATGGACCTGTCAAGTCAGAATTGAAGGGCCACAACACCCTCTACATCATTAAAGGGATTAACAGAATGTAGGGAAAACGGAATGTGGAGTTAACAACTAATGAACTATGTCGATGTCATAATCCGCCTCTACCCTCCGTTCTATTGGCGAACGTGTAATCACTGTAGAACAAACGGGATGAGCTCCGTTTCGAGACTATCCTATCAACGGGACCAACGATTTGGATTATATTCTTATATTCGACATTTTGAACATTGCGATATTAAATAAAATGATAGAGAAGAAGCCTAGAATATAAGGATGACAGAGACTGGGTTTTATGTCAAAAGTTAATGGTTCTCTGTAGAAAGACCGATGGCTTTGGAATGTGTTGTGCAGACGGGAGAAGAGCACAGTGTTGCTATAGGGGAGACAGATGGACATCTGTGGATTAGGTGAAGGAGGGGTTGAGGTCAGATCCCCTTAAGGGAGTAATAAGGGTTTAGTATCCTGTTACCCTCTTCCTGTAGAACCAGAAGATGTAAGGATTGGAGAGAAGGAGGAGGGTCTTCAGGGGGCTAAATATACCTGTGATGGGAGAAATGTTGGGTTGTCTGAATTACAGCTGTAAAGACCCTTTGGGAAGAATTAAACTTGGTTAAAGCTTCTCTAGTGTCCGTGAGTTATTTACTCTGAAAAATAAGAACCTAACAATATATATCTAGCTCTTTTTTCTATGTATCGCCAGGGCAGACCGGCAGCGTCAGGGGGGAGGTGTGTGTCTCTTAACAACAGCTGGTGTGCAATCTCTGAAATGAAGTTTCTGCTCACCTGAGTTAGAATACCTCATGATAAGCTGTAGACCAATATAGGGCCTTAAACAAGAAAATTAACATGCTCATCCAGTGGCGGCGCTCCTAGTGGCCAGTGATTTTAATGCAGGAAACTGAAATCTGTTTTACCTCATTTCTACCAGCATGTCACCAGAGCAACTAGAGACAAATAAAAATCCTCTAGATCACCTTCACTCCACACACAGAAACGCATAAACAAAGATCTCCCTTGCCCTCCATTTGGCAAATCTGACCATAACTCCATCCTCCCGATTCCTGCTTACAAGCAATAACTCAAAACAGGAAGTACCAGTGATGCTCTCAATACGGAAGTGGTCCGATGAAGCGGATGCTAGCACAGACTGGAAAATGTTCCAGGATTGAGGAGTTGACCACATCAGTCACCGGCTTCATTAATAAGTGCATCGACGACCTTGTCCACACAGTGACAGATGCGTACATATCCCAACCAGAAGCCATGGATTATAGGCAACATCCGCACTGAGCTAAAGGCCAGAGCTGCCGCTTTCAAGGAGCGGGACACTAATCCGGATGCTTATAAGAAATCCTACTCGCCCTCCGATGAACCTTCAAATAGGAAAAGCGTCAATACAGGACTAAGATCGAATCCTCCTACATTGGCTCTGACACACGTCGGATGTGGCAGGGCTTGCAAACTATCACAGATTACAAAGGGAAACCTAGCTGAGAGCTGCCCAGTGACGCAAGCCTAACAGACTCATTTCTATGCTCACTTTGAGGCAAGCAACAGTGAACCTTGCTTGAGAGCACCGGCTGTTCGGACGACTCTGTGATCATGCTCTCTTTAGCCGATGTGAGTAAGACCATTAAATAGGTTAACATCCACAAGGCCGCAGGGCCAGACAGATTACCAGGACCCATTCTCAGAGCATGCCCTGACCAGCTGTCAAGTGTCTTCACTTACATTTTCAATCTCTCCCTGAGCCAGTCTGTAATATCTACATGTTTCAAGCAGACCACCATAGACCCTGTGCCCAAGAAGGCCAAGGTAACCTGTCTAAATGACTATCGCCCGTAACACTCATCTGTAGCCGTGAAATGCTTTGAAAAGCTCATGGCTCAGATCAACACCATCATCATCCCAGACACCCTGGACCCACTCCAATTCGCATTACCGCCCCAACAGATCCACAGATGATGCAATCTCTACTGCACTCCACACTGCCTTTTCCCATCTGAACATGAGGAACAGCTACGTAAGAATGCTGTTGATTGACTACAGCTCAACACCATAGAGCCCTCCCAACTCATCACTAAGCTAGGGACCCTAGGATTGAACACCTTCTGCAATAGGATCCTGGACTTCCTGACAGGCCGCCCCCCAGGTGGTAAGAGTAGGCAACAACACGTCTTCCGCGCTGATCCTCAACACTGGGGCCCCTCAGGGGGTGTGTACTTAGTCCCCTGCTGTATTCCCTGTTCACCCACGAGTGCGTGGCCAAACACGACTCCAACACCATTATTAAAACCTCTTACGGATCCAATCCCGTGAACGGGTTCAATTTTGCCAACATCCGGTGAAATGCAGAGCGCCAAATTCAAATTACAGAAATACTCATTTCAAACATTCATGAAAATACAAGTGTTGCACACCATTCAAAAGCTTAGTCTCTTGTTAATCTCACAGCATTGTCAGATTTACGGCGAAAGCAGAACATTGACTGAGGACAGCGCTCCACCACACATATTCAATTAGCATAATAACATAACCAGCAGAGGTGTCACAAAACTCAAAAATAGCATAAAATAAATCGCTTACCTTTGAAGAGCTTCATCTGATGGCATACCCAAGCATCCCGTTTACACAATAAAAGGTCCTTTTGTTCGATAAAGTCACTCTTTGTATCCATAAAGCTCAGTTTGGTTGGCGCGTTTTGTTCAGTAATCCATCTGCCCAAAGACGTTCATCCATGCAGACAAACATCCCAAAAGTACCGGTAAAGTTTGTCGAAAAAAGTCAAACAGCGTTTCTAATCAATACTCAGATACCCTAAAATGAATATAAACTATAATTTTTCAGATGGAATATAACCTGCTGAATAGAAGAGAAAAAGAGCTAAGCGCGCACTCCCTGTTAAGCGCAAAATTCACAATAGGACACATGACGTGACCCCAGGAAGAACTTGTCTTTCTCCCTGGTTTTTCATGATAAAAGCTTCAAACCTATTTCTAAAGAATGATGACATCCAGTGGAAGCCATAGGAACTGCAATCTGGGAGCTATTCCCCTATATAACCAATAGGCCTCTAACTGAAAACAGGTCACCTCAAAAAATCCCCACTCCCTGGATGGCTTTTGCTCGGGTTTTCGCCTGCCACATCAGTTCTCTTATACACAGACATTATTTTGACAGTTTTAGAAACTTCAGAGTGTTTTCTATCCAACACTACTACTTATATGCATATCCTAGCGTCTGGGCCTGAGTAACAGGCAGTTTACTTTGGGCACGTTTTTCATCCGAACTTCAAAATACTGCCCCTAGCCCAAACAGGTTAAGTTTGCTGGCGACAGTGGTAGGCCTGATCACCGAAGACGATGAGACAGCCTTTAGGGAGGAGGTCAGAGACCTGGCAGTGTGGTGCCAGGACCACAACCTCTCCCTCAATGTCAGCATGACAAAGGCGCTGACAGTGAACTACAGGAAATCGACAGCTGAGCACTCCCCGATTCACAATCGACAGTGCTGTAGTGGAGCGGGTCGAGAGCTTCAATTTCCACGGTGTCCACATCACTAAGGCTCTATCATGGTCCAAACACAGAACACAGTCGTGAAGAGGGCACGACAACAACTCGTCCCCTCAGGAGGCTGAAAAAGATTTGGCATGGGCCCTCAGATCCTCAAAAGTTCTACAGCTACTCCATTGAGAGCATCTTGACTGGCTGCATCACCGCTTGGTATGGCAACTACTTGGCATCCGACCGCAAAGCACTACAAAGGGTAGTGCGTACGGCCCAGTATATGACTGCTCTCTGTGCTAATGCACCAAGTCTGTAACCAACAGGACCGTGAACAGCTTTTACCCCCGAGCCGTAAGACTGATAAATAGTTACTTACTCTTTATTATCTGTCACTTTATTCCTAGTTATATGTACATATCTACCTCAGTTACCTCGTACCCCTGCACATGGACTCAGCACTGGCCAAGCTATCGTTACTCATTGTCTATATAGCCAAGTTATCGTTACTCACTGTCTATATAGCCAAGCTATCGTTACTCATTGTCTATATAGCCAAGTTATCGTTACTCATTGTCTATATAGCCAAGTTATCGATTACTCACTGTCTATATAGCCAAGCTATCGTTACTCATTGTCTATATAGCCAAGTTATCGTTACTCATTGTCTATATAGCCAAGTTATCGTTACTCATTGTCTATATAGCCAAGTTATCGTTACTCATTGTCTATATAGCCAAGTTATCGTTACTCATTGTCTATATAGCCAAGTTATCGTTACTCACTGTCTATATAGCCAAGTTATCGTTACTCATTGTCTATATAGCCAAGTTATCGTTACTCATTGTCTATATAGCCAAGTTATCGTTACTCATTGTCTATATAGCCAAGTTATCGTTACTCATTGTCTATATAGCCAAGTTATCGTTACTCATTGTCTATATAGCCAAGTTATCGTTACTCATTGTCTATATAGCCAAGTTATCGTTACTCATTGTCTATATAGCCAAGTTATCGTTACTCATTGTGTATATAGCCAAGTTATCGTTACTCATTGTCTATATAGCCAAGTTAGTTATCGTTACTCATTGTGTATATAGCCAAGTTATCATTACTCATTGTGTATATAGTCTACACCTGTTGTCTACACCTGTTGTTTACAAAGCATGTGCCTAATACAATTCCCCCGCTGGATGAACCTCTTCCCACAGACAGAGCAGAGGTAAGGTTTCTCCCCTGTGTGAGTCAGAAGGTGTCTCTGTAGGGTGATGCCCCCTGTGGAGAAACCCAGCACACGGAGCATCGGAAGGGTTTCTCTCCACTGTGTGTGGGAGATGTGCAACTAGCTTCGATGGTTTAGGGAACTCCTTTCCACACACCGAGCAGGGGTGAGGCTTCTTGGTTCTGCATCGTTTCTCCTGGATTTGTTGGTGTTGTTCAGGTTCTGCTGATGTAGAGGGAATCTCAACGCTAACAAAGACTGGGACAGGGCTTTTTCCTGTGTGGAAAAGTGGAGAGGTTAAACAATGGACCTACGTCCCCAAATGCCACCCTATTCCCTACATAGAGCCCTATGGGCGAAAATGTAGAGCAGGTTAAACAAATACTTAGTCGGTCATCTAGTGTTAGCATAACGGCTAACTAACACAGAGGCTTGCGTCTCAAATAGCACCCTATTCCCTATAGGGCTCTGGTCAAAAGCAGTGCACTATATAGGGAATCGGGTGCCATTTGTTACAGGGCCAATACGATCTGATCAGGAAACCCTCCATAAAGGTCCAGCGTGTTCATGGCCAGGCCACGTGGTCTTTAGTCAGGGATAAATCTGCGGCCTATAATATGAATCTGACAGACCGCTAAAGATGACCTTTACTACCATGATCTACTGTCCGGGAATATACCGACCATTAGATGAAGCAAATAACCCCAGGAATCAACTAACCGGCTCGCCTTTTATTCTACGATAACTCGCCACTAACATGTGGTGTGGCAACACACCACGGCGCCAGCTACCTAGAGAAACGTTTGGTTCTAGATGTGCGGCTTTCTCACCTCGTCCATTTGTGAATCGACCCGACAGTTCTTCGGTAGACTTCGGGGTTTGGAGAAATGTCCACTAATAACCAGCTGTCACTTCAGAACCGGGTCGGATCAGTTGTCGTGAAACTATTTGACGGCTAACTTGTTAGCTAAACACGCTAAGTTACCAAAGTTGTTTTGTGCCTCGTCGCGTCCAACTCGTTAAGAGTTACATAATGTTTATTTTTTTTGTTGACAGACGGGCGAATGTCTATGCCAATCACAACCGTATCAGAACCGGCATATGGACATATTTGATCAGTATTTGGAAGTGAAGCAGCTAAGTAGCGCCTGCATCCACCGACTCCTGGGATATTCTTCTTCGGTCAGTGAGCAGCTTCATGGCGCTCTACCGCCACGTGTTGGAGGAGAGAGGCACTACAAAGGAGGGAGAGGGGCAACTGCCTGGTCAACTGCCATAGACCCTAGTGACATTCATTAAAACATAATTGATTCGTAAAGCTAGGGAAAGGAGCAGGTTTTTTTTAAAGGGCTATTTATTCAATCATGACATTGATTGTGCATAGACGTCAGTGAGTGGTACTGCATATGTTGTCTTCAACGCACTGGGTTTATTAGTGGCACCACCAGAGCATTGACAAATATGATAAAATGGGAAGGAATTTAACATATTTCAATGATTGAGATGTATATATATATATATAATTACAGAATATGTTCTGTACCTGACTAATTCAACAGAATGTTTGTGGTCAGTAGATGGGTTGGTTGTTTATCAACTACCAATGAGGGTGCAAACTTTGGGGAAAAACAAGGCAAGGTTGGCTTATACAGTTGACAATATGTAAACTATATTTTTTATTCTCCAAAATGTTTATTGAAAACCAATACATTTGCACACTGAGCACTTATTGTCGCTCAAATACATCGTTCCAGTTGTTGGTTAGCTAGCTAGTGAATTTGAACCATATTGGCCTAGATGAGACCGATCAGCCAAAACAAGACATGGTATCGAGAACAAGATGAAACTATGGCAGCTTCTTGTCATTGTTGCTTGCTATATGACGTTCAGAAGCACAACACATGGCCTTCTGCCCCATCGACTTGCTCCATCATTTTCGTGACTATCAAATGTCATTAGTCACATAGGCTGAAGACAACAGGTGTAGAGCCCCTAACCAACAATGCAGTTACGAAAAATAAAAGGCAACCCTTCTATACACTATATATACAAAAGTATGTGGACACCCCTTCAAATTATTGGATTCAGCTATGTAAGTCACATCCGTTGCTGACAGGTGTTTAAAATCGAGCACATAGCCATGCAATCTCCATAGACAAACCAGTAAAAGGGCTTTACTGATGAGCTCAGTGACGTTCAACGTGGCACCGTCATAGGATGCCACCTTTCAACTAACTGCATGTAAAAGTCGCCTGTCCCGGTTGCAACACTCACTACCGAGTTCCAAATCGCCTCTGGAAGCAACTAAAGCGTAATAAATGTTCGTTGGGAGCTTCATGAAAGGGGTTTCCATGGGCGAGCAGCCGCACACAAGCCTAAGATCACCATGCATAACGCATGGCGTCGGCTGGAGTGGTGTAAAGTTCGCCACCATTGGACTCTGAAGCAGTGGAAACGCTTTCTCTGGAGTGATGTATCACGCTTCATCATTTGGCAGTCCGATGGATGAATCTGGGCTTGGCGGATTCCAGGAGAACGCTACCTGCCCCAATGCATAGTGCCAACTGTAAAGTTTGGTGGAGAAGGAATAATGGTCTGGGGCTGTTTTTATTGTTTGGGATAGCCCCCTTAGTTCCAGTGAAGGGAAATCTTAACGCTACAGCATACAATGACATTCTAGACGATTCTGTGCTTCCAACTTTGTGGCAACAGTTTGGGGAAGGCCTTTTACTTTTTTCAGCATGACAATGTGAAAAAAGTGCACAAAGTGAGGTCCATACAGAAATGGTTTGCTGAGATCAGTGTGGAAGATCTTGACTAGCCTGCACAGAGCCCTGACCTCAACCCCATCGAACACCTTTGGGATGAATTTGGAATGCCGACTGCGAGCCAGGCCTAATCGCCCAACATCAGTGCCCGACCTCACTAATGCTTTTGTGGCTGAATGGAAGCAAGTCCCTACAGCAATGTTCCAACATCTAGTGGAAAGCCTTCCCAGAAGAGTGGAGGCTGTTATTGCAGCAAAGTTGGGACCGACTCCATATTATTGCCAATGATTTTGTAATGAGATGTTAGATGAGCAGGTGTCCACATATTTTTGGTCATGTAGTTTATGTTTTAGATCAAACTCAGTTTCTCAACACGAATCATTTGTCTCTGACTTTGCTGCCCTCCTCTGGTGGAATCTAGAACTACAGTCCATTCTATTGCTTCTTTGTCTACAGATCATCACCACAAAGATTCTACCTGCATCCCAAATGACACCCCATTCCCTATGTAGTGCACTAGTTTTGATCAGGCCTGGTATTTAGGGAATAGGGTACCATTTGGGACGCAGAAAATCCTATGTGGACGGCTAGTCCTTGTTTCGGTCCATTCTATTCATTTAGTGTCTAGAGATGGTCAACACAAAGAGGAATCTATCCTAATGTGAAAGGCTAGTCCTCGTTTTCCTCCACCCTGCTAGCATCAACTCCTTCTCCTCTTCATTACTGATACTAATACAATCCTCTTCACTCTTCACCCCTGCAGCCAGGTCTTCCTCTGTCCCAGTCCCAGGGTTCGGTAGTGAGCTGCTGTGACATTTCCTCTGATGGGCTCGGAGGTTCTGGGTTAGTACGTAGCTCTTCCCACACTCCTCACAGCTGTAGGGTCTCTCTCCAGTGTGGGTCCTGAATCAATCAAAACATCAATTCATGAATTAATCAGTGTATCACAAATGTATTTAATAAAGCCCTTTTAACATCAGTAGTTGTCCCAAAGTGCTTTACCTGAAGTGAGCGACGAGGGCCTTAGCTTTGGAGAAGCTCCTACAACAGACGGAACAGTTGTGTTTCTCCTCGCTGTAATAATAATAATAATAATAATAATAAATGCATTTTATGTGTAAACCACTTTTTATTACACACAGAAATCACAAAGGTTACGTTTACACAGGCAGCCTAATTCTGATCTTTTGCTGGGCCCGTATTCACAACCCCTCTGAGAGTAAGAGTGCTGATCTAGGATCAGTTTAGCCTTTTAGATCAAAATGAATACGATTATATGGACAGGTCCTAGATCAGCACTTCTACTCTGAGAAGTTTTGTGGCCCAGATCTGATATGCAACAGTGGTAGAAATGCTTTAAAAAAAAGGGCTAAAACCGATTTAGCCCCCAAATATGTGTATGACTAATACTACAAGATAAGCAGACTGAAAAGGAACCAGCAAAGACTAAAAAGCAGAACTCTAAACTTAACATAGAACCAACCTGTGTGTTCGCTCGTGTTCTCTCAGTTGCCCTATCTGGGTGTAGCTCCTCCCACACACAGAGCAAGAGTAAGGTTTTTCTCCGGTGTGCGTCAGCCGGTGTCTCTTCATAGCTCCTGAGTGAGCGAACCTCTTCCCACAGTCGGGCAAGGGTAAGGTTTTTCTCGTGTGCACTTTCTGGTGGTCGCGGACTGCAGTTCTTTCACGGAACTGTTTCCCACACACGGAGCAAAGTACGGCTTCTCTCCTGTGTGGATCTTCATGTGTTTTTGTAGAGCTGATAGCTTCTTACAGTCTCTTCCACATTCTGGGCAGCAGTGGGACTTTCTGGGTTCACTGGTCTTTGTGTTGTTGTGATTCTCCTGGTGTTGTTCAGGTTCTCCTGATGCAGAGGGACTCTCCTCACTGTCAGAAGGACGTCTGACACTCTGTCCTGTGTTGATGAAACAGCATGGGGGTTAGATAATGAGTGACTCATCAAAATTCTAACTGTCAACATTCTATCACTCACTGACACGATGATGATCCCAACCCGTTTCTTCTCCGTCTGAATTGATCAGACCACCAATTTCCTCTTCTTCCACATCATCACCATCTTCTTCATCTTCGTTCTCAAACTTTTCAGAAACTGACTTGGGCCCTGCAATGCTGAATATCCAGGACCTGATGATTCAGCCAATACATCAACAACCATCTAGTTCACTATGTAGGATTCATCCAAAAATCAACAAACCTCCTAGTTCACTATGTAGGATTCAGCCTATACATCAACAACCATCTAGTTCACTATGTAGGATTCAGCCTATACATCAACAACCGCCTAGTTCACTATGTAGGATTCAGCCAATACATCAACAACCATCTAGTTCACTATGTAGGATTCAGCCAATAAATCAACAAACCTCCTAGTTCACTATGTAGGATTCAGCCTATACATCAACAACCATCTAGTTCACTATGTAGGATTCAGCCTATATATCAACAACCATCTAGTTCACTATGTAGGATTCAGCCTATACATCAACAACCACCTGGTTCACTATGTAGGATTCAGCCTATACATCAACAACCATCTAGTTCACTATGTAGGATTCAGCCAATCAAACAACAACCATCTAGTTCACTATGTAGGATTCAGCCTATACATCAACAACCATCTAGTTCACTATGTAGGATTCAGCCTATACATCAACATCCATCTAGTTCACTATGTAGGATTCAGCCTATATTTTAACAACCATCTAGTTCACTATGTAGGATTCAGCCTATATATCAACAACCATCTAGTTCACTATGTAGGATTCAGCCTATATATCAACAACCATCTAGTTCACTATGTAGGATTCAGCCTATATATCAACAACCATCTAGTTCACTATGTAGAATTCAGCCTATATATCAACAACCATCTAGTTCACTATGTAGGATTCAGCCTATATATCAACAACCATCTAGTTCACTATGTAGGATTCAGCCTATATATCAACAACCATCTAGTTCACTATGTAG
This sequence comes from Brachymystax lenok tsinlingensis, assembly GCA_030435695.1. Taxonomy (NCBI): domain Eukaryota; kingdom Metazoa; phylum Chordata; class Actinopteri; order Salmoniformes; family Salmonidae; genus Brachymystax; species Brachymystax lenok. Next base: position 40,385,689 of record CM059812.1, read on the forward strand.
GATTCAGCCTATATATCAACAACCATCTAGTTCACTATGTAGGATTCAGCCTATATATCAACAACCATCTAGTTCACTATGTAGGATTCAGCCTATATATCAACAACCATCTAGTTCACTATGTAGGATTCAGCCTATATATCAACAACCATCTAGTTCACTATGTAGGATTCAGCCTATCCATCAACAACCATCTAGTGCCATTGTTATTCTATAATTCTGTTCGTTTTGTTTGTCACCAATAATCTTTTACTTACCGAGGTAATCCCAATTAACTTCTTCTCCTTCAGAATTTATCAAACCACCAACTTCCTCCTCCTCCTCCTCCTCCTCCTCCTCCTCTTCTTTACTATGGGTATATATGGTAGATGTCTGACTGCAGGATTCACCGTGGCCTTGGTCAGGACCCTGAGAGTTTCTATCTTTGACGATGACGGTTCCCTAAAACGGCAGAGAGGAGTCACACAGTACGTTGAGTTAAGTGACAAGTTTAGTTTAAAAAAAATGTATTCCATCCTACTCTGGAGGAAATAAGTGTATATTTTTAAGCAATAAGGCACAAGGGGGTGTGGTATACAGTGGGGCAAAAAAGTATTTAGTCAGCCACCAATTGTGCAAGTTCTCCAACTTAAGATGAGAGGCCTGTAATTTTCATCATAGGTACACTTCAACTATGACAGACGAAATGAGAAAAAGAAATCCAGAAAATCACATTGTAGGATTTTTAATTTATTTATTTGCAAATTATGGTGGAAAATAAGTATTTGGTCAATAACAAAAGTTTATCTCAATACTTTGTTATATACCCTTTGTTGGCAATGACAGAGGTCAAACGTTTTCTGTAAGTCTTCACAAGGTTTTCACACACTGTTGCTGGTATTTTGGCCCATTCCTCCATGCAGATCTCCTCTAGAGCAGTGATGTTTTGGGGCTGTCGCTGGGCAACACGGACTTTCAACTCCCTCCAAAGATTTTCTATGGGGTTGAGATCTGGAGACTGGCTTGGCCACTCCAGGACCTTGAAATGCTTCTTATGAAGCCACTCCTTCGTTGCCCGGGCGGTGTGTTTGGGATCATTGTCATGCTGAAAGACCCAGCCACGTTTCATCTTCAATGCCCTTGCTGATGGAAGGAGGTTTTCACTCAAAATCTCACGATACATGGCCCCATTCATTCTTTCCTTTACACGGATCAGTCGTACTGGTCCCTTTGCAGAAAAACAGCCCCAAAGCATGATGTTTCCACCCCCACAGTAGGTATGGTGTTCTTTGGATGCAACTCAGCATTCTTTGTCCTCCAAACACGACGAGTTGAGTTTTTACCAAAAAGTTCTATTTTGGTTTCATCTGACCATATGACATTCTCCCAATCCTCATCTGGATCATCCAAATGCTCTCTAGCAAACTTCAGACGGGCCTGAACATGTACTGGCTTAAGCAGGGGGACACGTCTGGCACTGCAGGATTTGAGTCCCTGGCGGCGTAGTGTTACTGATGGTAGGCTTTGTTACTTTGGTCCCAGCTCTCTGCAGGTCATTCACTAGGTCCCCGTGTGGTTCTGGGATTTCTGCTCACCGTTCTTGTGATCATTTTGACCCCACGGGTGAGATCTTGCGTGGAGCCCCAGATCGAGGAAGATTATCAGTGGTCTTGTATGTCTTCCATTTCCTAATAATTGCTCCCACAGTTGATTTCTTCAAACCAAGCTGCTTACCTATTGCAGATTCAGTCTTCCCAACCTGGTGCAGGTCTACAATTTTGTTTCTGGTGTCCTTTGACAGCTCTTTGGTCTTGGCCATAGTGGAGTTTGGAGTGTGACTGTTTGAGGTTGTGGACAGGTGTCTTTATACTGATAACAAGTTCAAACAGGTGCCATTAATACAGGTAACGAGTGGAGGACAGAGGAGCCTCTTAAAGAAGAAGTTACAGGTCTGTGAGAGCCAGAAATCTGGCTTGTTTGTATGTGACCAAATACTTATTTTCCACCATAATTTGCAAATAAATTCATTAAAAATCCTACAATGTGATTTTCTGGATTTTTTTTCCTCATTTTGTCTGTCATAGTTGAAGTGTACCTATGATGGAAATTACAGGCCTCTCTCATCTTTTTAAGTGAGAGAACTTTCACAATTGGTGGCTGACTAAATACTTTTTGCCCCACTGTATGGCCAATATACCACGGGCTAAGGACTGTTCTTAGGCACGACGCAACTCAGAGTGCCTGGATACAGCCCTTAGCCGTGGTATATTGGCCATATACCACGGACCTTCAAGGTGCCTTATTGCTATTATAAACTGGTTACCAACGTAATTAGAGCCGAAAAATGTAATGTTTTGTCATACCCGTGGTATACGGTCTGATATACCACGGCTGTCAGCCAATCAGCATTCAGGGCTCGAACCACCCAGTTTATAAAATGCTTTATCCTCTGGCATTTCTTTGTACTTTTAAACTGTACAAATCTTGTAGCCAAAAATAAATCCCAATCAATCAATTCATCCTGTTAGTGACGTCCTATTCCCCCACCTGTTTTGAATAGTCCACAGGTATAGTCTGATGATTTACCAGAGCATCACCTCCAGCAGTCTGAAATCCTCCAGTAACAGCAGCAGACCCCTCTCCAGTGTGGGACGACCTCAGGAGCCGACCCCTCTTCATGTTAGCAGACCCATCATCTCCTGTGTGGGACTGTCTGTGTTTCCTCAGGTTTGCTGTTGAGTTGAAGCTCTCCCCACAGACAGAGCACTCGTAAGGTCTCTCCCCGGTGTGCATCCTACGATGGACCTGTCAAGTCAGAATTGAAGGGCCACAACACCCTCTACATCATTAAAGGGATTAACAGAATGTAGGGAAAACGGAATGTGGAGTTAACAACTAATGAACTATGTCGATGTCATAATCCGCCTCTACCCTCCGTTCTATTGGCGAACGTGTAATCACTGTAGAACAAGCGGGATGAGCTCCGTTTGAGACTATCCTATCAACGGGACCAACGATTTGGATTATATTCTTATATTCGACATTTTGAACATTGCGATATTAAATAAAATGATAGAGAAGAAGCCTAGAATATAAGGATGACAGAGACTGGGTTTTATGTCAAAAGTTAATGGTTCTCTGTAGAAAGACCGATGGCTTTGGAATGTGTTGTGCAGACGGGAGAAGAGCACAGTGTTGCTATAGGGAGACAGATGGACATCTGTGGATTAGGTGAAGGAGGGGTTGAGGTCAGATCCTTAAGGGAGTAATAAGGGTTTAGTATCCTGTTACCCTCTTCCTGTAGAACCAGAAGATGTAAGGATTGGAGAGAAGGAGGAGGGTCTTCAGGGGCTAAATATACCTGTGATGGGAGAAATGTTGGGTTGTCTGAATTACAGCTGTAAAGACCCTTTGGGAAGAATTAAACTTGGTTAAAGCTTCTCTAGTGTCCGTGAGTTATTTACTCTGAAAAATAAGAACCTAACAATATATATCTAGCTCTTTTTCTATGTATCGCCAGGGCAGACCGGCAGCGTCAGGGGAGGTGTGTGTCTCTTAACAACAGCTGGTGTGCAATCTCTGAAATGAAGTTTCTGCTCACCTGAGTTAGAATACCTCATGATAAGCTGTAGACCAATATAGGGCCTTAAACAAGAAAATTAACATGCTCATCCAGTGGCGGCGCTCCTAGTGGCCAGTGATTTTAATGCAGGGAAACTGAAATCTGTTTTACCTCATTTCTACCAGCATGTCACCAGAGCAACTAGAGACAAATAAAAATCCTCTAGATCACCTTCACTCCACACACAGAAACGCATAAACAAAGATCTCCCTTGCCCTCCATTTGGCAAATCTGACCATAACTCCATCCTCCCGATTCCTGCTTACAAGCAATAACTCAAAACAGGAAGTACCAGTGATGCTCTCAATACGGAAGTGGTCCGATGAAGCGGATGCTAGCACAGACTGGAAAATGTTCCAGGATTGAGGAGTTGACCACATCAGTCACCGGCTTCATTAATAAGTGCATCGACGACCTTGTCCACACAGTGACGGTAAGTACATATCCCAACCAGAAGCCATGGATTATAGGCAACATCCGCACTGAGCTAAAGGCCAGAGCTGCCGCTTTCAAGGAGCGGGACACTAATCCGGATGCTTATAAGAAATCCTACTGCGCCCTCCGATGAACCTTCAAATAGGAAAAGCGTCAATACAGGACTAAGATCGAATCCTCCTACATTGGCTCTGACACACGTCGGATGTGGCAGGGCTTGCAAACTATCACAGATTACAAAGGGAAACCTAGCTGAGAGCTGCCCAGTGACGCAAGCCTAACAGACTCATTTCTATGCTCACTTTGAGGCAAGCAACAGTGAACCTTGCTTGAGAGCACCGGCTGTTCCGGACGACTCTGTGATCATGCTCTCTTTAGCCGATGTGAGTAAGACCATTAAATAGGTTAACATCCACAAGGCCGCAGGGCCAGACAGATTACCAGGACCCATTCTCAGAGCATGCCCTGACCAGCTGTCAAGTGTCTTCACTTACATTTTCAATCTCTCCCTGAGCCAGTCTGTAATATCTACATGTTTCAAGCAGACCACCATAGACCCTGTGCCCAAGAAGGCCAAGGTAACCTGTCTAAATGACTATCGCCCGTAACACTCATCTGTAGCCGTGAAATGCTTTGAAAAGCTCATGGCTCAGATCAACACCATCATCATCCCAGACACCCTGGACCCACTCCAATTCGCATTACACGCCCCAACAGATCCACAGATGATGCAATCTCTACTGCACTCCACACTGCCTTTTCCCATCTGGAACATGAGGAACAGCTACGTAAGAATGCTGTTGATTGACTACAGCTCAACACCATAGAGCCCTCCCAACTCATCACTAAGCTAGGGACCCTAGGATTGAACATCTTCTGCAATAGGATCCTGGACTTCCTGACAGGCCGCCCCCAGGTGGTAAGAGTAGGCAACAACACGTCTTCCGCGCTGATCCTCAACACTGGGGCCCCTCAGGGGTGTGTACTTAGTCCCCTGCTGTATTCCCTGTTCACCCACGAGTGCGTGGCCAAACACGACTCCAACACCATTATTAAAACCTCTTACGGATCCAATCCCGTGAACGGGTTCAATTTTGCCAACATCCGGTGAAATGCAGAGCGCCAAATTCAAATTACAGAAATACTCATTTCAAACATTCATGAAAATACAAGTGTTGCACACCATTCAAAAGCTTAGTCTCTTGTTAATCTCACAGCATTGTCAGATTTACGGCGAAAGCAGAACATTGACTGAGGACAGCGCTCCACCACACATATTCAATTAGCATAATAACATAACCAGCAGAGGTGTCACAAAACTCAAAAATAGCATAAAATAAATCGCTTACCTTTGAAGAGCTTCATCTGATGGCATACCCAAGCATCCCGTTTACACAATAAAAGGTCCTTTTGTTCGATAAAGTCACTCTTTGTATCCATAAAGCTCAGTTTGGTTGGCGCGTTTTGTTCAGTAATCCATCTGCCCAAAGACGTTCATCCATGCAGACAAACATCCCAAAAGTACCGGTAAAGTTTGTCGAAAAAAGTCAAACAGCGTTTCTAATCAATACTCAGATACCCTAAAATGAATATAAACTATAATTTTTCAGATGGAATATAACCTGCTGAATAGAAGAGAAAAAGAGCTAAGCGCACTCCTGTTAAGCGCCAAAATTCACAATAGGACACATGACGTGACCCCAGGAAGAACTTGTCTTTCTCCCTGGTTTTTCATGATAAAAGCTTCAAACCTATTTCTAAAGAATGATGACATCCAGTGGAAGCCATAGGAACTGCAATCTGGGAGCTATTCCCCTATATAACCAATAGGCCTCTAACTGAAAACAGGTCACCTCAAAAAATCCCCACTCCCTGGATGGCTTTTGCTCGGGTTTTCGCCTGCCACATCAGTTCTCTTATACACAGACATTATTTTGACAGTTTTAGAAACTTCAGAGTGTTTTCTATCCAACACTACTACTTATATGCATATCCTAGCGTCTGGGCCTGAGTAACAGGCAGTTTACTTTGGGCACGTTTTTCATCCGAACTTCAAAATACTGCCCCCTAGCCCAAACAGGTTAAGTTTGCTGACGACAGTGGTAGGCCTGATCACCGAAGACGATGAGACAGCCTTTAGGGAGGAGGTCAGAGACCTGGCAGTGTGGTGCCAGGACCACAACCTCTCCCTCAATGTCAGCATGACAAAGGCGCTGACAGTGAACTACAGGAAATCGACAGCTGAGCACTCCCCGATTCACAATCGACAGTGCTGTAGTGGAGCGGGTCGAGAGCTTCAATTTCCACGGTGTCCACATCACTAAGGCTCTATCATGGTCCAAACACAGAACACAGTCGTGAAGAGGGCACGACAACAACTCGTCCCCTCAGGAGGCTGAAAAGATTTGGCATGGGCCCTCAGATCCTCAAAAAGTTCTACAGCTACTCCATTGAGAGCATCTTGACTGGCTGCATCACCGCTTGGTATGGCAACTACTTGGCATCCGACCGCAAAGCACTACAAAGGGTAGTGCGTACGGCCCAGTATATGACTGCTCTCTGTGCTAATGCACCAAGTCTGTAACCAACAGGACCGTGAACAGCTTTTACCCCCGAGCCGTAAGACTGATAAATAGTTACTTACTCTTTATTATCTGTCACTTTATTCCTAGTTATATGTACATATCTACCTCAGTTACCTCGTACCCCTGCACATGGACTCAGCACTGGCCAAGCTATCGTTACTCATTGTCTATATAGCCAAGTTATCGTTACTCACTGTCTATATAGCCAAGCTATCGTTACTCATTGTCTATATAGCCAAGTTATCGTTACTCATTGTCTATATAGCCAAGTTATCGTTACTCACTGTCTATATAGCCAAGCTATCGTTACTCATTGTCTATATAGCCAAGTTATCGTTACTCATTGTCTATATAGCCAAGTTATCGTTACTCATTGTCTATATAGCCAAGTTATCGTTACTCATTGTCTATATAGCCAAGTTATCGTTACTCATTGTCTATATAGCCAAGTTATCGTTACTCACTGTCTATATAGCCAAGTTATCGTTACTCACTGTCTATATAGCCAAGTTATCGTTACTCATTGTCTATATAGCCAAGTTATCGTTACTCATTGTCTATATAGCCAAGTTATCGTTACTCACTGTCTATATAGCCAAGTTATCGTTACTCATTGTCTATATAGCCAAGTTATCGTTACTCATTGTCTATATAGCCAAGTTATCGTTACTCATTGTCTATATAGCCAAGTTATCGTTACTCATTGTCTATATAGCCAAGTTATCGTTACTCATTGTCTATATAGCCAAGTTATCGTTACTCATTGTGTATATAGCCAAGTTATCGTTACTCATTGTCTATATAGCCAAGTTATCGTTACTCATTGTGTATATAGCCAAGTTATCATTACTCATTGTGTATATAGTCTACACCTGTTGTCTACACCTGTTGTTTACAAAGCATGTGCCTAATACAATTCCCCCGCTGGATGAACCTCTTCCCACAGACAGAGCAGAGGTAAGGTTTCTCCCCTGTGTGAGTCAGAAGGTGTCTCTGTAGGGTGATGCCCCCTGTGGAGAAACCCAGCACACGGAGCATCGGAAGGGTTTCTCTCCACTGTGTGTGGGAGATGTGCAACTAGCTTCGATGGTTTAGGGAACTCCTTTCCACACACCGAGCAGGGGTGAGGCTTCTTGGTTCTGCATCGTTTCTCCTGGATTTGTTGGTGTTGTTCAGGTTCTGCTGATGTAGAGGGAATCTCAACGCTAACAAAGACTGGGACAGGGCTTTTTCCTGTGTGGAAAAGTGGAGAGGTTAAACAATGGACCTACGTCCCCAAATGCCACCCTATTCCCTACATAGAGCCCTATGGGCGAAAATGTAGAGCAGGTTAAACAAATACTTAGTCGGTCATCTAGTGTTAGCATAACGGCTAACTAACACAGAGGCTTGCGTCTCAAATAGCACCCTATTCCCTATAGGGCTCTGGTCAAAAGCAGTGCACTATATAGGGAATCGGGTGCCATTTGTTACAGGGCCAATACGATCTGATCAGGAAACCCTCCATAAAGGTCCAGCGTGTTCATGGCCAGGCCACGTGGTCTTTAGTCAGGGGATAAATCTGCGGCCTATAATATGAATCTGACAGACCGCTAAAGATGACCTTTACTACCATGATCTACTGTCCGGGAATATACCGACCATTAGATGAAGCAAATAACCCCAGGAATCAACTAACCGGCTCGCCTTTTATTCTACGATAACTCGCCACTAACATGTGGTGTGGCAACACACCAGGGCGCCAGCTACCTAGAGAAACGTTTGGTTCTAGATGTGCGGCTTTCTCACCTCGTCCATTTGTGAATCGACCCGACAGTTCTTCGGTAGACTTCGGGGTTTGGAGAAATGTCCACTAATAACCAGCTGTCACTTCAGAACCGGGTCGGATCAGTTGTCGTGAAACTATTTGACGGCTAACTTGTTAGCTAAACACGCTAAGTTACCAAAGTTGTTTTGTGCCTCGTCGCGTCCAACTCGTTAAGAGTTACATAATGTTTATTTTTTTTGTTGACAGACGGGCGAATGTCTATGCCAATCACAACCGTATCAGAACCGGCATATGGACATATTTGATCAGTATTTGGAAGTGAAGCAGCTAAGTAGCGCCTGCATCCACCGACTCCTGGGATATTCTTCTTCGGTCAGTGAGCAGCTTCATGGCGCTCTACCGCCACGTGTTGGAGGAGAGAGGCACTACAAAGGAGGGAGAGGGGCAACTGCCTGGTCAACTGCCATAGACCCTAGTGACATTCATTAAAACATAATTGATTCGTAAAGCTAGGGAAAGGAGCAGGTTTTTTTTTAAAGGGCTATTTATTCAATCATGACATTGATTGTGCATAGACGTCAGTGAGTGGTACTGCATATGTTGTCTTCAACGCACTGGGTTTATTAGTGGCACCACCAGAACATTGACAAATATGATAAAATGGGAAGGAATTTAACATATTTCAATGATTGAGATGTATATATATAATTACAGAATATCTTCTGTACCTGACTAATTCAACAGAATGTTCGTGGTCAGTAGATGGGTTGGTTGTTTATCAACTACCAATGAGGGCGCACTTTGGGGAAAAACAAGGCAAGGTTGGCTTATATAGTTGACAAAATGTAAACTATATTTTTATTCTCCAAAATGTTTATTGAAAACCAATACATTTGCACACTGAGCACTTATTGTCGCTCAAATACATCGTTCCAGTTGTTGGTTAGCTAGCTAGTGAATTTTAACCATATTAGCGTAGATGAGACCGATCAGTCAAAACAAGACATGGTATCGAGAACAAGATTAAACTATGGCAGCTTCTTGTCATTGTTGCTTGCTATATGACGTTCAGAATCACAACACATGGCCTTCTGCTCCATCGACTTGCTCCATCATTTTCGTGACTATCAAATGTCATTAGTCACATTAGTCACATGCGCTGAAGACAACAGGTGTAGAGCCCCTAACCAACAATGCAGTTACGAAAAATAAAAAGGCAACCCTTCTATACACTATATATACAAAAGTATGTGGACACCCCTTCAAATTAGTGGATTCAGCTATGTAAGTCACATCCGTTGCTGACAGGTGTTTAAAATCGAGCACATAGCCATGCAATCTCCATAGACAAACCAGTAAAAGGGCTTTACTGATGAGCTCAGTGACGTTCAACGTGGCACCGTCATAGGATGCCACCTTTCAACTAACTGCATGTAAAAGTCGCCTGTCCCCGGTTGCAACACTCACTACCGAGTTCCAAATCGCCTCTGGAAGCAACTAAAGCGTAATAAATGTTCGTTGGGAGCTTCATGAAAGGGGTTTCCATGGGCGAGCAGCCGCACACAAGCCTAAGATCACCATGCGCAACGCCAAGCGTCGGCTGGAGTGGTGTAAAGTTCGCCACCATTGGACTCTGAAGCAGTGGAAACGCTTTCTCTGGAGTGATGTATCACGCTTCATCATTTGGCAGTCCGATGGATGAATCTGGGCTTGGCGGATTCCAGGAGAACGCTACCTGCCCCAATGCATAGTGCCAACTGTAAAGTTTGGTGGAGAAGGAATAATGGTCTGGGGCTGTTTTTTATTGTTTGGGATAGCCCCCTTAGTTCCAGTGAAGGGAAATCTTAACGCTACAGCATACAATGACATTCTAGACGATTCTGTGCTTCCAACTTTGTGGCAACAGTTTGGGGGAAGGCCTTTTACTTTTTTCAGCATGACAATGTGAAAAAAAGTGCACAAAGTGAGGTCCATACAGAAATGGTTTGCTGAGATCAGTGTGGAAGATCTTGACTAGCCTGCACAGAGCCCTGACCTCAACCCCATCGAACACCTTTGGGATGAATTTGGAATGCCGACTGCGAGCCAGGCCTAATCGCCCAACATCAGTGCCCGACCTCACTAATGCTTTTGTGGCTGAATGGAAGCAAGTCCCTACAGCAATGTTCCAACATCTAGTGGAAAGCCTTCCCAGAAGAGTGGAGGCTGTTATTGCAGCAAAGTTGGGACCGACTCCATATTATTGCCAATGATTTTGTAATGAGATGTTAGATGAGCAGGTGTCCACATATTTTTGGTCATGTAGTTTATGTTTTAGATCAAACTCAGTTTCTCAACACGAATCATTTGTCTCTGACTTTGCTGCCCTCCTCTGGTGGAATCTAGAACTACAGTCCATTCTATTGCTTCTTTGTCTACAGATCATCACCACAAAGATTCTACCTGCATCCCAAATGACACCCCATTCCCTATGTAGTGCACTAGTTTTGATCAGGGCCTGGTATTTAGGGAATATGGTACCATTTGGGACATGAAAAATCCTATGTGGACGGCTAGTCCTTGTTTCGGTCCATTCTATTCATTCAGTGTCTAGAGATGGTCAACACAAAGAGGAATCTATCCTAATGTGAAAGGCTAGTCCTCGTTTTCCTCCACCCTGCTAGCATCAACTCCTTCTCCTCTTCATTACTGATACTAATAGAATCCTCTTCACTCTTCACCCCTGCAGCCAGGTCTTCCCCTGTCCCAGTCCCAGGGTTTGGTAGTGAGCTGCTGTGACATTTCCTCTGATGGGCTCGGAGGTTCTGGGTTCGTACGTAGCTCTTCCCACACTCCTCACAGCTGTAGGGTCTCTCTCCAGTGTGGGTCCTGAATCAATCAAAACATCAATTCATGAATTAATCAGTGTATCACAAATGTATTTAATAAAGCCCTTTTAACATCAGTAGTTGTCCCAAAGTGCTTTACCGGAAGTGAGCGACGAGGGCCTTAGCTTTGGAGAAGCTCCTACAACAGACGGAACAGTTGTGTTTCTCCTCGCTGTAATAATAATAATAATAATAATAAATGCATTTTATGTGTAAACCACTTTTTATTACACACAGAAATCACAAAGGTTACGTTCACACAGGCAGCCTAATTCTGATCTTTTGCCCAATTATTGACAAACGAGCTGGGCCCGTATTCACAACACCTCTGAGAGTAAGAGTGCTGATCTAGGATCAGTTAGTCTTTTAGATCAAAATGAATACGATTATATGGACAGGTCCTAGATCAGCACTTCTACTCTGAGAAGTTTTGTGGCCCAGATCTGATATGCAACAGTGGTAGAAATGCTTTACAAAAAGGGCTAAAACCAACTTAGCCCCCAAATATGTGAATGACTAATACTACAAGATAAGCAGACTGAAAATGAGCCAGCAAAGACTAAACAGCAGAACTCTAAACTTAACATAGATCCAACCTGTGTGTTCGCTCGTGTTCTCTCAGTCGCCCTATCTGGGTGTAGCTCCTCCCACACACAGAGCAAGAGTAAGGTTTTTCTCCGGTGTGCGTCAGCAGGTGTCTCTTCATAGCTCCTGAGTGAGCGAACCTCTTCCCACAGTCGGGGCAAGGGTAAGGTTTTTCTCTAGTGTGCACTTTCTGGTGGTCGCGGAGGGCTGTTCTTTCACGGAACTGTTTCCCACACACGGAGCAAGGGTACGGCTTCTCTCCTGTGTGGATCTTCATGTGTTTTTGTAGAGCTGATAGCTTCTTACAGTCTCTTCCACATTCTGGGCAGCAGTGGGACTTCCTGGCTTCGCTGTCAGATCGGTGGTCTGAACTCTCTCCTGTCAAGTCAGATTTACAGTATTTAGTATGTGTCCCAATTGGCACACTATTCCCGTGGTGGCGCACTAGGGACCATATGGCTCTGGTCAAAAGTAGCACACTGCAAAGGGAATAGGGTGCCATTTGGAACACACCCTTAAAGTGAATTCTACATGGGTCACAACAACATTTCAATTAAAAGGAATCAAAGAACGTCATGTGGAATTCCATATTAGAACTCATCATTTAATAGGCACTCAGTGGAGACAACAACCTGAGTGACTCTTCTGGTGTCGCCGTAGGTTAGAGATGTTGGCAAAGTCTTTCCCACATCTAAAGCAGTGGTGAGACTTGGTCTTTGTGTTGTTGTGATTCTCCTGGTGTTGTTCAGGTTCTCCTGATGCAGAGGGACTCTCCTCACTGTCAGAAGGACGTCTGACACTCTGTCCTGTGTTGATGAAACAGCATGGGGGTTAGATAATGAGTGAATCATCAAAATTCTAACTGTCAACATTCTATCACTTACTGACACGATGACGATCCCAACCCGTTTCTTCTCCGTCTGAATTGATCAGACCACCAATTTCCTCTTCTTCCACATCATCACCATCTTCTTCATCTTCGTTCTCAAACTTTTCAGAAACTGACTTCGGGCCCTGCAATGCTGAATATCCAGGACCTGATGATTCAGCCAATACATCAACAACCATCTAGTTCACTATGTAGGATTCATCCAAAAAATCAACAAACCTCCTAGTTCACTATGTAGGATTCAGCCTATACATCAACAACCATCTAGTTCACTATGTAGGATTCAGCCTATCCATCAACAACCGCCTAGTTCACTATGTAGGATTCAGCCTATACATGAACAACCATCTAGTGCCATTGTTATTCTATAATTCTGTTCGTTTTGTTTGTCACCAATGATCTTTTACTTACCGAGGTAATCCCAATTAACTTCTTCTCCCTCTGAATTTATCAAACCACCAACTTCCTCCTCCTCCTCTTCTTTACTATGGGTATATATGGTAGATGTCTGACTGCAGGATTCACCGTGGCCTTGGTCAGGACCCTGAGAGTTTATATCTTTGACGGTGACGGTTCCCTAAAATGGCAGAGAGGAGTCACACAGTACGTTGAGTTAAGTGACAAGTTTAGTTTAAAAAAAAATGTATTCCATCCTACTCTGGAGGAAATAAGTGTATTTTTTTAAGCAATAAGGCACGAGGGGGTGTGGTATATTGGCCATATACCACTTACCTCCAAGGTGACTTATTGCTATTATAAACTGGTTACCAACGTAATTAGAGCTGAAAAATGTAATGTTTTGTCATAGCCGTGGTATACGGTCTGATATACCACGGCTGTCAGCCAATCAGCATTCAGGGCTCGAACCACCCAGTTTACAAAATGCTTTATCCTCTGGCATTTCTTTGTACTTTTAAACTGTGCACATCTTGTAGCCAAAAATAAATCCCAATCAATCAATTCATCCTGTTAGTGACGTCCTATTCCCCCCACCTGTTTTGAATAGTCCACAGGTATAGTCTGATGATTTACCAGAGCATCACCTCCAGCAGTCTGAAATCCTCCAGTAACAGCAGCAGACCCCTCTCCAGTGTGGGACGACCTCAGGAGCCGACCCCTCTTCATGTTAGCAGACCCATCCTCTCCAGTGTGGGACTGTCTGTGTTTCCTCAGGTTTGCTGTTGAGTTGAAGCTCTCCCCACAGACAGAGCAGTCGTAAGGTCTCTCCCCGGTGTGCATCCTACGATGGACCTGTCAAGTCAGAATTGAAGGGCCACAACACCCTCTAAATCATTAAAGGGATTAACAGAATGTAGGGAAACAGGAATGTGGAGTTAACAACTAATGAACTATGTCGATGTCATAATCCGCCTCTACCCTCCGTTCTATTGGCGAACGTGTAATCACTGTTGAACAAACGGGATGAGCTCCGTTTCGAGACTATCCTATCAACGGGACCAACGATTTGGATAATATTCTTATATTCGACATTTTGAACATTGCGATATTAATTAACCTCTTAAGCATCATTAAGGAGCGCTGGGGCGCTAGCGCCCCGTCCCCGACACTACCCGGTGAAATGTAAGGCGCCAAATTCAAAATCCCCAAATTTAATTATTAAACATTCATCAATATACAAGTGTTACATAGTCATCAAAAGCTCTGATACTTGGCAATATCACAGCGTTGTCAGATTTCAAAAAGGCTTTACGGCGAAAGCACAACATTTGATTGTTTGAGGATAGCACCTCACATATTTTCTACATTAGCATAAATTCATATCCAGCGCGGGTCACACAAAACCCATATAAGAGCTAAAATAAATCACTTACCTTTTGAAGAACTTGCGCTGAGGGCATCCCAAGTGTCCAAGGAAGACATCCAATGGTTCTATTGTTAGAAAAAGTCAATTATTATATCCATAAATCTCTGTTTGGTTGGCACGTTATGTTCAGAAAATCCACCGTTGAGTCGCCCATTGAACCGTGAAGAGTAATGCGTTCAAACTATACCCATCAACTTTGTCCAAACAAATCAAACATAAGGATACTTTATAAATTAGGTACACTTACTATAATATTTCAACCGGATGATAACCTGAACGATAGGAAAGGAAAAAAACAAAGAGCGCGCGAGACCGTGAACGCGCATGTCATTCTATTGACTTCCTGGGTCCACTTCTAAATTCTTCTTCTATTCGCTTCTAATTCAACCTAACGTCATGAAATCCTGTCTAAAGACTGTTGACATCCAGTGGAAGCCATAGGTACTGCAGTCTGAGTCCTAGAAAACAGCAAATCCCACAGGCAGCCAGGCGAAAAAGGTCATCTAAAAAAAAAAAAAACAGCAAATCCGGATGGATTTTCCTCTGGTTTTTGCCTGCTATATCAGTTCTGTTATACTCACAGACATTATGTTAACAGTTTTAGAAACTTCAGAGTGTTTCCTATCCAATAGTACTAATTATGTGCATATCCTAGTTTTTTTTAGTTTTTTTTATTTCACCTTTATTTAACCAGGTAGGCAAGTTGAGAACAAGTTCTCATTTACAACTGCGACCTGGCCAAGATAAAGCAAAGCAGTTCGACACATACAACAACACAGAGTTACACATGGAGTGAAACAAACATACAGTCAATAATACAGTAGGGAAAAAAACAAATCTATATACAATGTGTGCAAATGAGGTAGGATAAGGAACATAAGGCAATAAATAGGCCATGGTGGCAAATTAACTATAGTATAGCAATTTAACACTGGAATGGTAAATGCGCAGTAGATGAATGTGCAAAGTAAAAATACTGGGGTGCAAAGGAGCAAGATAAATAAATGACTATGGTAGGGGATGAGGTAGTTGGTTGGGCTATGTACAGGTGCAGTGATCGGTGAGCTGCTCTGACAGCTGGTGCTTGAAACTAGTGAGGGAGATAAGTGTCTCCAGTTTAAACGATTTTTGTAGTTCGTTCCACTCATTGGCAGCGGAGAACTGTAAGGAAAGGCGGCCAAAAGAGGAATTGGCTTAGGGGGTGGCCAGTGAGATATACCTGCTGGAGCGAGTGCTACGGGTGGGTGCTGCTATGGTTACCAGCGAGCTGAGATAAGGCGGGGATTTACCTAGCAGGGACTTGTAGATGACCTGGAGCCAGTGGGTCTGGCAACGAGTGTGTAGCGAGGGCCAGCTGACTAGAGCATACAGGTCGCAGTGGTGGGTAGTATATGGGGCTTTGGTGACAAAGGGGATGGCACTGTGATAGACTGCATCCAGTTTGCTGAGTAGAGTGTTGGAGGCTATTTTGTAGATGACAGGATAGTCAGTTTTACTAGTGCAAATTTGGCAGCATGAGTGAAGGAGGCTTTGTTGCGAAATAGAAAGCCGATTCTAGATCTAATTTTGGATTGGAGAGTTTCTGGGCCTGAGTGGCAGGTATTTTACTTTGGGCACGCCAGACTCTCCAAAACCGACACCTCGGCTGCCGATCCCTAAGAGGTTAAATAAAAAGATAGAGAAGAAGCCTAGAATATAAGGATGACAGAGACTGGGTTTTATGTCAAAAGTTAATGGTTCTCTGTAGAAAGACTGATGGCTTTGGAATGTGTTGGGTGGACGGGAGAAGAGCACAGTGTTGCTATAGGGGAGACAGATGGACATCTGTGGATTAGGTGAAGGAGGGGTTGAGGTCAGATCCCCTTAAGGGAGTAATAAGGGTTTAGTATCCTGTTACCCTCTTCCTGTAGAACCAGAAGATGTAAGGATTGGAGAGAAGGAGGAGGGTCTTCAGGGGGATAAATATACCTGTGATGGGAGAAATGTTGGGTTGTCTGAATTACAGCTGTAAAGACCCTTTGGGAAGAATTAAACTTGGTTAAAGCTTCTCTAGTGTCCGTGAGTTATTTACTCTGAAAAATAAGAACCTAACAATATATATCTGGCTGTTTTTTCTATGTATCGGCAGGACAGAACGGCAGCGTCAGGTAAGCTCAAAGGGGGAGGTGTGTGTCTCGTAACTTCTTAGGGAGCGGCAGCTGAGGTGTCGGTTTTGGAGAGTCTGGCGTGCCCAAAGTAAAAGGCCTGCCACTCAGGCCCAGAAACTAGGATATGCACATAATTAGTACTATTGGATAGGAAACACTCTGAAGTTTCTAAGAGTGTTAAAATATTGTCTGTGAGTATAACAGAACTGATATAGCAGGCGAAAACCCGAGGAATTTCTGTCCTGGAAAAAGTGTTTTTGACACATTGCCTCATTTTGAACCCCTTCCTATTGAAAACAGCTATATATGGGAGTAAGATTGCAGTACCTATTGCTTCCACTGGATGTCAACAGTCTCTACAGTGTTTGATGATGTTAGGTTGCTCTGGATGGTAATAGAAGAAGAATTTCCGAAGTGGTCACCAGATGTAAACAGAAGAGGATGCGCGTTCACGGGCTCGTGCGCGCTGTGGTTTTTTCCTTTCCTATCGTCCAGTTTATAATCCGGTTGAAATATTATAGTAAAAGTGTTCCTAAGGATACATTATCAATGATGTTTGATTGTTCTTGGACAAGTGTATAGGTATAGGTTGAACGTGTTCTCTTCACGGTTCAATGGGCGAGTGGACGCTGTATTTTATGAATATAACGCGCCAACCAAACGGAGATTTATGGATATAATAAATGACTTTTTCTAACAAAAGAACCATTGGATGTCTTCGTTGGACACTTGGGAAGCCCTCAGCAGAAGTTCTTCGAAAGGTAAGGGATTTTATATTAGCGATTTTATGCGTTTTATGAGACCCGCTTTGGTTATGGATTTATGCTAATGCATAAAATATGAGAGGGGCTATCCTCAAACAATCAAATGTTGTGCTTTAACGTAAAGCCTTTTGAAATCTGACAACGCTGTGATATTGCCAAGAATCAGAGCTTTTGATGACTATGCAACACTTGTATATTGATGAATGTTTAATAATTCAACTTTTGGATTTTGAATTTGGCGCCTTGCATTTCACCGGGTAGTGTTGGGAGCTAGCGCCCCACTGCTCCCTAAGTAGTTAAACAGGTTAACATTCACAAGGCCGCAGGGCCAGACAGATTACCAGGACGCATACTCAGAGCATGCCCTGACCAGCTGTCAAGTGTCTTCACTTACATTTTCAATCTCTCCCTGAGCCAGTCTGTAATATCTACATGTTTCAAGCAGACCACCATAGACCCTGTGCCCAAGAAGGCCAAGGTAACCGGTCTAAATGACTATCGCCCGTAACACTCATCTGTAGCCGTGAAATGCTTTGAAAAGCTCATGGCTCAGATCAACACCATCATCATCCCAGACACCCTGGACCCACTCCAATTCGCATTACCGCCCCAACAGATCCACAGATGATGCAATCTCTATTGCACTCCACACTGCCTTTTCCCATCTGAACAAGAGGAACAGCTACGTAAGATTGCTGTTGATTGACTACAGCTCAACACCATAGTGCCCTCCCAAACTCATCACTAAGCTAGGGACCCTAGGATTGAACACCTTCTGCAAAAGGATCCTGGACTTCCTGACGGGCCGCCCCCAGGTGGTAAGAGTAGGCAACAACACGTCTGCCACGCTGATCCTTAACACTGGGGCCCCTCAGGGGTGTGTACTTAGTCCCCTGCTGTATTCCCTGTTCACCCACGAGTGCGTGGCCAAACACGACTCCAACACCATCATTAAGTTTGCTGACGACAGTGGTAGGCCTGATCACCGAAGACGATGAGACAGCCTTTAGGGAGGAGGTCAGAAACCTGGCAGTGTGGTGCCAGGACCACAACCTCTCCCTCAATGTCAGCATGACAAAGGCGCTGACAGTGAATTACAGGAAACAGACGGCTGAGCACTCCCCGATTCACAATCGACGGGGCTGTAGTGGAGCGATTCGAGAGCTTTAAGTTCCTCGGTGTCCAGATCACTAAGGCTCTATCATGGTCCAAACACAGAACACAGTCGTGAAGAGGGCACGACAACACCTCTTCCCCCTCAGGAGGCTGAAAAGATTTGGCATGGGCCCTCAGATCCACAAAAAGTTCTACAGCTGCACCATTGAGAGCATCACCGCATCACCGCTTGGTATGGCAACTACTTGGCATCCGACCGCAACGCACTACAAAGGGTAGTGCGTACGGCCCAGTATATCACTGGGGCCAAGCTCCCTGCCAACCAGGACCTCTATACCAGGCGGAAAGCCCTAAAAATTGTCAAAGACTCAAGTCATAGACTGCTATCTGTGCTAATGCACCAAGTCTGTAACCAACAGGACTGTGAACAGCTTTTACCCCCTAGCCGTAAGTCTGATAAATAGTTACTTACTCTTTATTATCTGTCACTTTATTCCTAGTTATATGTACATATCTACCTCAGTTACCTCGTACCCCTGCACATGGACTCAGTACTGGCCAAGTTATCGTTACTCATTGTGTATATAGCCAAGTTATCGTTACTCATTGTGTATATAGTCTACACCTGTTGTCTACACCTGTTGTTTACAAAGCATGTGCCTAATACAATTAGATTTGAGTGATAAAAAACAATGTAGGGAAGTGTGGTAATAATGGCTAAAGGACCTTGAGGGAGGACGCGTAGGAGAATCTCATCCCACAGACATCGCAAGATTGAGGTTTCTCTCCTGTATGTGTCCGCTGGTGGTCCTTCAGACGCTCAAATCGAGGGAAACTCCGTCCACACATGGAGCAGGAGTAAGGTTTCTCTCCAGTGTGTACCTTCTGGTGTTTTAACAGATTCCCCCGCTGGATGAACCTCTTGCCACAGACAGAGCAGAGGTAAGGTTTCTCCCCTGTGTGAGTCAGAAGGTGTCTCTGTAGGGTGATGCCCCCTGTGGAGAAACCTCTACCGCACACGGAGCAGCGGAAGGGTTTCTCTCCACTGTGTGTACGGAGATGTGCAACTAGCTTCGATGGTTTAGGGAACTCCTTTCCACACACCGAGCAGAGGTGAGGCTTCTTGGTTCTGCATCGTTTCTCCTGGATTTGTTGGTGTTGTTCAGGTTCTGCTGATGTAGAGGGAATCTCAACGCTAACAAAGACTGGGACAGGGCTTTTTCCTGTGTGGAAAAGTGGAGAGGTTAAACAATGGACCTGCGTCCCCAAATGGCACCCTATTCCCTACATAGAGCCCTATGGGCGAAAGTGTAGAGCAGGTTAAACACATACTTAGCCGTCATGCTAACACTAGATGGCCGACTAACACAGAGGCTGCGTCTCAAATAGCACCCTATTCCCTAAAGGGCTCTGGTCAAAAGCAGTGCACTATATAGGGAATCGGGTGCCATTTTTGGGACGCATCCTTCAAAAATGAAGAGCTGAATCAAAAGCGTCATCATTCTGCCTCTTACTAGAAAGAGAATCGTGACAAACTTCCTCTCCGTGGAAATTGATCAAACCACCAACTTCCTCATCCTCTTCTTTCGCCTCTTTCCCCTCCTCTTCTCTCTCCAGTTCTTCAACTATAATCTTCAGTCCCAGAGTTTCACCCAGGGACTCTTTGGGTTTGGGGCTCGATCGGTCATCAGGGTCCTTGAATGGAAATGTTATGAAATATTATTTAAACAAAACAAGATAGGAATAACAAAGCTCCTGGCCCTAACTACCTATGAAGGTTCCCTAAATGACAGAATATTGACATCTCCTTTTGGAACACTTGAAGCACTGCTGTCATAATTTAAATGGAACCCTATTCCCGATTCCCAAGGACCAGGCTATTGCTATTTGGACGTAGCTATAATTGTCTCCCACCTTGCTGCGGTCTCGCTCTACCTGTCCACCATCTCCTGTGTGAGTCTGCTGGTGTTCTCTCAGGAGACCAGGCCTTGAGAAGCTCTTCCCACACACGGAACAGGGGAATGGTTTCTCTCCTGTGTGAGACCTAAATCAAATCAAACTTTATTTAACGTGTATTTAAAATTGCAACACTTAACTTCTTAGGGATCGTTTTGGAGAGCCTGGCGTGCCCAAAGTAAAATGCCTCCCATTCAGGCCCAGAAAATAGGATATGCACCATTGGATAGGAAACACTCTGAATTTTCCAAAAGTGTTAACCATTTGTCTGTGAGTAAAACAGAACGCATATGGCAGGCGAAACCCCGAGGAATTTCTGTCCTGGAAAAAGTGGTTTTGACACATTGCTCATTTGGAACCCCTCCCTCATGAAAATGCCCTTATAAGGGCATATGAATGCAGTACCCATCGCTTCCTCTGGATGTCAACAGTCTCGAGACAGTGTTCATTTTCGATGAATTAGACCAGAGAAGAAGAGGAAACCAGGAAGTGTCTCATTTATGTCAACACAAGGGAATGCGCGCTCCCGACAAGGCGCGCTGTGTGTTTTTTACCGTCTTCATTGATCAGTTTATATTCCGGTTGATTTATAATAGTAAATATACGTAAAAGTGTTCCTAAGGATACATTTAAAACTATGTTTGATTGTTCTTGGACAAGTTTATAGGTATAAGTTGAACGAGTTCTCGTCACGTTTCAATGGAGTAGTGGAAGCTGTCGTTTCTGATTATAACGCGCGAACCAAATGGAGATTTATGGATAAAATACATTACTTTTTCTAACAAAAGAACCATGGATTGTCTTCGTTGGACACTTAGGAAGACCTCAGCAAAAGTTCTTCAACGGGTAATTGATTTGTTTTCGCTGTGAAATGTGTTACGTGTGTGCCGTGATGGATTATGAAATTATGGTAATAGGAAAAATATGTGAGGTGCTACCCTCAAACAATCAAATGTGCTGCTTTCGCCGTAAAGCCTTTTTGAAATCTGACAACGCTGTGATATTGCCAAGAAACAGAGCTTTTGATGAGTATGGAACACTTGTATATTGGTGGATGTTTAATAATTCAACTTTTGGATTTTGAATTTGGCGCCTTGCATTTCACTTGGTAGTGTCGGGATTGAGGAGCTAGCGCCCCAGCAATCCCCAAGAAGTTAACAGTAAAACAATGAAATAAACGAGATAAAAAAAACAGAACGCAATAAAAGAGATTAATAAAGGAACATCAAATAAAAAAAGATTACAAAAATAATAGTGAAATCATCGATTCAAGTCCATACTAACCTTTGGTGATCCCTGAGTCCTGAGGGTGTGAAGAAGCTCTTCCCACACACAGAGCAGCGGTGAAGTCTCTCTGCGGTGTGCTTCAGCTGGTGGGCCCTAAGATAAGATAAAAATAGATGTAAAAAAAAACAACACTTCTGACTACTGTAAACCTTATAATTGATCAATAAAAAGCATAGTTTACACCTCAAGTTTCTCTGCTGGGTGTAGCTTCTCCCACACTCGGAGCAGCGGTACGGTCTCTCTCCCGTGTGCAGCAGTTGGTGTCTCTTCAGGCTGATCAGTTATAAAGATAAGTTAGCAGCCAGTCAAAACAAACCAATGAAGTCCATGAGCATGCAAATGGAATATGCCAAACTAAATACACACATATATATATTATATATACACTTTAAAGGAAGGACCAGGGTCGTATTCACTAGGAACCAAAAGGATGCACATGGCCGTAACAGAGACCTGTAGTTGTTTAATAAGAAACGCTTGTTTTCGTTTTCCTTTGCAAAATGTTTTTGCTATGGTGTGCACTAGAATCAAGGTGTGCACTAATTAATACGACACTGGTCTACGCTGATAACAACAACACACCTGATCATCTGGGAGAAGGTGTTCCCACAGTCGGGGCAGGAGTAAGGTTTCTCTCCGGTGTGGACGATCTGGTGGAGCGTCAGGCTCCCCTTCTGGGCGAAGCACTTCCCACACACAGAGCAGGAGTAAGGCTTCTCTCCAGTGTGGATTCTCATATGGACTTGTAGCTTGTATGCAATGGGAAACTCCTTTCCACACACAAGACAGGGGTGGGCTCTTCTGTGACAGCTGTGACGCTGTTTATGTTGTTGTTGTTTATGCTCTACGGCTGCAGGGAGACTCTCCTCAGCAGTCTCAGACTGGTGGTTGTTAGAACCCTCTCCTGTGTGGATGAGGGACAATAGTTTGGGTTAAATATACTAAAAAACGATAACTAACTAACTTAACATGAGACCTGAAGGTCAAAAGGGGTAATGAGTAATTAAAAAGCTAGAATCTGCAGTTGCTACGTCCATTTTTTGGACTAGAAAATTAAAAAAGGAACTCTATGGCCATATTTGACCTCAACATTGTTGTCCAGATCACGTGATGAACCTGTAGGACTGTAGATCAAAAGCTGGGTCTTTTTTTTTTTGCATCCAGATTTTACCATCAGCGGCATATTTGGGGGTAATCACACGTTTGTTTTAAAAACTACAACGAGCTTCAGGGAGGAGCGAGGTTGATTTCCTGATCTCTGCTTGCCCGCCCCCTCGAATGCGGGGGGGAAAAAATGTGTTAAAACAGCCTTGAGACTGTAATCCTGAAGATCACTCTGGAGAAGACATCCTAAACCAGCGGGGTCAAGAAGACAGATAACAGCAGAGTAAGTGTTTTGCTCCAGCTAATGTTTTTATATTGAAAAACTGACATAACGTTAGTGCTGTTGTGAATCGTTAGTTCTGCTATCGCTACTTAGAGATCTGCCAAGTTTCTTTACATCTAGAGCTAGCGCATTGACATAGCCTAGCTGGGAACGTAGAGAAACGTGGAAGCATTGACATAGCCTAGCTGGTAAAGTAGAGAAAAGCATTGTAACACTGACTTGAAAATGGCCATATTTGGCTGCTGGGTGTGCTCCCACAATAATATTGAAAATAGCTGTATTTGCTAGTCTCCTATAGCATTCAATAGGCTACAAGCGTGCTATGGTAATCTCCCGACATCTTGTTTATATTGTCGTGGTCATAGTAGACTTTACCTTGGTATTGGCTCCATCTATCAGCTGGGTTCACTAACGTTAGAGAACACACGATCCTAAAAACAAATCTGATTCGGCTTTTTTTTCCCCCTTTCAGAAAACACCGCCTGCCTACCACAGCCTACGGTTTCTTCTTGGAGTGGGTACTTCAAGGAGGAAGACTTAGGAAAAACAAGAGTGGTTTCACCTGCCATGGTGGTTGGGCACATTCTCCTGATGGTCAGTTTACTACTGAGGTTTTATCCAGGTTGATGATGAATATCGATCTCCTGATGGTTACTACACTACTGAGGTTTTATCCAGGTTGATGAGGAATATCTATCTCCTAATGGTCACTACAGAGGTTTCATCCAGGTTGATGAGGAATATCGATCTCCTAATGGTCACTACACTACAGAGGTATTATCCAGGTTGATGAGAAATATCGATCTCCTAATGGTCACTACACTACAGAGGTTTCATCCAGGTTGATGATGAATATCGATCTCCTAATGGTCACTACACTACAGAGGTTTCATCCAGGTTGATGATGAATATCGATCTCCTGATGGTCAGTACTCTACAGAGGTTTCATCCAGGTTGATGATGAATATCTATCTCCTGATGGTCACTACACTACAGAGGTTTCATCCAGGTTGATGAGGAATATCGATCTCCTGATGGTCAGTACACTACAGAGGTTTCATCCAGGTTGATGATGAATATCTATCTCCTGATGGTCACTACACTACAGAGGTTTCATCCAGGTTGATGAGGAATATCGATCTCCTGATGGTCAGTACACTACAGAGGTTTCATCCAGGTTGATGATGAATATCGATCTCCTGATGGTCAGTACACTACAGAGGTTTCATCCAGGTTGATGATGAATATCGATCTCCTGATGGTCAGTACACTACAGAGGTTTCATCCAGGTTGATGATGAATATCGATCTCCTGATGGTCAGTACACTACAGAGGTTTCATCCAGGTTGATGATGAATATCGATCTCCTGATGGTCAGTACACTACAGAGGTTTCATCCAGGTTGATGATGAATATCGATCTCCTGATGGTCAGTACAGAGGTTTCATCCAGGTTGATGATTCTCTGGATGAACTGTAATAATGTGCAATAATTTTTTTCAAATGGTATCTGAGTCGTTTAAAACCATATTAATGTAATACTAAAGTAGAAGACCAAGAGTTCATGTTCCCTCACTACCACTTCATTTTCAGAAACCAACTGTGAACCAACTATTATTCATTTGTGGGCAGGTCGAAACACACATGAAACCTCTAGCACTCATGGACATTTAGCACTCATGGACATCTAGCACTCATGGACATCTAGCACTCATGGACATCTAGCACTCATGGACATCTAGCACTCATGGACATCTAGCACTCATGGACATCTAGCACTCATGGACATTTAGCACTCATGGACATTTAGCACTCATGGACATCTAGCTAGCTAGCTGTTGTCATTGGAGATGAACATTGGGTTGTTATTTTACCTGACGTGCATATGGTTCTCTTTTTACCTGGTCCTTTGTAGAATTTTGACCCGGAGTTATACAAAATTGTGTGTTTCTCTATTCCGACGATTAATCCACGGATAAAAAGCGAAACCTATTTAGTTATCTTTAATGAATCTCCCCTCGTTTATCTTTCAAGCATCTTCCTATCTTCCTGGTATCCAATAAGGAGGGGACTTGGGATTGTATCGTCCTGATATCCAATAAGGAGGGGACTTGGGATTGTATCAGCCTGATATCCAATAAGGAGGGGTCCTTGCAGTGGGTGGAGCATCTCAAATAGAACCAAGTTCTATTTTAGCGCTTGGCTACACAGACACTAGCTCATGTGCGAGTGGTGTGGGTGAAATGACTGAATGACATGTACTGTAAGTGTGCCTTTCTTTTCGCACCGCTCACCTACGCAACGTGGCCGGAGAGGTTTGCGCGTAACAACTTGCTGTGGAGGTAAGCTGTGGAACGTTCCTTTAACGATATATACCCAACTTGCTGTGGAGTTGTGGAGGTAAGCTGTGGAACGTTCCTTTAACGATATATACCCAACTTGCTGTGGAGTTGTGGAGGTAAGCTGTGGAACGTTCCTTTAACGATATATACCCAACTTGCTGTGGAGTTGTGGAGGTAAGCTGTGGAACGTTCCTTTAATGACATATACCCATTGATTCTTGTAGAATATAACTTATAAATATTTAATGAGTTTAGTTAAACTGTCGTACCCTATCAGAACCCAAAATATAAAATTGTTTTCGCTCCAATGTTTGTAAACAATGTACATTTTAGCAAACACTGTGTAGACTTAAAGGTTAAAACTGTACATGTCGACATCATAGATGATCAGTCCTAGACTTCATAGCTCGCTCTATGCATTTGAGAGTAGTTACATTTCTCCAGGCCCGTTCCTCAGCTTTTTACCAAAACAGAGGCGGGGTGCCCGCTTTGTTATTGTTTTAATTAAGGACTCTAGCTTTAGTGATTTTATATTTTATAGGAGAAGCCCTCCTTACTCTATTTTATTAGTAGTTGGTGTGTAACTAAACCGGTCTGACACAATAAGGCGTGACTATGACACGTGACAGAACATGTACTCACCAAAAGCAGGATCCTCCTCCTCCTCCTCCTTCACTATGACCTTCAGTCCTGGTACACCAGCTTCAGCTTGACCCAGGCTCTCTCCAGCATGTGACAGCTGGAGTCCACCACTAGGGGGCAGCGTGACGGTCTCTTCCGTATGAGCCTGCTTCTTGTGTCTCCTCAGACTGGAGGCAGTGAAGAAGTCCTTGTGACAGTAGGGGCAGCGGTAACCTTTAACCCCGGTGTGTGTCCTCTGGTGTGCCCTTAGGAACCCCGGCTGGGTGAAACTCTTCCCGCTCTCGGAGCAGCTGTACGGTCTCTCCTCGGAGAAGCTCTGCTGGTGTCGCTTCAGGTCTCCCAGGGAGAGGAACTTTTACCACAGTCGGGGCAGGGGTGTGGTCTCTCCTTGATGTGTACCTACACCCAGGACCACATTGGAAATAAGTGTATTCAAAAGAAATGGTTAATTTAAAAAATATCAGAGTTTTTGCTTTGGACAAAAAGTGCTCAACCTTGAAAACTTGACATGCACAATTTTGTGTGTGTATGTGGGGGGGGGTTGTACTACCATTGGCTAA
The DNA here is from genome assembly GCA_030435695.1 of Brachymystax lenok tsinlingensis. NCBI lineage: Eukaryota > Metazoa > Chordata > Actinopteri > Salmoniformes > Salmonidae > Brachymystax > Brachymystax lenok. The sequence goes on from CM059812.1 coordinate 40,412,444, forward strand.
TGAATGAAAATACCAAAAATATAAATTGATCCTTTAGTCAAACCTGGAATCTGTATATCCATTTGGGATATTACAATAATAAAGAAGTCACTGAAACTGATGAACACTTTACTTTTCCCTCTGACATCATTGCACGCGCGCTAGAACACCATATCTGCTGTGAGCTGCTGGACCCTCGACAACATTAGAGCGTGGGTGAGCAGAGGCACTGTTTCCCCCTTTACGGATTTCAGCTTTAACACTTCCATTGTCCTCTGGAATTTCTTTGTACTTTTTAAAAAAAAATTAAAACTGAACAACAATTGAAATAAAGAAATCAAGGATACGTCCCTAATGGTCCTGTATTCTATATATAGTGCACAGCTTTTGACCAGAGCCCAATGGTAATAGGGTCACATTTGGGACACACTCAAATCAACTCAACCTACTCTCTGGTGTGACTCCATGTACCCCCGGGCTGAGAAGCGTTGACCACAGTCCGGACAGGAGAAGGGCTTCTCTCCCCTGTGGGTGGTCAGGTGGACACGCAGCTTGTAGAAGGTAGGGAACTGCTCTCCGCACTTCTGACAGGTGTTGCTGTGGGAAGTGTTGTTGTGGTTCTGCTGGTGTTGGACAGGTAGTCCACCCGGTGTAGAGGGGACGGAGCTGGGAGGAGGAGCAGGACTGTCTCCTGTGGGAATGAGATTATTTATTCTGCAATAGTTTGTGTCAGGGGGGTAGGGTCAGTCTTATGTCTGGAGTATTTATCCTTTTTTATCCGATGTCCTGTGTGAATTTAAGTATGCTCGATCTAATTCTCTCTCTATCCCTCTCCCTCCCCTCCCAGAGGACCTGAGCCCTGAGACCATGCCTCAGGACTACCTCGCCTGATGACTCCTGGCTGTCCCCAGTCCACCTGGTTGTGCTGCTGCTCCAGTTTCAACTGTTCTGCCTGCGGCTATGGGACCCTGACCTGTTCACCGGACGTGCTACCTTGTCCCAGACCTGCTGTTTTCGACTCTCTCTCTCTACCGCACCTGCTGTCTCTAACTCTGAATGATCGGCTATGAGAAGCCAACTGGCATTTACTCCTGAGGTGCTGACCTGTTGCACCCTCTATAACCACTGTGATTATTATTATTTGACCCTGCTGGTCATCTATGAACATGTATGTCTCTGGGTTAGACCGGTTGCCACCAGACCTGGGTTCAAATACTATCCGAAATCTTTCAGATACTGTTAGCATTTGCTCTAGCTTGGCAGGAGTACCACATTTTGCGGCTACTCTATTGGTTCCATTGCGCAAAACAAGCCCAATTCATCCCAGATAAAGTATTTGGAATGACTTCAAATACACTAAACAAAAATATAAAACGCAACATGTAAAGTGTTGGTCCCATGTTTCACGAGCTGAAATAAAAGATCCCAGAAATTTGCCATTAAAAAAATGTATTTCTCAAACATTTTGTGCACCAATTTGTTTACATCTATTAGTGACATTTTCTCCTTTGCCAAAGATAATCCATCCACCTGACAGGTGTGGCATATCAAGAAGCTGATTAAACAGCATGATCATTACACAGGTGCACAAGGCCACTCTAAAATGTGCAGTTTTGTCACACAACACAACGCCACAGATGTATCAACTTTTGAAGGAGTGTAAAATCGGCATGCTGACTGCAGGAATATCCACCAGATCTGTTGCCAGAGAATTTAATGTAAAGTTTTAGAGAATTTGGCAGTACATCCAACCGGCCGTAAAACCGCAGACCACGCGTAACCACGGCAGCCCAGGAACTCCACATCCAGCTTCTACACCAGCCACCCGGACAGCTGGTGAAACTGTGGGTTTGCACAACCGAAGAATTTCTGCACAAACTGTCAGAAAGCGTCTCAGGGAAGCTCATCTGTGTGCTCCTCGTCCTCCCCAGGGTCTTGACCTGACTGCAGTTCAGCGTCGTAACCGACTTCAGTGGGTAAATGCTCACCTTCGATGGCCACTGAGTTCCTCTGTCCAGTGTCTGTATTATTTTGCCCATCTTAATATTTTCTTTTTATTGGCCAGTCTGAGACATGGCTTTTTCTTTGCAACTCTGCCTAGAAGGCCAGCATCCCGGCGTCGCCTCTTCACTGCTGACGTTGAGACTGGTATTTTGCGTGTACTATTTAACGAAGCTGCCAGTTGAGGACTTGTGAGGCGTCTGTTTCTCCAAACTAGACACTTGTCCTCTTGCTCAGTTGTGCCTCCCACTCCTCTTTCTATTCTGGTTAGAGCCAGTTTGATAACGGGCCTCTGTATGCCTATGTAGATATTCCATAATAAAGTCTGCCCGTTTCTAGCAACAATAGTCATTTACAACATTAACAATGTCTACACTTTCTGATCAATTTGATGTTATTTTAAAATGGAAAAAACATTTTTGCTTTTCTTTCAAAAACTTGGACATTTCTAAGTGACCCCAAACTTTTGAACAGTCGTGTACATTAAACATTATTCAGGATAAAAACACAATAAAGCTCTAAAAACACAAAGTCCGGAGGCGTATTTACACTGATTATACAAAACATTAGAAACACCTTCCTAATATTGAGTTGCACCTCCCCTTTTGCTCTCAGAACAGACTAAATTTAGTCGGGGGCGGGGCCTCCACAAGGTGTCGAAAGCGTTCCACAGGGATGCTGGCCCATGTTGACGCCAATGTTTCCCACGGTTGTGTCAAGTTGGCTGGATGTCCTTTGGGTGGTGGACCATTCTTGATACACACGGGAAACTGTTGAGTGTCAAAAACCCAGCAGCGTCGCAGTTCTTGACACAAGAACTACCAGACCCCGTTCAAAGGCACAAATCTTTGGTCTTGCCCATTCACCCTCTGAATGGCACACATACACAATCCATGTCCCAATTGTCTCAAGGCTTAAAAATCCTTGTTTAACCCGTCTCGTCCCCTTCATCTACACTGATTGAAGTGGATTTAACAGGTGACATCAACAATATATATATATATATATAGATGTGTCATGGAAAGAGCAGGTGTTCTTAATGTTTTGTCCACTCAGCGTATATTGTGGTCGTCAAAGGGCCAGCAACTCACTTGAACATGATTTGCAATTGAAGATGTGTGTTTGTTTGTTTGCATAGTAGCAACATGTCTTCATAACCCACCCATCAGTACCTTGAGCCAGACGGACATCCTCTTGCTCTGGCAGCACGTCCTCTACAGCCTGAAGTTTGGAATTCTAAAATGAAGCAACATTGAAAAGTTAAAGACGGTAAAACATACCTGTTGAAAAGTTATTGTACAGCTAGTTGTCTAGGGTCCGCGTCTCAAATAGCACCCTATTCCCTATATTGGTGACTACTTTTTACCAGGCACCAGGACCAATCCCTATTCCCTAAATAGTACACTACCTTTGACCAGGGCCCATAGGGCTGCGTAACTGATTATAGACAGCTCCTGTCAAAAGTAGTGCACTATATAGGGAATAGGGATTAGTCCTGGTGCCTGGTAAAAAGTAGTGCCCAATATAGGGAATAGTGTGTCAATTGAGACACAGCCCTAGTTCCTCCAATTGAGACACGGCCCTAGTTCCTCCAATTGAGACACGGCCCTAGTTCCTCCAATTGAGACACGGCCCTAGTTCCTCCAATTGAGACACGGCCCTAGTTCCTCCAATTGAGACACGGCCCTAGTTCCTCCAATTGAGACACGGCCCTAGTTCCTCCAATTGAGACACGGCCCTAGTTCCTCCAATTGAGACACGGCCCTAGTTCCTCCAATTGAGACACGGCCCTAGTTCCTCCAATTGAGACACGGCCCTAGTTCTTCCCCACCTTGTTACTAGTATAGTCCCGTTGGACAAGCAGCTCCTGTTGGTGTGGCAGCACATCTCCAGCAGCTCTTAGTCTAGTCGACCCCTCAGCGTGACCCCTTCCGTGTCTCAACAAGGCTCCTGATTGGTAGAAACTCTTCCCACAGTCGGGTTCAAGGCAGCGGTAGGGCTTCTCCCCCGTGTGGCTCCTCTGGTGTATCCTAAAGGAGGACTGCTGAGAGAAGCTCTTCCCACACACGGTGCAGTGGAACGGCTTCTCTCCCGCGTGGGTCTTCACGTGTCGGTCCCGGGACTGTTTTGTAGTGAAGAGTGGTCCACACACAGAGCAGGGGAAAGACTTCTTAGAGGATGATGTTGTGTTGTAGAGGTTGTTCTGTTGTACTACAGGGACATCAGACTCACACCACACTCCTCTCTCTCTTAGTGTTTCATGGTGATGGAGATAATCGTGTTTTCTTCCCCAACACCATCTTCTGCTGGCTCAACAGTGAGCTCTGGTCACCGTGGTTACAGTCAGCTCCAGCGTTGTAGCGAAGAGGAGACAGGCTGGCTGCTTGGTCTACAGACTCCTGAAGAGGAGACAGGCTGGCTGCTTGGTCTACAGACTCCTGAAGAGGAGACAGGCTCGCTGCTTGGTCTACAGACTCCTGAAGAGGAGACAGGCTGGCTGCTTGGTCTACAGACTCCTGAAGAGGAGACAGGCTGGCTGCTTGATCTACAGACTCCTGAAGAGGAGACAGGCTCGCTGCTTGGTCTATAGACTCCTGAAGAGGAGACCGGCTGGCTGCTTGGTCTACAGACTCCTGAAGAGGAGACCGGCTGGCTGCTTGGTCTACAGACTCCTGAAGAGGAGACAGGCTGGCTGCTTGGTCTACAGACTCCTGAAGAGGAGACCGGCTGGCTGCTTGGTCTACAGACTCCTGAAGAGGAGACCGGCTGGCTGCTTGGTCTACAGACTCCTGAAGAGGAGACCGGCTGGCTGCTTGGTCTACAGACTCCTGAAGAGGAGACAGGCTGGCTGCTTGGTCTACAGACTCCTGAAGAGGAGACCGGCTGGCTGCTTGGTCTACAGACTCCTGAAGAGGAGACCGGCTGGCTGCTTGGTCTACAGACTCCTGAAGAGGAGACAGGCTGGCTGCTTGGTCTACAGACTCCTGAAGAGGAGACAGGCTGGCCGCTTGGTCTACAGACTCCTGAAGAGGAGACCGGCTGGCCGCTTGGTCTACAGACTCCTGAAGAGGAGACCGGCTGGCCGCTTGGTCTACAGACTCCTGAAGAGGAGACAGGCTGGCCGCTTGGTCTACAGACTCCTGAAGAGGAGACCGGCTGGCAGCTTGGTCTACAGACTCCTGAAGAGGAGACAGGCTGGCTGCTTGGTCTACAGACTCCTGAAGAGGAGACAGGCTGGCCGCTTGGTCTACAGACTCCTGAAGAGGAGACCGGCTGGCTGCTTGGTCTACAGACTCCTGAAGAGGAGACCGGCTGGCTGCTTGGTCTACAGACTCCTGCAGCAGAGAACAGCACAGGCTAGGCTACATCCTTACAGGTAAACCATTGAAACAGATCCAGCACTTGGTTCAGTTCTACTCCGCTGGACCCTTGAGTTAGAAACATCCCTACACTGCTGGCTGTATCGTGTCCTGTCCGGATAGTAAAGTAAAGATTCCTCAAATCGAGAAGTTGTTGCTGCTTTCTTTCACATTGCGAAACAACACAGTTAACGCTAAAACACATGAACGGGTGACTATGTGACTAGCTAAACACGACAATGTTATGACACCAACAATTCAACTGACAGCAGATACTATGGTAGGCATCGGCCCCACCACCAAGTGTCCTCTTACCTCATCCATGGTGTGTTGTTAAGATGGTCCACCGGGCAGGGATATCACTGAGACGACACACGGATCATCAGCAGGTCGGGAAAGATGTCATGTCACACAGGACAGGGCCATGGCTAACCGTAGCTAAACCTGTTAGGCTGTTAGGCTTACGATGTTGCCCAGTATATAATATTACGATGCCCAGTACATAACATTACGGTGCCCAGTACATAACATTACGATGCCCAGTACATAACATTACGGTGCCCAGTACATAACATTACGGTGCCCAGTACATAACATTACGGTGCCCAGTACATAATATTACGGTGCCCAGTACATTACATTACGGTGCCCAGTACATAATATTACGGTGCCCAGTACATTACATTACGGTGCCCAGTATATTATATTACGGTGCCCAGTATATTACATTACGGTGCCCAGTATATTATATTACGGTGCCCAGTACATAACATGACGGTGATCTCCAAAAAGTTGCCGGTCAACGAAGTCCCGTGGCCGATGCACGTCAAGACAAAAGCGAAGTTGGTTGCTGAATAAGTTGTATTAGCAAATGTCAGAGACTCCAGCCATCGGCTAACTATACAGTCGCTATCTGAACAGTAAAAACAGCCCGGAGTAAAAGAGCGCAGCTGGCTGGACGCCCCGCGGTAGTTGACTACTCTCGTCTGTCGCGTCTAGACGAGGCCGGGGCGGAAGCCGTCAGAAAACAACAACCGGATCGTTTCCATATTCTGAGCTTTTTTTTTTTTTTTTTTGTTAAGGAGCTCTACTATCTACAATGGACGTGGTGGTGAGTAGATAACAATTACACTCAAATATAACGTGTATAATGTTTCCAAGGTGGGCATGTGTGTTTTTTTGTTGTTGTTGCTCTCCCACGTATAGACCCTCAAAACAGACTTAATAAAGCAGCTGTTTCCTAGCCTGGTGGAAGCAGTCCAGTCGACACGTTCACCGTTCAATTTCATGTCACATAAGTGGCGTGAAATGGCTAGAATGGTCATATATACAGCGACCATATAGGTTCCACCGGGCTAGCAGTTTCCAGCGATGAATATGTGTTCAGGCGTGATGTAGGAGTGAACCAGGATCTGGGTTTACAAAGGAGCCAGTTGAATATTGCGATTCTCCTTTAAGCCCAGGAAACAGCCATTCCACTTGCCATTCACACGTTTTCAAACTTAATCATGTTAAAATATGTTCGGTACCTACCAAAGACTGGCGTTTCACTGAACAACTATCGTCATTACTACTGTTCCGGCCGGCATGTGCTTTGAAAAAATTAAAAAAGTAAAAAAATATAATATATATATATATATATATATATAAAAATAAAGTTCCATGTAACCCCCAAAATGCCTTGTCTGGAAACAATCGTAGTACGTGCACATGTTCCAAATCCACTTCAGTTTTCTTCTCTCTCAGGAGACCAAACTCCCAGGGTCCCCTGGGCCCAAAGATATACATGGAGACCAAGTAACGCAGAGCCTGAGGGTGGTGAAGCAGGAGGACTGTGGGCCCCTAACAACACCCCTAACAACACCCCTAACAACACCCCTAACAACGTACCTGAGTTTGAAAACAGAAGAAGAGGAGGAAGAGATATGGGGTGTGGCTCACCCAAGTACAGGTGCTCTTGCCTTCTCTCTCTTTGTGATTTGTTTATTTACAACTTGCCGTGAATTAGATCTTGTGTGTTTCCTTCAGGGTTCTTCAACGTCAAGAAGGAGGAAGAGGAAGAAGCCGTAGTATATCCTATACAGCCTAGTGAGTACAGCATCACAGAGGAGCCATAGTATATCCTATACAGCCTAGTGAGTACAGCATCACAGAGGAGCCATAGTATATCCTATACAGCCTAGTGAGTACAGCATCACAGAGGAGCCATAGTATATCCTATACAGCCTAGTGAGTACAGCATCACAGAGGAGCCATAGTATATCCTATACAGCCTAGTGAGTACAGCATCACAGAGGAGCCATAGTATATCCTATACAGCCTAGTGAGTACAGCATCACAGAGGAGCCATAGTATATCCTATACAGCCTAGTGAGTACAGCATCACAGAGGAGCCATAGTATATCCTATACAGCCTAGTGAGTACAGCATCACAGAGGAGCCATAGTATATCCTATACAGCCTAGTGAGTACAGCATCACAGAGGAGCCATAGTATATCCTATACAGCCTAGTGAGTACAGCATCACAGAGGAGCTACCATGGAGTTACTAAGCCTTGAAACACACATACCCCCTTATCTGACCTGAGATTTCTCTGTTCCCTCAGATGACAACCCAAGCCCCACTTCTGACATTACCAGCCACAGTTCTGATGACTCCACCCCTGACAATGGCCCAAGAGCCACCCCTGACAAGAACAACCCCCGCCATAACAACAACCCCAGGTCTGGCCCTGCCAGTGGAGGGGCATCGGACAAGGACCCTGCATCCGGAGAGGAAGAGGAGGAGGAGGAGGGAGAGGAGAGGACTTCTCAGATCTCAGCAGACCCAGGGACTAAGCCCAACAAGACCCAAGGCGGTCATCAGAGGCCGTTCCCCTGCTCTAGGTGTGGGAAGCGTTTATCCACCACTGTCAGCTTAGACAAACACCAGATCATCCACACCCGACTGAGACCATACCCCTGCTCCGTACCGGCCTGCACCAAGAGGTTCTGCTCACCAGCCGAGCTGAAGAGACACACACTCACACACACAGGTTTCTTTTACTTTGATTCCTTTCCAAAGTATTCAGCCTAAATTTATTTTCTAAGTTCAATCAAGTGAAAAATCAAGAGTCAGATTCTAAACCAATCTGGTCAATAAATAAGTTTTGTCCACTTTTTTTGGTTGAATTGTTTAAGGTAATTCTAGTGTGCCTTTTTTAAAAAGTCATTCAATCAGACATTCAAGTTCAATACATTTGTGTGTTTTGTGTCCTCACCCCATACAGGAGAGAGACCCTTCCCCTGTCCCGACTGTGACAAGAGCTTCACCATACTGGCTGCTTTAAAGACCCACCAGAGAACACACACAGGAGAGAGACCTTACGTCTGTGAGGTGTGTGGAAAGGTCGGTTATTTAATTAAATCTCTTTTACTGATTGTTTGCTTTTACTTTTTGTCATTTGATTGTTTTTCTGTAAAGACTTTTGCGATTTTAAAATGGATTTTGTAGTATTGTATTGTTTTTATGGACAGTGATAGTCGGAATGTATAGGGGAGACCGATACAGAGAGACAGGATTCGTACCCATGTCGCCAGGTGTACACACTGAGTGTACAAAACATTAGGAACACCTGCTCTTTCCATGACAGAGACTGACCAGGTGAATCCAGGTGAAACCTATTATCCCTTACTGGTGTCACTTGTTAAATCCACTTCAATCAGTGTAGCTGAAGGGCAGGAGACGGGTTAAAAAAGGATTGTTAAGCCTTGAGACCTAAGACAAAATATTTAAGTAGCTTTGAACGGGGTGTGGTAGTAGGTGCCAGGTGCACCGGTTTGACTGTGTCAAGAACTGCAACGCTGCTGGGTTTTTCACGCTCAACAGTTTCCTGTGTGTATCAAGAATGGTCCACCACCCAAAGGACATCCAGCCAACTTGACACAATTGTGGGAAGCATTGGAGTCAACATGGGCAGGCATCCCTGTGGAATTCTTTTGACACCTTGTAGAGGCCACGCCCCCAACGAAGTGAGGCTGTTCTAAGGGCAAAAGAGGTGGGAGGGGGGGCGCAACTCAATATTAGCAAGGCGTTACTAATGTTTTGTACACTCAGTGTAAGTACTCCAGACTCTGGCAAAAGTGTGTTGTGATTTTAAATGCACTTTAAATTTTAATTAATTTTAAGGGCTTCGCCCAAACGGGGAACCTGAAATCCCACGAGCGCAGGCACACCGGAGAGAGACCGTTCTCCTGCTCCTTCTGTGGGAAGACATTTGTAGAGTCTGGCCATCTGAAGAAGCACCAGCGTATCCATACAGGAGAGAAGCCGTACCACTGCAGCAGCTGCCCCATGAAGTTCCACTCCTCCAGCGAGCTCAGGTAACTCAGGGCCTATATTCATAAAGCGTCTGAGTAGGAGTGCTGATTTAGGATTCGTTTTGTCTTTTAGATTATAATGACTGGACTGAGGGATCTGATCCTAGATCATCAGTCCTATTGGATATGATCTGAACAACATCACATGTACCAAGGGGACCTGATCCTAGATCATCACTCCTATTGGATCTGATCTGAACAACATCACATGTACCAAGGGGACCTGATCCTAGATCAGCACTCCTCCTCTGAGATGCTTTATGAGTATGGGCCCATGTGTTACTCACCTGATAACGTAATAACCACCGGACATTGTAATAAGTTATTACATTTCAATCTGGGAAAAAAAGTGATTATTATGTAATCTGAAAAAAAAGTGATTACATTAAATTGTATTTACTGTTGTTATGATTCAATGTTTTTTTACTGTCACAAACCAATTTCTCATTGTGGGATATTCAAGTGAACTAGTACTACTAGTACTACTACTTAACCAGTGTTGTTGCATTACCTGTTGTTCCAGGGTCCATGAGAAGATCCACAGCCAGGACAAGCCTCACAGCTGTTCCTACTGTGGCAAGGCATTCAAACAGCTGTCCAACCTCAAGCTCCACCAGAGAATACACTCTGACGAGAAGCCTTATGCCTGCTCCTACTGCGAGAAGACCTTCCGCGCTCAGGGGACCTTAAAGGTACAATATATCAAATCAAAAAAGTCCGCTGGGTAGCCATTTTGATTACCTGTTCAGGAGTCTTGTGGCTTGGGGGTAAAAAGTGTTGAGAAGCCTTTTTGTCCTAGACTTGGCACTCCGGTACCGCTTGCCATGCGGTAGTAGAGAGAACAGTCTATGACTGGGGTGGCTGGAGTCTCTGACAATTTTTAGGGCCTTCCTCTGACACCGCCTGGTGTGGAGGTCCTGGATGGCAGGCAGCTTAGCCCCAGTGAGGTACTGGGCCGTACGCACTACCCTCTGTAGTGCCTTGCGGTCAGAGGCGGAGCAATTGCCCTACCAGGCAGTGATTCAACCAGTCAGGATGCTCTCGATGTTGCAGCTGTAGAACCTTTTGAGGATCTCAGGACCCATGCCAAATCTTTTTAGTCTCCTGAGGTGGAATAGGCTTTGTCGTGCCCTCTTCACGACTGTCTTGGTGTGTTTGGACCATTCTAGCTATCTATTTAGTTTAGGATTTTTGTTCAGTTACACAACATAATACTTGCTGTTTACTATATACTGAAATTCTTATTAACTAATACATTTTATATTTTGTATTTTTTTACTTTGAAGGTGCACCTGAGGACTCACACAGGAGAGCGGCCTTACCCCTGCTTAGACTGTGACAAGCGTTTCATCACGTCCTCAGAGTTAAAGGTGCACCAGAGGACTCACACAGGAGAGAAGCCCTTCTACTGCTATGACTGTGGGAAGAGTTACTATCAGCTGAAGCAGCTGAAGGAACATATGAAGTTCAACCCGGACCACAGCACCACACGAAGCGGACTCAATAACATAGAGGACGAGGACAAGCTCTACTCCACGGCACGCCATGATGATGTAACGATGTCTTGATTTTTTTTTTTTGGGGGGGCTATCCCGGGCCAAACCTGGATGACGCTGGGACAATTGTGCGCCGCACTATGGGACTCCCAATCATGTCCGGATGTGATACATCCTGGATTCAAACCAGGGACTGTAGTGACACCTCTTGCACTGAAATGCAGTGCCTTAAAGACCGATGCGCCACTCGGGAGCCCACCCCCCCAATATACAGTGGGGAAAAAAAGTATTTAGTCAGCCACCAATTGTGCAAGTTCTCTCACTTAAAAAGATGAGAGAGGCCTGTAATTTTCATCATAGGTACACTTCAACTATGACAGACAAAATGAGGAAAGAAAATCCAGAAAATCACATTGTAGGATTTTTAATGAATTTATTTGCAAATTATGGTGGAAAATAAGTATTTGGTCACATACAAACAAGCAAGATTTCTGGCTCTCACAGACCTGTAACTTCTTCTTTAAGAGGCTCCTCTGTCCTCCACTCATTACCTGTATTAATGGCACCTGTTTGAACTTGTTATCAGTATAAAAGACACCTGTCCACAACCTCAAACAGTCACACTCCAAACACCACTATGGCCAAGACCAAAGAGCTGTCAAAGGACACCAGAAACAAAATTGTAGACCTGCACCAGGTTGGGAAGACTGAATCTGCAATAGGTAAGCAGCTTGGTTTGAAGAAATCAACTGTGGGAGCAATTATTAGGAAATGGAAGACATACAAGACCACTGATAATCTTCCTCGATCTGGGGCTCCACGCAAGATCTCACCCGTGGGGTCAAAATGATCACAAGAACGGTGAGCAAAAATCCCAGAACCACACGGGGACCTAGTGAATGACCTGCAGAGAGCTGGGACCAAAGTAACAAAGCCTACCATCAGTAACACACTCGCCGCCAGGGACTCAAATCCTGCAGTGCCAGACGTGTCCCCCTGCTTAAGCCAGTACATGTTCAGGCCCGTCTAAAGTTTGCTAGAGAGCATTTGGATGATCCAGATGAGGATTGGGAGAATGTCAGATGAAACCAAAATAGAACTTTTGGTAAAAACTCAACTTGTCGTGTTTGGAGGACAAAGAATGTTGAGTTGCATCCAAAGAACACCATACCTACTGTGAAGCATGGGGGTGGAAACATCATGCTTTGGGGCTGTTTTTTCTGCAAAGGGACCAGGACGACTGATCCGTGTAAAGGAAAGAATGAATGGGGCCATGTATCGTGAGATTTTGAGTGAAAACCTCCTTCCATCAGCAAGGGCATTGAAGATGAAACGTGGCTGGGTCTTTCAGCATGACAATGATCCCAAACACACCGCCCGGGCAACGAAGGAGTGGCTTCGTAAGAAGCATTTCAAGGTCCTGGAGTGGCCTAGCCAGTCTCCAGATCTCAACCCCATAGAAAATCTTTGAAAGTCCGTGTTGCCCAGCGACAGCCCCAAAACATCACTGCTCTAGAGGAGATCTGCATGGAGGAATGGGCCAAAATACCAGCAAAAGTGTGTGAAAACCTTGTGAAGACTTACAGAAAACGTTTGACCTCTGTCATTGCCAACAAAGGGTATATAACAAAGTATTGAGATAAACTTTTGTTATTGACCAAATACTTATTTTCCACCATAATTTGCAAATAAATTCATAAAAAATCCTACAATGTGATTTTCTGGATTTTTTTTCCTCATTTTGTCTGTCATAGTTGAAGTGTACCTATGATGAAAATTACAGGCCTCTCTCATCTTTTTAAGTGAGAGAACTTGCACAATTGGTGGCTGACTAAATACTTTTTTTCCCCACTGTATATATATATATTTATCATCCTCAGTGATGCCATCGATGCCACATCATTGGAAAGAGTCCAATTGTTTAAAAATATATATATTTAACATTACTTTGCTAGCACTCTACTCGTGATGATGACGTCACGGTGCCCTCCTCAGTGGTGATGTCAACACGTCTATTAGAATGTTCTGTCGTTGCACTGAACGACACAAGGTCAATGCTCTGTTTGAGATGCACGTAGAATGATCGTTTTGATTAAATGTTTTGAGACATTTTTGAAGTTGTTTAGAAACTGACGTTACATGAAAGACACATTTTATGTGTTTATATGTTTTACTACGTTTCCATTATCGTTTTTATGTGTGTGTAAAGTCATACTGTATAAACATCAACAAAAGTATGACAGCGGTTAAATTTTTGATATCATTTTATAAATGCCAACAGATCATTTGTTCGTCATGGTGGGATGTTTTTTCTGTCGGTAAAATTATTTATGCGAGAAATGGCGCTGGAAACGCCTTTTGTGTGCAAATATTGATATAATAACCGTCATATCGAAGTACATTTGGAGTCACTCACGCGATGACATGGTGTGTGGTCCTCCCCCTGCGACTCGCCGGGACAGCAGCATGCAGTTTATTAAACTACAGATGAAATAAGTGATGATGAACTTCACAGGGTGGTGAAAGTGTAAGGTGATCTTGATGCTCCTTTCCAATAAATGTCGAGGGTCTTATTCTAGTAATATGATAATCGATGATTGATTTCCTTTGGACAAATCAAAATATTCTCGTTCTTATCCATAATCTCATAATTTATTGTAGACTAACCTACCCAAACTCTAGCTGTGAGCTGCTGGCTAGAGCGTACGTGCCAAGACCAGACTAGGCACATTTGCTATTTAACGCCACAGTTTTTGTGACAAAACTATCAATAGAGTTGAAAACGCAACGGAAACACATTGAAAAAAATGTATTCGCTACATGAAAATTTAGGTGGGGAAAAGTACATTTTGCGTTCACTACGTCATCACGCACTGATTTTTATTCGCAACCATTCAGTTTGGTGGAAAAAAACACTGGTGGGAATATGCATATATTATTTATGCTAATTCTAGAATATTCGCATGGAAATCTGTCGCCAATTGGATGGAAACTTAGTTTATGAGGTGAATTGTTTCTCTCGGACAAATCTGTTGCATTTCATGTTTGTTAAAGGTTACTGTTAAACCATATTAGTCAATATAATTAATCAATTCAGCCAGTCAATGAAGATAACAGTCATGAAACAAAACAAAATCTGTACGTCCCTTTATCTGTTAAAGTAGTGTACCTAGTTACTACAGCCATGCATTAGAGGGGGCTACAGCCTCCACTGACATTGAGGTGTGGTGGGAGGATCTATAGGAAGAAGGGGTCATTGTAATGTCTGGAATGGAACAAATGGAACGATATCAAACATACGTAAACCACGTTTGACTCCATCCCATTATAATCCTATCCAGCCAGAAACAACGAGCCTGTCCTCCTATAGATCCTCCCACCAGCCTCCACTGCTCAATATATATATAGTGGTTTTGCTCACCCTCCAGTTCAAATGCCAGATCTCCTTTTGAAAGGATGCTTCAAATCTGATATGAAGACGTAAACTGTTACGCTACCAGACGTTAGCATGTGCTTTGAACTCAGCGACAAAATAAAGACAGAAATCAGATCGGAGAGCAACATCCATTCATTTCAGATCCAACCCAAACATTACTTCATGTTATAGTGAAGCACATTTTCTGTCGGAAACAAAAGATAGCCATCACCCGTTGCACAATCCATCCAAAGAACACTTTGAGAGAACAAAAACTAGGCTTACAAACTACATTTGTGTACGAAATATAAACATCTAAAATATTTAATTACGTCACATACTTGTGACATTTTGATGTAATTAAAACAGTCCTTATGACACGACAGCATTCCCTCATCCAAGACAGATAATGAGCATCCGTTGTGTTTCTATAATCAGGGCCCTGTGTTTTGAAGCTTTTAATCAAACTGCCCCCTTTTCTTTTTATGTCAGCTGGTCCAGCCCCATCCTCCAGCCCCATCCTCCAGCCCCATCCTCCAGCACCACACATATTGCATATTGCTTTCATTTTTGGTCTAATTCTCATTTCTGGAAAAGGCTTCAAATAAAAGGTTAAAATCCAGGTGATGTGACATGATTCACCTGGAGAGCTACCCTCCTATAACCCAACCCTGTTCCTGGAGAGCTACCCTCCTATAACCCAACCCTGTTCCTGGAGAGCTACCCTCCTATAACCCAACCCTGTTCCTGGAGAGCTACCCTCCTGTCCCGTAGTTGTAACTAACCTGCTAGATTGGGGTTGGAGTGAAACCCTCCAGGATATCATACATTATTCTAGATCTACTTCTATGATTCCACCACCACTGCTGCTGTGTGTGGCCTGGTGTTTCTGTAGGCTCTTGTGCCAGGCAAAGCCTTTTCCACAGACAGGGCATGTGTATGGTTTCTCTCCAGTGTGGGTGCTTTGGTGGGCCTTGTGGCTGCGCAGGTCCGAGAACCTCTTCCCGCAGTCGGCGCACTGGTGGGGCTTCTCTCCAGAGCGATTCTGCCGGTGAACCTTTAAACCCCATGACGTGCCGAATGACTTCTTACAGTGAGCACACTGGTACGGTTTGTCTCCTGTGTGAGCCTTCTGATGCACCTGAAACAGAAACATAGAATTACATAGTAGAACTTTATTTGACAGGATCTTTGGGTTTAGAAAATTGAAACAACGGGGCCACGTTCAGTAGCCAAAAAAGTTGTTGACCTTTGCGGAATAGAAATGCCATGAATAGAGCCTACGTGATTCCTTATGCTTACATGTCAGAGAGGCATGTTTGTTCTAGATAGACTATTTCTATCTGAACGTTTCATGTACAATAGGTTTTCTATTGTACATGGTTATTTGGAGACACCATAGAAACGGAATGAACGGAACGGGCTAGGAACCTCCAACCCTGGCAATCTGACTGGCAAACTGAACCGCCATCCACCCATTATGACATCACTGACTTGAACGGGGGGACGTCCGTTCTATTCATTCTATTTCAATCACGTTTATTCATAAAGCCCTTCTTACATCAGCTGATGTCACAAAGTGCTGTACACTCTATGGGAGAGACAGCTACTGGGCCAAGTCTGGCAAGTGCATGTCAGCGTGATATCTGTAGAAACGTTGGTGGTCAATACGCACATCCTTCACAAACATAGGTGCTGGGCTAATAAAGTCTACTTGAAAGAAATAAGAGAAAGGCCGGCCCACTGTATAGGCTTGTCAATACAGGTGGTAAATGGGAACAGACGTAGTGTGAGAGTGATTCTATTTTACACACCTTAAGATAGGCCGCACTGGAGAAGCTCTTCCCACACTCAGAGCAGTAGTAGTAGTCCACTCCGGCCAGAACTCTCAGAGCTCTCTTCCGCCCCATCGCTGACATCACCACCCCACTACCCTCCTTCATCCCTGTCCCCGTCCCATCCCCGACCACGTCAGCCCCCTCCACGGCATGCAGCCGTTGGTGTGTCCGGAGCAGTCGGACCTTGGTGAAGCCCTTTCCACACGCGGAGCAGTAGTGAGGCTTCTCTCCGCTGTGGGTTCTCTGGTGTTCTTTGAGGTGCTGGAGTCTCAGGAAGCTCCGGTCACACTGGGAGCAGTGGTGCGTCCTCTCCGCTGTGTGAACCAAGCGGTGCTTGTTGAGGTAGCGGGCGGTGTCGAAGGTCTTGCCGCAGTCATGGCAGTAGTGAGACGGCTCACCGGTGGTGGTGGTGGTGTGGATTATTCTGGGCTGGTGGATTCTGCGGTGCGCGTTCAGTATCCCAGGGCTGACAAAACTCATCCCACAGTCGGGGCAGTACAGAGGGGAGTGGTGGGCTTCCTGCGTCTGGTTTTGTTGTTTCTTTGTTTGTGTCAGTTGTGGTTGTTGTTGAGGTTCTCCTGATACGGAGGGACTCTTCCCACTGACAGGCCCCTGGTTGCAGTTTCCGTCTGTGTCAAGGAAATAAAGAGTGCAGGGTTAAATCTGAAGAAGTAACAGTACCATGCGAAGGTTCATACTAGCAAACACTCAATATTGGTGTGTGTCCCAATTGGCACCTCATTCCCTGTATAGGGCACTACTTTTGACCAATGCCTGTTGGGCTCTACAGGGAACAGGGTGCAATTTTGGGACGTACCCATTATCTGTACATACCAGGAAAAATAAAAACCCCTATAGCTTCTTCCTCTTCTTCTTCTTTGACCGCAAAACCACCCTCCTCTTCTTTTTTTACTACAAGAGCTTTGTCCTTCTCTTCCTCCTCTACTTTGACCATGAAAGCATGATCTTCCTCTCCTTCTTCTTTAACTTGTAGAGAGATATCCTCTTCCTCCTCCTCTTCTTCTTCTTTAACTTGTAGAGAGATATCCTCTTCCTCCTCTTCTTCTTTAACTCGTAGAGAGCTATCCTCTTCCTCCTCTTCTTCTTGTTTGATGATGATGTTCAGGTCTGGAGTTTGCCAGCAGTCTACAAGTTCGAGCTTCACTAGTCTATAACTGTATTCGGGGTCCTTCGTGTTGGTATATGTGGGTGGTAGTAATCTATACTTGTAGAGAGTATCCATGGTGACTTTGGGTTTAGGTTCAATGTAGCACAATATACAGAGTTAGTTCACTGATCGCTCTTTTTTTTAGAGCCATATGTAGCCAGTTTGCTCGGGGAAGTGGTTGCTATCTCTAGGAAACAGTTTGACAGCTTAGCTGACATTAACCATTTTGATTCTTTCAGCTTCCGACTTAAGCCACTCGCGCTGCAGTCGTAGACATGTAATGTGATAATTACAACATACGTGCTGTTATAGACGACTTTTCCATGAAAATAATAAACAGGAAACAGATTCTACGAAAGGACAAAACAATCGAACTTTGAACTGGAAGAGCATTAGCACAACCCCCCCTTGTCCCGGTTCCGTATTTTTTACTTTTCAAAATAAAATCCCCCACCACCAATATCAGTAAAGTAAAAGTACACGGAGCGCAAACCGATGAGGAGCGAGAACACGGTCTTTTTTTTTAGCTCACGGACGAGTTCGTCACCACGCGGCTCGCGTGACCAGAGTGTGAGTTTTGCCGCGTTCAAAACAACCGGGAACTCGGAAAGCTCCGACTTCAGTGTGTTCAAAACAACGGGGAACTCGGAAAATAAAACATTTATTTGAACGGTCATCCAACTCGGAATTACAACTCGAGAACTCGGGGCCTCTTTCTAGAGCTCCGACCTGAAGATCACCGGCGACATGATATAAACTCGTATTTTTTTCCTGATTTCCCAGTTGTTTTTGAACGCATCATTTCCCCTAGCGAGCCTCTGGTGGGTGTATTCATTACGTGGATTCCGCCTTAAAATGTCTCGTCTGTTGCAAACCTTTTTACTCCAAAACGGAAAACATTTATTTTTTTTGCTACGAAAATAAATAAATATATGTCCCTCCCCGGTTGGTTCGTGTTTGCTTCGGCGTAATGAATTATACCCCTTGGCAGGGAAGAGGCTGTTCAGCTACCCGTCTGACTGCTCGGGAAATGTCGACTTGTCTGATTAGCGAGCTGGTATAACCAAAACCCCCGTCGGAAACGCGTCTATTCGGCTGTGATGTGATTTTCCAGCTTGGTTGCAACGTCCGATATTCCCGAGGTAGGAAACTAAAGATGACAAATGCTGTTTTTATACCTGACTTTAGTTAGCACAACTGGGGGGTGTTGTTGTTGTTGTTGTTGTTGTTGCTACGGACTAGCTAACTAGTTAGCAGCTAACGTTAGATACACAGTGATTTGGTCGAGAATCGGCTAACTCAAATAATGTATTGTTTTTTATTACATGGCTATCCATATATGAGAAACGGCTATAACCCCTCTTTCCCAGGAACAGGTTTTTCCCGTCAGTATGAGTTAAACTGAGAAGTTGACAAGTCGTGTAATGCTATGTGCGTTTTTGAGTCTCTTCCTGTTTACTTACTGTCATTTAGCTAACTGCGTTTCTGTCACTGTTTACTCAAGTAAGAAAGCTATACAAGTGGGTTCCTGTCGTAGTATTAATAACTTTATTAGATATTAAAAAATATATACATTGTCAGAACTCAAAGCCAGTTATTCTGTCATATTTGGACATTCTTCGTCCCAAATGGCAACCTATTACCTAGTATAGTGAGTGTACACATTTTGACCATGGCTCCATAGGGCTATGGAGGAGTGCCTATGCTATGGGCTCTGGTCAAAAGTAGTCGTTATGATATTTCTTGTTTTTTTCCCTCTATTTTGGGATTATGTGTGTTGCTCAATATTACTGCACTGTTGGCGCTAGAAAGATATGCATTTTGCTGCACCTGCGATAACATTGAACGTCTGTATAAAGGACCAATACACTTTGATTTGAGGTAATAAGGTGCCGTTTGGGGTCTCACACAGTTCATAGTTTTGTCTCTCTCCCTCTTTCTGTTTCTCTCTCTCTCCCTTTCTGTCTCGCTCTCTCTCTCCCTTTCTCTTTCTGTCTCTCTCGCTCATTCAATTCAAGGGCTTTATTGGAATGGGAAACATATGTTAACATTGCCAAAGCAAATGAAGTAGATAATAAACAGTAACAGTAAACATTACACTCACAGAAGTTCCAAAATAATCAGGACATTTCAAATGTCATATCATGTAGATATACAGTGTTGTAACGATGTGCAGATAGTGAAAGTGTTTTTTACAACCCATATTCTGTTTCTCTCTCTTTCTCTCTCTCTCGTGCTCACTGTCTCTCCTCTGTCCCCCTCTCACTTATTCTTTGGTTCTCTCTCTCCTCCAGACACCCATATGATCCAGCAGATGGAGGGGGGTGCCGCTGCTGCCCCCGTCCCCAACCCTCTATCCGATCTCTCCTCCCCCCTGACACCTCCTGTGACCTCTGACCCTCCTCCCTTTCCGTACCCCCGGCCCTCCGCCAGCCCCTTCATCAGCGAGGACCAGTTTGGGTGCCACTGTTGCTACGACGTCCTGGTCAACCCGACAACGCTGAACTGTGGTCACAGCTTCTGCCGCCACTGCCTGGCTCTCTGGTGGGAGTCTAGTAGGAAGACTGAGTGCCCTGAGTGCAGGGAGAAGTGGGAGGGCTTCCCCAAAGTCAACATCCTGCTGAGGTAAGGTACTAGGGTACATTAACTTAACTTACTGGTACTACTCATTAGAGCTGGGAACTGCCAGGGACCTCACGATATTATCAACATACTTAGGTGCCGATACGATATGTATTGCGATTTGTCACAATTCTTATATATATATATATATATATATATATATACATTTTCTGGAATTTTACAAGCTGTTTAAAGGCACAGTCAACTGAGTGTATGTAAACTTCTGACCCACTGGAATTGTGACACAGTGAATTATAAGTGAAATAATCTGTCTGTAAACAATTGTTGGAAAAATTACTTGTGTCGTGCACAAAGTAGATGTCCTAACCGACTTGCCAAAACTATAGTTTGTTGACAAGAAATTTGTGGAGTGGTTGAAAAACAAGTTTTAAAGACTCCAACCTAAGTGTATGTAAACTTCCAACTTCAACTGTGTGTGTGTGTGTGTGTACATCCTACTGAGGTAGGCAGGGCATACAATTAGGTGTGTGTGTGTGTGTGTGTGTGTAGGTTTAGGTAGGTAGGGCATACAATTAGGTGCGGTAGGTTTAGGTGCGGGTAGGTACTTGTTTTCAAAGTGTTTCTGCTGTTTAGTTTCATGGCTGTTAATTAGGAAGAAACAGGGTTCCTAGATCCCACCACACACAGCAATACTGCCTGGCAGGGGAACTGCAATGAGGGAAGTGGTAATGGATTCATTTTTTGGAGGCGCTGCTCACAGGCACAAAAGTTGGTCTAATTTACTAAAGTCTACAAAGAGAGACTTTGTCCTGGTGTTTCTTGGCTATTTACATTGTGCAGTTGTTTTTCAACGTTAGTTGGAGTGCTGCTTTAACTGATAGCAAATGAGACGCCCCGCCCAAATCTCACACACACACACACACACACACACACACACACACACACACACACAGACAGCATGACTCGAGTGGCCCCGTCTCTGCTATTTTGATTAAAAGGTCACAAAATAATGAAATGAAGCAATATACCACATTACTTCTTACTAATACGTTTCTTGTTTTAGAATCATTACAAAGCATGCTCATCTGTTATTTGTAAAAAAAAACTTTTTTTTGTGTTTTTTGATGTGATTATGGCGAAAAAATATTTTGGCTGGTAAAAATTGTGAGAGGCTGGTGTGTTTAAAAAAAATATTTTTATTTTTTAACTCACAGTGGCTTATAGACCAAAAAGTACATTTTAGGCCCTGGAGATAGGGGAACTTACGCTACTCCTGCTGAGGTAGGGGAACTTACGCTACTCCTGCTGAGGTAGGGGAACTTACGCTACTCCTGCTGAGGTAGGGGAACTTACGCTACTCCTGCTGAGGTAGGGGAACTTACGCTACTCCTGCTGAGGTAGGGGAACTTACGCTACTCCTGCTGAGGTAGGGGAACTTACGCTACTCCTGCTGAGGTAGGGGAACTTGACCTGCAGGCCTGGGCTATAGTCAGTGGTAGGTAGGCCTGGGCTATAGTCAGTGGTAGGCTATCACCGTGTCGCCCACCACTTAGTCTTTTTTACTTTAACTTCAAGTAATGAGGCATGTCTTAGCTCCAAGGTAGCCTAGCTCCAAGGTAGCCTAGCTCCAAGGTAGCCTAGCTTTATTTAACTAGGCAAGTCAGTTAAGAACATATTCTTATTTTCAATGACGGCCCAGGAACAGTGGGTTAACTGTCTTGTTCAGGGGCAGAACGACAGATTTTTACCTTGTCAGCTCGAGGATTCAATCTCTCGCTCTTGCTCTCTCTCTCTCTCTCATCCCCTCCTCTATCCATCCTCTACCCCTCTCTCTCCCTCCTCTCCACCCTTCTCTCTCTCCATCCTCTACCTCTCTTACTCTTCCCTCTCTCACCCCTTTTCTCTTTACCCTCTCCCTCCTTCTCCCTCTACCCCCTCCATCCATTCTACCCTCCCCCTCCCTCTCTCAGAGATGCAGTAGAGCGGTTGTTCTCAGAGGTGGTGGATAGGAGGAGAGCAGAGATCCAGAGGAACCCCAAGATCTCCCAGAGCCTGCTGGCCTTTCAGAGGTACCGTACGAACACACTCAGAGCCAGCTGGCCTATTTCAGATTGTTCAAAGTAGCCACCCTTTGCCTTGTTGACAGCTTTGCACACTCTTGGCATTCTCTCAACCAGCTTCATGAGGTAGTCATCTGGAATGCATTTCAATTAACAGGTGTGCCTTGTTCAAAGTTAATTTGTGGAATTTCTTTCCTTAATGCGTTTTAGCCAATCAGTTGTTGTGACAAGGTAGGGTTGGTATACAGACGATAGCCCTATTTGGTAAAATACCAAGTCCATATTATGGCAAGAACAGCTCAAATAAGCAAAGAGAAACGACAGTCCATCATTACTTTAAGACATGAAGGTCAGTCAATCCGTAAAATGTTAAGGACTTTCAAAGTTTCTTCAAGTGCAGTCGCAAAAACCATCAAGCGCTATGATGAAACTGGCTCTCATGAGGACTGCCACAGGAAAGGAAGACCCAGAGTTACCTCTGCTGCTGTGGATAAGTTCATTAGAGTTACCAGCCTCAGAAAACTGCAATTAAATGCACCTCAGATTGCAGCCCAAATAAATGATTCACAGAATTCAAGTAACAGACGTATCTCAACTGTTCAGAGGAGACTGTGTGAATCAGGCCTTCATGGTCAAGGTGCTGCAAAGAACCCACTACTAAAGGACACCAATAAGTAGAAGAGACTTGCTTGGGCCAGGAAACACGAGCAATGGACATTAGACTGGTGGAAATGTGTCCTTTTGGTCTGGAGTCCAAATGTGAGATTTTTGGTTCCAACCGCTGTGTCTTTGTGAGACGCAGAGTAGGTGAAGGGATGATCTCTGTGTGGTTCCCACCGTGAAGCATGGAGGAGGAGGTGTGATGGTGCTTTGCTGGTGACACTGTGATTTATTTAGAATTCAAGGCACACTTAACCAGCATGGCTTCTACAGCATTCTGCAGCGATACGCCATCCCATCTGGTTTGCGCTTAGTCCCACTATCATTTGTTTTTCAACAGGACAATGACCCAAAACACACCTCCAGGCTGTGTAAGGGCTATTTTATTTAGAAGGAGGGTGATGGAGTGCTGCATCAGATGACCTGTCCTCCACAATCACCTGACCTCAACCCAATTGTCACAACACAACTGATTGGCTCAGACGCATTAAGAAGGAAAGAAATTCCACAAATGAACTGTTAACAAGGCAGACCTGTTATTTGAAATTAATTCCAGGTGACTACCTCATGAGGCTGGTTGAGAGAATGCCAAGAGTGTGCAGGGCCGTCTTCGGGGCAAGGGGTGGCTACTTTGAAGAATCTCAAGTAATAGAATATATTTTGATTTAACACTTTTTTTTGGTTAATACATGATTCCATATGTGTTATTTCATAGTTTTGATTTCTTCACTATTATTCTACAATGTAGAAAATAGTAAAAATAAAGAAAAACCCTTGAATGAGTAGGTGTGTCCAAACCTTTGACTGGTACTGTGTATATATACAGTGCCTTCGCTAAGTATTCAGACCCCTTGACTTTTTCCACATTTCGTTAGGTTACAGCCTTAATCTAAAATTGTGTAAATTGTTTTTTTCCCTCGTGTTTATTAATAAAACATTTAATCACATATACATAAGTATTCAGACCCTTTACTCAGTACTTTGTTGAAGCACCTTTGGCAGTAATTACAGCCTCGAGTCTTCATGTGTATGATGCTACAAGCTTGGAACACCTGTATTTGGGGAGTTGTTCCCATTCTTCTCTGCAGATCCTCTCAAGTTCTGTCAGGTTGGATGGGGAGCATCGCTGCTCCAGAGATGTCTGGGCTCTGGCTGGGCCACTCAAGGACATTCAGAGACTTGTCCCAAAGCCACTCCTGCGTTGTCTTGGCTTTGCGCTTAGGGTCGTTGTCCTTTTGGAAGGTGAATCTTCGCCCCAGTCTGACAACCTGCTCCAGAGCGCTCAGGATTTCATCAAGGATCTCTCTGTACTTTGCTCCATTCATCTTTGCCTCGGTCCTGACTAGTCTCCCAGTCCCTGCCACTGAAAAACAGCATGATGCTGCCACCACCATGCTTCACCATAGGGATGGTGCCAGGTTTCCTCCAGACATGACGTTTGGCATTTAGGCCAAAGAGTTGAATGTTGGTTTCATCAGACCAGAGAATCATGTTTCATCAGGTCGGAGAGTCTTTAGGTGCCTTTTGGGAAAACTCCAAGTGGGCTGTCATGTGCCTTTTACTGAAGAGTGGCCAGATGGAAGCCACTCCATCATAAAGGCCCGATTGCCGGAGTGCTGCAAAGATGTTTGTCCTTCTGGAAGGTTCTCCCATCTCCACAGAGGAACTCTGGAGCTCTGTCAGAGTGACCATCAGGTTCTTGGTCACCTCCCTGACCAAGGCCCTTCTCCCCGACAGCTCAATTTGGCCGGGCGGCCAGCTCTAGGAAGATTCTTGGTGGTTCCAAACGTCCTTCATTTAAGAATGATGTTTTGGTACCCTTCCCGAAATCTGTGCCTTGACACAATCCTGTCTCGGTGCAATACGGACAATTCCTTCGACCTCATGACATGGTTTTTGCTCTGACATGCACTGTCAACTGTGGGACCTTATATAGACAGGTGTGTGCCTTCAAATAATGTCCAATCAATTGATTTTACCACAGGCTGACTCCAATCAAGTTGTAGAAACATCTCAAGGATGATCAATGGAAACATGATGCACCTGAGCTCAATTTCGAGTCTCATAGCAAAGGGTCTGAATACTTATGTAAATAAGGTATTTCAGTTTTTTTATTTATATAAATTTGCAAACATTTCTAAACCTATTTTAGCTTTGTCATTATGGGGTATTGTGTGTAGATTGATGAGGAAAATATTTTATTTAATCATTTTTTAGAATAAGGCTGTAACGTAACAATGTGGGAAAAGGGAAGGGGTCTGAATACTTTCTGAATGCCCTGTATCTACAGAAGCATGTGGACACCCTTTCAAATTAGTGAATTCGGCTATTACAGTCACACCCGTTGCTGACAGGTGTATAAAATTGAGCATAGAGCCTTGCAATCTCCATAGAAAAAAACATTGCAAGTAGAATGGCCTTAACGAAGAGCTCTGACTTTCAACGTGGCACCGTCATAAGATGCCACCTTTTCAGACGCGAAGTGGTAGGCCACACAAGCTCACAGAACGGGACCTGCCATGTGCTGAAGCACATAAAAAAAATCATCTGTCTTCGGTTGCAACACTCACTACAGAGTTACAAAATGCCTCTGGAACCGACGTCAACACGAGCTTCATGATATGGGTTTCCATGGCCGAGCAACCGCACACAAGCCTAAGATCACCATGTGCAATGCCAAGCGTCGGCTGGAGTGGTGTAAAGCTCGCCGCCATTGGACTCTGGAGCAGTGGAAACGCGTTCTCCGGAGTGATGAATCACGCTTCACCATCTGGCAGTCCCACGGACGAATCTGGGTTTGGCGGATACCACGAGAACACTACATATCCCAATGCATTGTGCCAACTGTAAAGTTTGGTGGAGGAGGAATAATGGTCTGTTTTTCATGGTTCGGGCTAGGCCCTCTTAGTTCCATTGAAGGGAAATATTAGCGCTACAGCATACAATGACATTCTAGACGATTCTGTGCTTCCAACTTAGTGGCAACAGTTTGGGGAAGGCCCTTTCCTGTTTCAGCATGACAATACCCCCGTGCACAAAGTGAGGTCCATACAGAAATGTTTTGTTGAGATCAGTGTGGAAGAACTTGACTAGCCTGCACAGAGCCCTGACCTCAACCACATCAAACACCTTTGTGATGAATTGGAACACCAATTGTGAGCCAGGAGGCCTAATCGCCCAACATCAGTGCCCAACCTCACTAATGTTCTTGTGGCTGAATGGAAGCAAGTCCCCGCAGCAATGTTCCAACATCTAGTGGAAAGCCTTCCCAGAAGAGTGGAGGCTGTTATTGCAGCAAAGTTGGGACCGACTCCATATTATTGCCAATGATTTTGTAATGAGATGTTAGATGAGCAGGTGTCCACATACTGCTGGTCATCTAGTGGATTATAAACTCATGTCAAATCAACGGCATCTGTATGGATTCAAGTGTCTGTGTAGGAGTGCTGATCTGGGATCACTTTTGGCTTTCAGATCACAATGAATACGATTACATGGACGTGGGGGACGACCTGATCCTAGATCAGCACTCCTACTCTGAGACGCTTGATACATAGAGCCCCAGCTGTATAAACATTTTGCTCATACCTAGGGCCCCTCTGTAACCGGTCTGCCTCTTACCGGTCTGTAACATGTCTGTAGCCTGTCTGTCTGTAACCTGTCTAACCTGTCTGTCTGTGTGTAACCTGTCTGTAGGTATGGTGATCAGGCAGCCAGAGGAATCCCCAAGACCAGTCCTGGTAGAGGAGCAGGAGGGTTCTTCTCTGGAGTCCTCACAGCACTCACCTGTGTCGCGGTAAGAGAGAGAAAGAGTGGGTTTGATTTTAACTAGGAAAAGAGCCTTGTGGTTAGAAGCCTTTTTTCCGAGCGGGACCTGGGGAGAGGTCAACAGGAAGGAGTCAGCGAGGGGGACCTGGGGAGAGGTCAACAGGAAGGAGTCAGCGAGGATGACCTGGGGAGAGGTCAACAGGAAGGAGTCAGTGAGGGGGACCTGGGGAGAGGTCAACAGGAAGGAGTCAGCGAGGATGACCTGGGGAGAGGTCAACAGGAAGGAGTCAGCGAGGATGACCTGGGGAGAGGTCAACAGGAAGGAGTCAGCGAGCAGGACCATGGGAGAGGTCAACAGGAAGGAGTCAGTGTGTATACATAACGAGCACAGAAGGGACAATTGCAACTGTGTGTGTGTCAGCTTACTTTTCTCTCCGTGTTGCAGAAAGGGTCAAAGGGTGTGGTGGGTTGGGCGGTGTGTGTTGAAGGGTCACAGTGTGTGTGTGGTCTATTTGTTCTGTCCATGTGGCAGTAAGAGAGCAACGTCTGTGTGTATCTTTCCCCGTGGCCATGTGTCGGTCTGGGTGTTTATTTGAATGCCAGGCAGTCTGAGGGCTTCATGTTAATATGTGCCAAACTAGTGGGAATTAACTTTCTGTCTCGTCTGTCTGTGTCTCGTCTGTCTCCTACCGTATCTCTAGTCCTATTCTATGCCCATCTCACCTCTCACACCTGTCTGTTACCTGGCTTACCTGGCTCTCTCTCCTACCTGTCCCAGGGGATGTTGCTGGTGTTTCACTGGTTCAGTGGAGAGAACATGTATCTCTATTCCTTCACATATACCGCTCTCTCCTACCCGTCTCTCCTCTCTCCTACCCGTCTCTCCTCTCTTCTACCCGTCTCTCCTCTCTTACTCCTACCCGTCTCTCCTCTCTTACTCCTACCCGTCTCTCCTCTCTTACTCCTACCCGTCTCTCCTCTCTTACTCCTACCCGTCTCTCCTCTCTTACTCCTACTGTCTACTTCTCTCATACCTGTCTCACTCCTCTCCTATCTGTATGTCTCTCCTACCAGGTGATGTTTCTGGTGTACCACTGGTCCAGTGGAGATGGGGTCCATGACCTCTTAGTCAGTAAACCCGTGTCAAAATGGACGCCGGAGGAAGTTCTGTTCTGGCTGGAACACCTTGGGCCTTGGACCTCTCTCTACAAAGAACCCTTCCTACAGGAGAACGTTAACGGACGGTGAGGAACGTTTAACAGTTTGTGGTATGTTTGTAGTACGGTTCTGTTCTGGTTGGAACACCTTGGGCCTTGGACCTCTCTCTACAAAGAACCCTTCCTACAGGAGAACGTTAACGGACGGTGAGGAACGTTTAACAGTTTGTGGTATGTTTGTAGTACGGTTCTGTTCTGGTTGGAACGCCTTGGACCTCTCTCTACAAAGAACCCTTCCTACAGGAGAACGTTAACGGACGGTGAGGAACGTTTAACAGTTTGGTATGTTTGTTGTACGGTTCTGTTCTGGTTGGAACACCTTGGGCCTTGGACCTCTCTCTACAAAGAACCCTTCCTACAGGAGAACGTTAACGGACGGTGAGGAACGTTTAACAGTTTGTGGTATGTTTGTAGTACGGTTCTGTTCTGGTTGGAACACCTTGGGCCTTGGACCTCTCTCTACAAAGAACCCTTCCTACAGGAGAACGTTAACGGACGGTGAGGAACGTTTAACAGTTTGGTATGTTTGTTGTACGGTTCTGTTCTGGTTGGAACACCTTGGGCCTTGGACCTCTCTCTACAAAGAACCCTTCCTACAGGAGAACGTTAACGGACGGTGAGGAACGTTTAACAGTTTGTGGTATGTTTGTTGTACGGTTCTGTTCTGGTTGGAACACCTTGGGCCTTGGACCTCTCTCTACAAAGAACCCTTCCTACAGGAGAACGTTAACGGACGGTGAGGAACGTTTAACAGTTTGTGGTATGTTTGTAGTACGGTTCTGTTCTGGTTGGAACACCTTGGGCCTTGGACCTCTCTCTACAAAGAACCCTTCCTACAGGAGAACGTTAACGGACGGTGAGGAACGTTTAACAGTTTGTGGTATGTTTGTAGTACGGTTCTGTTCTGGTGTGAGGGCCCTGGACCTCTCTCTCTCTCTCTGTCTCTGTCTCTCTGCTCGCTCTCTTTCTTTCATGGTCAGGTTATTGTTGATGCTAGGTAGAGATGAGTTAACATGGAGAACTATGGTTATTTAATGGTTTTATTCTATATCTCTTCAGGTTATTGTTGATGCTAGGTGACGAGGAGCTGACCAGCGCTCCCTATAACATAGACAACCAGGCCCACAGGAGAGCAGTGCTGGCTGAACTGGAGAGGGTCAAGGAACTGGGGGTCAAGCCACCTCAGAACCTCTGGGAGTACAAGGTGACAGAAACCACAAATACTACCTATTATATCAACCTAGAAACTGGCTGGGTCGAGCCCTGAATGCTGATTGGCTGACAGCCGTGTTATATCAGACCGAATACCACGGTTATGACAAAACATTTAGTTTTACTCCTCTAATTACGTTGGTAACCAGTTTATAATAGCAATAAGGCACCTCAGGGGTTTGTGATATATGGCCAATATTCCTCGGCTAAGGGCTGTATTCAGGAACTCTGCGTTGCGTCGTGCTTAAGAACAGCCCTTAGCTGTGGTATATTGGCCATATACCACACCCCCTCGGGCCTTATTGCTTAAATTTACCATGGCATTGTTGAATACTCCTTTCTGATTGGCTTGAAGGGCATTCTAGAGCGTATATTATTGCCCTATAACGCACAGTATATTTGCATGGTAGAATTCAATGGCTGTAGTTTATACATGTTTTAGTTTAAGCTGCGTTTTGAGCTGCAAAGTCGAATTGAAAACAGAATTGTTATTGTTGAACTCGGATGTTTATAATAGCAAGCTAGGACTGGTGGTTTGGTTAACTAGCAAGTCTGTTTGGTTACCACAGCAACTCCTGTAGCTATTTAGTCAACTTGCTAGCTACTTCAGTGGATGTTTAACAGATTTCTACCGGCAAATGTGTTAAATTCTAGCCGTGGTATTAAAGGGATAATCAACGCAGGGCTCTATGCGTTCTCTGGGAAATAATGCAACTCTGTCTGCTAGCTCGCCGTTGTTTAATATTTTCTGTAGAACACAGCCCCTCGTTGATTATCGCTTAACGTGTCACAACTTAACGCGTCACAACTTAACGTGTACTAGCTATTAGGTTGTAGGGTGCTATTGACGCACATTTAATAAATACTTCATATGCTCTGGTTGAAGTAAAGCCCATTAATAAATACTTCATATGCTCTGGTTGAAGTAAAGCCCATTAATAAATACTTCACATGCTCTGGTTGAAGTAAAGCCCATTAATAAATACTTCACATGCTCTGGTTGAAGTAAAGCCCATTAATAAATACTTCACATGCTCTGGTTGAAGTAAAGCCCATTAATAAATTCTTCACATGCTCTGGTTGAAGTAAAGCCCATTAATAAATACTTCATATGCTCTGGTTGAAGTAAAGCCCATTAAGATATGCTGTGATGAGTCAATTAGGGTTTAATGATGGTTTGAACTGTCTCCCCCTCTCCTGTCTCCCCCTCTCCTGTCTCCCTCTGTCTACCCCTCTCCTGTCTCCCCCTCTCCTGTCTCCCTCTGTCTACCCCTCTCCTCTCTCCCCCTCTCCTGTCTCCCTCGGTCTGCCCCTCTCCTGTCTCCCTCGGTCTGCCCCTCTCCTGTCTCCCTCGGTCTGCCCCTCTCCTGTCTCCCTCGGTCTGCCCCTCTCCTCTCTCCCTCGGTCTGCCCCTCTCCTCTCTCCCTCGGTCTACCCCTCTCACCGTCTCTCTACCCCCCACCAGGCTGTGAATGCAGGTAAATCTCTGTTCCTGCTCTATGCTTTGAAGAGTTCTCCTCGCCTCACCATCCTCTACCTCTACCTCTTCGACTACTCCGAAACCTTCCTCCCCTTCCTGCACACATGCTGCCCCGCCCTCTTGCGCACCAGCGAGCCAATGGAGGACAGCCTCCCCCTCAACCACCAGGTACCATTGGCCGGCTCAACTGTCACTGTTGATTTGTATTTATTTGCTAAATAAAGGTAGGCGTGTCGGTAGGGCTCCAGGCATAGATGACAACAAGATGTAGGTTACTGTACATGTTGTCAGAATGGCTGGACGATAAATATTGTACCTGTTCTTATTGTTTCATTTATTTACAGACACTTATGTCCTTATGTCCCCCCCTCTCCCTCCAGGTGCACCCCAGCTGGCGCCAGTGGGCGGAGTTCCTAGTTAAGTACCTCCTCCTTCCGTACCAGCTGATCGCTGAGTTTGCCTGGGATTGGCTGTCGGTTCACTACTGGACGTCACGGTTCATCATCGTCAACGCCATGCTGCTGTCTGTCCTGGAGGGCTGTGTCCTGTGGAGGTTCTATAGCCGAGCTGAGATCAGGTACCGTGTGTGTTTCTCTCCGTCCCTATCGCTATCTATCCCTGTCACGCCAACGTTCTCTCTCTTTCTCCCTATCCCTCTCTCATCCTTTACCCTGAATTATCCACCCCTCTTTCTGTCCCTCTCTCACACTCATCCCTTTCTCTCTCTCTCTCTCTCTCTCTCTCTCTCTCTCTCTCTCTCTCTCTCTCTCTACCATCTACCATCTACCATCTATGCCATCTACCATCTATGCACTATCTATGCATCGTTTGTTGTTTAACTGAATGAACCGAAGTCTTCTCTCCCTGTCCCCTGCAGGAGTCTCCCAAAGAAGATGTGGGGTCACTTCTGGAGGATGTCCTCCCAGGGTTTTGCCTTTGCCCTGTTCTGGCCGGTGATCCCTCAGTTTGTGTGTAACTGTCTGTTCTACTGGGCTCTGTATTTCAACCCCATCATTAACATAGACCTGGTGGTGCAGCAGCTAATGCACCCTGACACACAAGGGCCGTGAACAACTGACCTGTTCCCTACGTAGTGCACTACTTTTGACCACTGCCCCTATGGGTAGTGAGGAGGTACCGTTTAAGCTCCCTATTCTCTTTTATAGTGCACTACCCATAGGGACTCTGGTCAAAAGTAGTGCACTATGTAGGGAATATGGTGCCAAGTGCCATAAATTAGGAGATACTATGGCTGCTTCCCAAATGGCTCCCTATTCCCTATGGGGCCCACTGTAAAGGGAATAGGATGCCAGCGTAGCCCACAGTATCATAGCAACAGGATGGATGCCAGCGTAGCCCACAGTATCATAGCAACAGGATGGATGCCAGCGTAGCCCACAGTATCGTAGCAACAGGCAGCCATCTGTGATCCAGACAACCCAATGTCTTAATGTGTCTGCGTCTCAAATGACTCACTATTCTCCATATAGTGCACTACTTTTGACCAGGGTCCATAGGAAGCCCCATAGGGCTCTGGTCAACAGCACTATATAGGGAATGGGTTACCATTGGGGACGCAGACCAAGTTCTAAATAATATTGGATGATTTTTCCTAATGTCTTAATTACGTGGTATATTTAAGCAATAAGGCACGAGGGTGTGTGGTATATGGCCAGTATACCACGGCTAAGGGCTGTTCTTAGGCAGGGACGCATTGCGGAGTAGCCTAGTGGTTAGAGCGTTGAGCCAGTAACCGAAAGGTTGCTAGATCGAATCCCCCCGAGCTGATAAGGTAAACATCTGTCATTCTGCCCCTGGACAAGGTAGTTTAACCCACTGTTTCCCGCTAGGCCGTCATTGTAAATAAGAATTAGTTCTTAACTGACTCGCCTGGTTAAATAAAGGTTACATAAATAAAAGAGGAGCTTTATTGCTATTATAAACTGGTTACCAACGTAATTACAGCAGTAAATGTTTTGTCATACCTGTGGTATACGGTCTGATATACCACAGCTGTCAGTCAATAAGCATTCAGGGCTCGTATCACCCAGGTTAGAAATATATATAATGAGGGTAGTTCATATTGAAGGGAAGAGGTTGTGTGTTTGTCTGTTATGGTGGTCAGTGGTAATAACTGGAATAACCCTCCTCGTTTCTGGAGAGCTACCCTCCTCGCTGGAGAGCTACCCTCCTCGCTGGAGAGCTACCCTCCTCGCTGGGGAGCTACCCTCCTCGCTGGGGAGCTACCCTCCTCCCTGGGGAGCTACCCTCCTCGCTGGGGAGCTACCCTCATGTAGGTTTTCACTCCAACCCCAGTTGCAACCTGATTAATCTTATCAATCAGCTAATTTGTAGAATCAGGTGTGCTAGATTAGGGTTGGCGTGAACCTACAGGATAGTAGCCTGGAACAGGGTTGGAGAGCCCTGCCCTATTTACACAGTGTGTCAGAGTAGGAGTGATGTTCTAGAATCAGATTCCCTCCCCGTCCATATAATCTCATTCATTATGTTCTAAATGATGATCTAGAATCAGATTCCCTCCCCGTCCATATAATCTCATTCATTATGATCTAAATGATGATCCATAATCCATATTGATTGATCTCAAAACGGATCCTAGATCAGCACTCCAACTCTGAGAACCTTAGTGAATACGGGCCCAGGTTCTTGTTGGTTTTATTCTCTGTCTGCATCCTGAATGGCACCCTGTCCTATTCCCAATATAGTGCAGTGTGCACTTAATTTGACCAGAACCTCTGGTCAAAAGTAGTGCACTATGTAGGGAATAGGGTGCCACTTCATTCTGTTTCCATGGTGATGTGGAGCTAGCTCAGCTTGTCTTGTTGGAAGGCAATGCACATAATGCCTTTTTTTTTTTTTTTTTACAAGGAGTTACTTTTTTTAAAGAGTTACGCACTTGGGTTTCAGATAGTAATAGTAAATAATTTCTACTTCCTGATTTCAGAAAGAGTTAAAACATGGCGATATCCAACTGTTGTCATTTTCCATTTAAAGGAAATCACCTGTCTGAGTGTTCGTCCCAAATGGCACCCTATTCCCAATGTAGTGCACTACTTTTGACCAGGGCCTAGAGGGTAAGCCATAGGGCTCTGGTCAAAAGTAGTGCACTACATTGGGAATAGAGTGCCATTGGCCATAGGGCTCTGGTCAAAGGTAGTGCACTACATTGGGAATAGGGTGCCATTTGGGATGAACGCCAGGACAGGTGAGACTCCGTTGTTTAACATAAAAGGGCTATCGCTTCATTGGTCCCTCTCATGTAACCAATGGCTTGAAGAATGTTTTATGTTTGTATGTGACAAAAATGTTAAAATGTTTTAAATTGTAAATTTTGTTTAATTGTTCATGAATAGATTCTTTATTCTTTGCGGCATTCTGTCCCACCTGTCCTGCGGTTGGTTGTGGTTAATTGCGTAGATTGAATTATAATTTTTTTTAATATCATTTGTTTTTTTTATTCTGATTTATTTTTTTCCTTTAGAGGAATTCCACCACTTTTTAAGTAGTGGTCTATATAGGGGCGGCAGGTAGCCTAGTGGTTAGCCTAGTGGTTAGAGTGTAGGGCGGCAGGTAGCCTAGTGGTTAGCCTAGTGGTTAGAGTGTAGGGGCTAGGGGCGGCAGGTAGCCTAGTGGTTAGAGTGTAGGGGCTAGGGGCGGCAGGTAGCCTAGTGGTTAGAGTGTAGGGGCGGCAGGAAGCCTAGTGGTTAGTGTGTTGGGCCAGTAACTGAAAGGTTGCTAGATTGAATCCCTGAGCTGACAAGGTAAAAATCTGTTGTTCTGCCCCTGAACAAGGAAGTTAACCCACTGTTCCTTGGCCGTTATTGTAAATAAGAATTTGTTCTTAACTGACTTGCCTAGTTAAATATAAAAGATGCCATTGGGGACAAACTAAGTTTGTATACTGGAGATGATGAATGAAGTTTAACAGTGGTGGAATGTCCCTTTTAATTAAACTGATAGTACTACTTCTGGTGCCCTGTGACTCCCTCTGACCAGTTACCAGGGTTAGGGTGCACCAGCGTTTCACTACACCAGCAATAACATCTGATAAATATGTGTATGTGACAAACATTTGATTTGATTTGACTGATTCCATCTGATGCGTTACCTGGGTTGTTCTGGTTTCTCCAAAAAAAATGAAGACTTAGCAAACAAACAAATTATTAAATGACTCTTTTTTTTTTTTTTTAAGAATGTGACGTAACTTTGTTTGTTCCAAAGATTTTTCCTACAGATGAAATTAATGTATTTTTCTTTTAGGCCTACAGATGAAATCACGCCATTAACACGCACACGCCAACAATTTGATGTCTTTGTTTTGGAGCAATGCCCTCATATTGCTGTGGGATTCTAACACCCAGCCATTAGAATAATGGCATTCTAACACCCAGCCATTAGAATAATGGCATTCTAACACCCAGCCATTAGAATAATGGCATTCTAACACCCAGCCGTTAGAATAATGGCATTCTAACACCCAGCCATTAGAATAATGGCATTCTAACACCCAGCCTTTAGAATAATGGGATTCTAACACCCAGCCATTAGAATAACTGTTTTTCTTTGTACATTGAAAATGTGAGTCTACAACCTGTTTATAGAACTGCTGTTTGAGTCCTCAGTCATGGACTTAATGGTTCAGCCCATCACATCTGTCATGGTGATAAACACTGTTAAGAAGACCCATGAATCAGATGGGCAGTGGGTCAAGTTAAGTACTGTAGGTCTTTATTATACACACCACTAGCCAGGACAAACCAGAGAGAACACGAGTCTCTCTCACACACACACACACACACACACACACTGTGTAACAGCATCAGCGATGGGTACAGGTGGGCTGTTCGTATCCACACATGAAGTCAGGCCAGACAGAGTATTTAGGGATGAAGGGAGCTCTCCTCAGACATCTGGCCGCCTCGCGGTCACACCTGCACAGAATCTTGTCACACCTGTCCTTGAGAGACTCTAGAACCACCGGGCAGAACACACAGGGTGGAATTTAGAACCCAATAGGACTAAATGGAATACAATAGAACTGTATTTTCACATTATCGATGGAAAATTGCCCCTTGGCTTCAGACCTAGAAATAGATCTTGTATCCACGGTTGTAACTAGTTACCACAAAGTCAATATTGACTATATCGTCAACATGAAAACATAAATGTGCTTTTAGCTCTTTACTTAAGGTTAGGCATAATGATGAACCACTATCCCAGAAAGTGCTCAGGACTACAGAAATACTGTGTTGCATTATGGGATGTGTAGTTCATACCGCAGTTGGACATCTTGTTCTCACAGGTCCACTGGTACTTGTCTGTCTTGGTCTGACAACCCAGATCCTCAGCCTTCCCATAGCAACAGTCATGCTTGTGACAGCACCTTGTGGACAGAAAATAACCCAATCATGTTGGTGATTGGAGTTAACTCTGGTACGATGTATAAAGCACTTTGAGTAATTGGCGAAGTTATGTAAACCCAGTCTGCTATAAAATCAATTATGTGAGGACAACGCTTTGGGTTGTGTTCTCTCTTCAGCCTCGGACTGTGTAGCAGCTCATCAACAAAGCAGAATTCAGTCCATATTTTTCCAAGCTCAAAATGGAGGGTCTGAGAAACGAGCTGTTGGCCATGGGATAGGAGACAGCCTTTTGGGGGTCCTAACCGAGATTAGGCAAACTATTAGAATTTTAGCAACCAGAAAATGGCTGAGCGATTTCTACATATTGCACCTTTAGTGATATCTGTGAGTGTGACTAACAAAATAAATTGGGGCCCACTGGAGGTCAGGCCTCCCTGGGCACGTGCCCTGAATGCCCAGCCCATACTTGGCCATGATTCCTACAAGTTTAGATACTGTAACTGGCTAGACTAATTTACCAATCTGAAAAGTGTTAGCTGACATCTCTAATTGAGTGACTGTCAGTGATTGACAAAACAAGAGAAAAACTGCTGATGTACCACCAAATCTCGAACCTACACCTATTCTAACTGTCAACAGCAAGTTGAGACACCGACTGAGTTCCTAAAATAAAATATAAATATATATGTATTTTTTGGGGGTGGGGCCAAAAGCCACCGCTTATGTTGTCTATGCCTGTAACCGGCCCTGGCAGACAGACACCTCATTACAGCATGAAATGACTGTTTGTAGATGTTCACGGTCTGTGGATGGATCTAGAAATCAGAGTTGGTGCCAACCGGGTTTCCGCCCAGCCACAGCTGTAATTACACCAGGGCTGAGTCTTAGTAGACTTTTCACCCGGGCCAACCAGTCCTTGTCCAGTAGTGTGTGTGTGTGTGTGTGATGGTCCTCACCAGTCAGCCTTGTCGCGGGGCCATCCCTGGCCTCCCAGCCCGCAGTAACATCCATACATGATGTAAGCCACCGCCGACCTCCCAGTCCTGCATTTAACGACGCCCGCCAACTCTAATAAGCCCCGCTTGTCCCGCCGCCGCTCTGGTAACCGGGAGGTGACGGTCGGTGTTGTCGCTAACGCAGTTCCTTCATAAGATCTGGTCATCCCGTCGATAACATGCTCTGAATGTAGATTGTAATAGGTATTGTTAAATAAACGGTTGATTTATTAACTATAACCGCTGTGAGTGTGTGTGTATACTTAGAGAGACAAACACACACAGGCTACAGTGTACAACAAACTAAATTGATGTACAATTTGACGGCTTTGTTTTGGAGCAATGCTCTCATATTGCTGTGGGATTCTAACACGCACACGTCAACTTTCCCTTGCTCTGTAGGCTGTCCTGTATCGACCAGACAACACAGTCTGCTGTACAATGCAGGAACACCACTGTGGGATTCACCTATATGACATATACATATATAAAACTGTTTTGTGTCGAAAAGGATGAATATCCGTTTTATTTATAACCTATAGCCTTCACCCCATTGGGCTGATGTGCACCCATTCCAAATTACGCACAGCTTGTTCGCTCTTCTGAAAATAACCACGCAAGACAATTTGACAACAACGCTGCTGTTTAGATACAACTGTGTAAAAATAATTTTCTGAAAGTGACAGAGAACAGAACACTTACCCGAGAACAGCAGCAAAGCGAGGCATAAAGCAGACATCTCATTTGCAAGCCACGCGCCTAGTAATGGTCTTCTGTTCTAGAACGCGTCCGTTTATGACCGCGTTTCCCAAACTAGGGGTCGCGACTCCATGTGAGGTCGCCTGCTATGACAATGGGGTTGCGGGGGGCAGTGGCGACCCGTCATTCAGCTTTGAGCCCCACATTTTTAGCACTTAAAAACATTTTTTTTTAATTATAAATGTCAAATCACGTTGTGTGTACGGTAGCTTTGACTGGACTGATCATGTCAACATCTTACTTTCAAAATATTAGCTAGCAGACATCATCATGACAGTCGACAATCTACTGGCAAATCATTTTTAAATCCTTGTCATATGAAGAGAAATAATGAAGAGAAATGATCGGACATTGAACATAAAGATTACACAACAAACTGGAAATCGCAAATTCAACAATGAATGGTTTGGAAGGAACCAGTTGCTAACTACAAGCATTGCAAAGCAATCACGAACGAGTGGAGTGGCTGTGTGTTTTTTCCCACCATAAATCCAGAGAATGCCAGACGTTGATGACAAAGTTTGATGTCAAGATTTGCCCACAAAAGACCGCTGCGCCACCTTCACAAGGCGAGGTGTTGGGACTCTGCTGATGGGACTCTGCTGATGGGACTCTGCTGATGGGCACCGTTTGTCACCGTTATAGTGCAATGAATGTATTGTTTAGTGTTGTGTTGTTGCTTTGCTGGGATGCATCCCACATTAGTTTTGTTTGCCCCACCAAGATTTACATGCTACAATCGCCACTGTGCGGGAGAATTGACGAAATCCTGAAGAAAAAAAGCTACATACAGTATGTACAAGAAATAGCACACAATATTATAATATTATATTTGTATTTCAAAATAATTGTAATGTGATTAGGGCCACAAATTGTGGACCCCCTTGTGGTCCCCCTAAATGTGAAGTATGAAATCATTTTTGCATAACTTATTTTTGCTATCGTTCTTTTTTTTACATCCATTATTAGACAGTGGCAACGCAGAATACTAATTAAACCCACACATTTACTAGAGGGACATGGTCTTTTGCCTGCTAATGCCTGCAATGCAGTGAAGAAAACGATATGACAACAATAACGTCTAATGTAACTGGCCCCTCTAACAGAACAACTGGCCCCAGCTTGGGGGCCAGTTGTTCTGATGGTCTAGAACTGCCACTGCGCATTATGTGATACATTGAGAGCAATTGGCTTGAAAAGGGTCTGAGCACAGAACTCGGAGATATACTGCAGCAGGTAGCTTTGATTGTAAACTGTGTACATCAAACCACATCCAATACCAATGCCCTCTCCCTCCGAGCATTAATGACGCGTTCAAAACAACGGTGAACTCGGAAATCTCCGACTTCCGTATGTTCAAGACAACTGAGAACTCGGAAAGAAACGAACTCAGACTGGGAAAAATCGTTTTGAACGGTCATCCAACATCTTTCTATGGCTCCGAGCTGAAGATCACTAACGTCACGATTTGACTTCGTATTTTTCCGAGTTCCCTGTTGTCTTGATAGCACCATAAAACGTATGATAGGCTACCATTTGCCAGCTCATATATGTGTGAAGCTGGATTCAGTGCTCTCCTCTGCATTAAAACACAATATCGATCCAGGTTGATCCTGACTTTGAGAAGCTTCGAGGCGACATGCATCAAGCACACCCATCTCGATAGCGATGGTGAGATATACTTTATGTCAGACTCATTTGCAATTTACTGTCATAGCCCCACATTAAAGTATGTGGTGGTGAGTTGAGAAGACAGTCAGAACTATTGTTAGAATGTTTTTCAATTGACTGTCATAGCCCTAAATAAAACCGAAACATTGGCTGTTAATTACATCTGTTATTTAACATGGTTGGGGTCGCGAGAATTTTCAGATATCAAAATGGGGTCGTGGGCCAAAAAGGTTTGGGAATTCCTGCCATAGTCGATAAACAAATGTTGGTTTCCCCCGGAAGCTGATCTTAGGCCAGTCCCCCGACCCGTTTAAGGTTAGAATGAATGTACTTCGATTTTTGGACAGGGGTGGAGGGCAGCATCCACCTAGGAGGCGATACCTGTGATTGAATACACCTTTCTTGGTCATGGACACATTGGCCGTGTTGGACTTGGGCCGTCAGGTAGCCTAGTGGTTCGAGCGTTGCTGGATCGAATCCCCGAGCTGACAAGGTAAAAGTCTGTAACAAGGCAGTTAACCCACTGTTCCCCGGTAGGCCGTCATTGTAAATAAAACAATTGTTCTTAACCGACCTACTTAAAAAAAAAATGACTGCATCAAAACCGTGATTTATCATGGGTAAATT
Organism: Brachymystax lenok tsinlingensis; assembly: GCA_030435695.1. Lineage (NCBI taxonomy): Eukaryota > Metazoa > Chordata > Actinopteri > Salmoniformes > Salmonidae > Brachymystax > Brachymystax lenok. Next base: position 40,452,475 of record CM059812.1, read on the forward strand.
GTGACCAACGGACTGATCTACAAATAATATTGAGTATTTATTATGCAAGGCGATTTTGTATTAGTCAGTCTCGCCTTTAAAGTCGGCTGCAATGCCGAACACTCAGAGAAAGCATTGCGGTGGAGAACGAACCCGACCTAGCGGTCTTGGACAGTAATACCACAGATAGGACAGCTCCGGTTTTTGCAGTTTGAGAGACAGTCTGACAATAACGAAGCAATTCACAACACGAAACCTTACAAAACAACCCCCTTACTTTTACGATGCAATTACGTATCCATTTAGAACTATAAGCAATGGAGTAAATTCATACTTTAAGACACTTTTTCTTTTTTATTCCGATTGCCTATTTGACGAACTACTACTACAAATAAATTCTACTTTGGAGATTTTACCGACCACTTCCCGACGCTCCCTGGACGTGGAGTCGCGTCATGGCGGAAGTAGCTTTAGTCTACGTGGGGAAGGAAGGTTGGCTTGTTCACGTTTGAACTAAACTCTGCATAAAACACGATAAATGTGCAACCTACGGAACCTACAATAACCCTACCGCGCCTCGCCAAGTCTTCATTACAAGCTCCCCGCCCGCTAGCTGAATGGCCTTGTACCGCCAGGGCGTGTAGATCCGATGGGAGGTCTAGCCGGGTAGTTCCCTGTAATGCTTCGGTGGCTGCGGCAGTCTCTTAGGCAGGTGTATAGTCTGATGGCCCGGAGACCAGTGCTTGTCTGCGGGGCGATACTGCTGAGCGTCCTGCTACTACTGACCGTGACATTTACCTGCAGGTAGGTAAACATAATATGAGGTCTACCGGCAGTTGTCTGTGGTTTTCAGTGACAAACCCCCCTCCGGGCATTTCACAGTTTTGTTGTGGCCCTGAAAAAAGCTCACCTGATTCACAAGGGCTTGATGATTCGTTGACAAGTTGAATCCGGTGTTGCTAACTCTGGAATAGATCAAATACATGGAACAACTGCGGGTCCCCGAGGAGAGGAGAAAGCTAGATCAGGAGGCTATCTGTCTAGCCAACTGCTGGTTAACGTTACAACTTCAGCCTATGGTCCAATAGCTTAACGTTATGGTTAGCCGTCAGAACCGACCGCTTGACTACAACTGCACTGGGGTCGAACAGCATGCCAGTGTAGATTAACACACCATGGAGTCGGTGTGACATATGGCTCGGAAAAAACATGCCTCAATCCAGGCATTTAGAAATGCGTTGTACTCCTAATTGTCCCATTTAGAGAATGGATAGTTTTTTTTACTGGTCGTTCAATCTTCTTGGTATAACAGTTGGGATAATGGGACAATTCGGAATGCAATTCTCAATACAACTAATTTCTCATCCCTGGATTGAGGTACGTTTTCCGATCCACATCTGTAGATTAAACCGACGAGAGAAGAATGCTGTCTGACCCTAGTGCAGCAGTAAGCAAGCGGGTCGGATCTGCGGGTTAACTTTTAATAGGTAGAGAACAGTCTAGGCTAACTCACCTGCAGTGTGCTTGATGTGAAAATCATAGGCTCATTGGTTGGATATCTACTTAGATATGTAACTTCAGTCTCTGTTTGGGGTCGCTAGTGGTGTAGTAGCTCGACCAACAGTGACGTGATCAGTGTGCGTTGTAATCTAGACAGCTGTTCAGGGTCTGTTTTCTATAAATCATTGCAGTGCGGCTTGCTAGATCACTGTGTTTGTCTATTTTCTGTTCATAAACACTGGACCCATAGCCTACAGTGGGAGGCTATCATTGTTGTGTTTTGTTTGTCCGTATTTCTAGTCGCCTGTCTCGTGTCCTACTGCTTGTCGTCAGAGACTGCCTGTCTGCCAGTCGCCTGTCTCGTGTCCTACTGCTTGTCGTCAGAGACTGCCTGTTGGCTGTCTCATGTCCTACTGCTTGTCGTCAGAGACTGACTGTCTGCCAGTCGCCTGTCTCATGTCCTACTGCATGTCGTCAGAGACTGCCTGTCTGCCAGTCGCCTGTCTCATGTCCTACTGCATGTCGTCAGAGACTGACTGTCTGCTGTGTCCTCCTGTACTTCCAGCAGTTGTCAGAGAGAGAGATTCTGTCTTCAGGCTGTCAGACATACTTATGGTCCTAGGAGATTTATATATTGTTTCTCCTGTGGGAGCCCCGGGTTCATATCACTTACGGTCCTAGGAGATTTAAATATTGAAATTGTCGTTTAGACTGAGTGGTTATGGATGGACGGAGATGTTAGAATGAGGAAAGCCTAGAGAAGACCCACTGTATGTTGTTACACACAACTTATTTCAAGACCAGACAAATTATATCAAAATCCTTCCTGTCTCTTCCTAGCGTCTTTCTCTCCCTCTCTCTGACACCCACCCCCTTCCACCCCTCTTCTCCCTCCTAGCCGGGCTAAGAATGTGGTTGCGTCGGCGCGTCCCCCGGTGAGGTTCTTCTCTGCTGAGGCCCCTGTAGTGGACCTGTACCTGGGTCAGCTGGAGCAGGTCGAGAGGCTGAGGGGCGCGGCGGAGGTGTCTGTTATCTTCTTCTACGCTCCCTGGTGTGCTCACTCCATCGCCGCTCGCCACGAGGTCCAGGTGGTCGCACGGAGGCTGGTCAAACAGGTACACACACACACACGCAGGAACGCACACACACACACACGCGCAGGAACACACACACACAAACGCAGGAACACACACGCGCAAGAACGCACGCACACACACGCAAGAACTCACACACACACACACGCAAGAACGCACGCACACACACGCAGGAACACACACGCTCACACTCCATCGCCACTCGCCAAGAGGTCACCCGGAGGCTGGCCAGACAGGCAGGGAACTGCACATTGTGGACTGGCCTATAGTGCTGAGGGATGGTTCAGAACAGGGTTGTATTCATTAGTCACAGACCTTTGCAAAACGTTTGGCCTGTTGCAAAACCTTTTGCAATGGAAACCGTTTACTGCTCAGGAAGCTAACAGTGTGGAACCTACTTTAATTTGTCGTATAGAAACTCGTTTTCATTGCAAAATGTTTTCCATTTGAAGGAAGCGGACCAAATGTTTTTGCAACGGTTTTCAACTAATGAATACACCCCTGATCTATTGCACAGCTACAGTATGGTGCTATATAGTCTGGAGGGTGCTATATAGTCTGGTGGGCCAGTCTGTAGGGTGCTATATAGTCTGGTGGGCCAGTCTGTAGGGTGCTATATAGTCTGGGGGCCAGTCTGTAGGGTGCTATATAGTCTGGTGGGCCAGTCTGTAGGGTGCTATATAGTCTGGTGTGCCAGTCTGTAGGGTGCTATATAGTCTGGGGGCCAGTCTGGAGGGTGCTATATAGTCTGGTGGGCCAGTCTGTAGGGTGCTATATAGTCTGGGGGCCAGTCTGTAGGGTGCTATATAGTCTGGTGTGCCAGTCTGTAGGGTGCTATATAGTCTGGGGGCCAGTCTGTAGGGTGCTATATAGTCTGGTGGGCCAGTCTGTAGGGTGCTATATAGTCTGGTGGGCCAGTCTGTAGGGTGCTATATAGTCTGGGGGCCAGTCTGTAGGGTGCTATATAGTCTGGGGGCCAGTCTGTAGGGTGCTATATAGTCTGGGGCCAGTCTGGAGGGTGCTATATAGTCTGGGGGCCAGTCTGGAGGGTGCTATATAGTCTGGGGGCCAGTCTGGAGGGTGCTATATAGTCTGGTGGGCCAGTCTGTAGGGTGCTATATAGTCTGGTGGGCCAGTCTGTAGGGTGCTATATAGTCTGGGGGCCAGTCTGTAGGGTGCTATATAGTCTGGGGGCCAGTCTGTAGGGTGCTATATAGTCTGGGGGCCAGTCTGTAGGGTGCTATATAGTCTGGGGGCCAGTCTGGAGGGTGCTATATAGTCTGGGGGCCAGTCTGGAGGGTGCTATATAGTCTGGTGTGCCAGTCTGGAGGGTGCTATATAGTCTGGGGGCCAGTCTGGAGGGTGCTATATAGTCTGGGGGCCAGTCTGGAGGGTGCTATATAGTCTGGGGGCCAGTCTGGAGGGTGCTATATAGTCTGGGGGCCAGTCTGGAGGGTGCTATATAGTCTGGGGGCCAGTCTGGAGGGTGCTATATAGTCTGGGGGCCAGTCTGGAGGGTGCTATATAGTCTGGGGGCCAGTCTGGAGGGTGCTATATAGTCTGGGGGCCAGTCTGGAGGGTGCTATATAGTCTGGGGGCCAGTCTGGAGGGTGCTATATGGTCTGGGGGCCAGTCTGGAGGGTGCTATATAGTCTGGTGGGCCAGTCTGTAGGGTGCCCTATAGTCTGGTGGGCCAGTCTGTAGGGTGCTATATGGTCTGGGGGCCAGTCTGGAGGGTGCTATATAGTCTGGTGTGCCAGTCTGGAGGGTGCTATATAGTCTGGTGTGCCAGTCTGGAGGTTGCTATATAGTCTGGGGCCAGTCTGGAGGTTGCTATATAGTCTGGAGGGTGCTATATAGTCTGGGGGCCAGTCTGGAGGGTGCTATATGGTCTGGGGGCCAGTCTGGAGGGTGCTATATAGTCTGGGGGCCAGTCTGGAGGGTGCTATATAGTCTGGTGTGCCAGTCTGGAGGGTGCTATATAGTCTGGTGTGCCAGTCTGGAGGTTGCTATATAGTCTGGGGCCAGTCTGGAGGTTGCTATATAGTCTGGAGGGTGCTATATAGTCTGGGGGCCAGTCTGGAGGGTGCTATATGGTCTGGGGGCCAGTCTGGAGGGTGCTATATAGTCTGGGGGCCAGTCTGGAGGGTGCTATATAGTCTGGTGTGCCAGTCTGTAGGGTGCTATATAGTCTGGGGGCCAGTCTGGAGGGTGCTATATAGTCTGGTGGGCCAGTCTGTAGGGTGCTATATAGTCTGGGGGCCAGTCTGTAGGGTGCTATATAGTCTGGTGTGCCAGTCTGTAGGGTGCTATATAGTCTGGGGGCCAGTCTGTAGGGTGCTATATAGTCTGGTGGGCCAGTCTGTAGGGTGCTATATAGTCTGGTGGGCCAGTCTGTAGGGTGCTATATAGTCTGGGGGCCAGTCTGTAGGGTGCTATATAGTCTGGGGGCCAGTCTGTAGGGTGCTATATAGTCTGGGGGCCAGTCTGGAGGGTGCTATATAGTCTGGGGGCCAGTCTGGAGGGTGCTATATAGTCTGGTGGGCCAGTCTGTAGGGTGCTATATAGTCTGGTGGGCCAGTCTGTAGGGTGCTATATAGTCTGGGGCCAGTCTGTAGGGTGCTATATAGTCTGGGGGCCAGTCTGTAGGGTGCTATATAGTCTGGGGGCCAGTCTGTAGGGTGCTATATAGTCTGGGGGCCAGTCTGGAGGGTGCTATATAGTCTGGGGGCCAGTCTGGAGGGTGCTATATAGTCTGGTGTGCCAGTCTGGAGGGTGCTATATAGTCTGGGGGCCAGTCTGGAGGGTGCTATATAGTCTGGGGGCCAGTCTGGAGGGTGCTATATAGTCTGGGGGCCAGTCTGGAGGGTGCTATATAGTCTGGGGGCCAGTCTGGAGGGTGCTATATAGTCTGGGGGCCAGTCTGGAGGGTGCTATATAGTCTGGGGGCCAGTCTGGAGGGTGCTATATGGTCTGGGGGCCAGTCTGGAGGGTGCTATATAGTCTGGTGGGCCAGTCTGTAGGGTGCCCTATAGTCTGGTGGGCCAGTCTGTAGGGTGCTATATAGTCTGGTGGGCCAGTCTGTAGGGTGCTATATGGTCTGGGGGCCAGTCTGGAGGGTGCTATATAGTCTGGTGTGCCAGTCTGGAGGGTGCTATATAGTCTGGTGTGCCAGTCTGGAGGTTGCTATATAGTCTGGGGCCAGTCTGGAGGTTGCTATATAGTCTGGAGGGTGCTATATAGTCTGGGGGCCAGTCTGGAGGGTGCTATATGGTCTGGGGGCCAGTCTGGAGGGTGCTATATAGTCTGGGGGCCAGTCTGGAGGGTGCTATATAGTCTGGTGTGCCAGTCTGGAGGGTGCTATATAGTCTGGTGTGCCAGTCTGGAGGTTGCTATATAGTCTGGGGCCAGTCTGGAGGTTGCTATATAGTCTGGAGGGTGCTATATAGTCTGGGGGCCAGTCTGGAGGGTGCTATATGGTCTGGGGGCCAGTCTGGAGGGTGCTATATAGTCTGGGGGCCAGTCTGGAGGGTGCTATATAGTCTGGGGGCCAGTCTGGAGGGTGCTATATAGTCTGGGGGCCAGTCTGGAGGGTGCTATATAGTCTGGGGCCAGTCTGGAGGGTGCTATATAGTCTGGGGGCCAGTCTGGAGGGTGCTATATAGTCTGGTGTGCCAGTCTGGAGGTTGCTATATAGTCTGGGGCCAGTCTGGAGGTTGCTATATAGTCTGGGGGCCAGTCTGGAGGGTGCTATATAGTCTGGGGGCCAGTCTGGAGGGTGCTATATAGTCTGGGGGCCAGTCTGGAGGGTGCTATATGGTCTGGGGGCCAGTCTGGAGGGTGCTATATGGTCTGGGGGCCAGTCTGGAGGGTGCTATATAGTCTGGGGGCCAGTCTGGAGGGTGCCCTATAGTCTGGTGGGCCAGTCTGTAGGGTGCTATATAGTCTGGTGGGCCAGTCTGTAGGGTGCTATATAGTCTGGGGGCCAGTCTGTAGGGTGCCATATAGTCTGGGGGCCAGTCTGTAGGGTGCCATATAGTCTGGGGGCCAGTCTGTAGGGTGCCATATAGTCTGGGGGCCAGTCTGTAGGGTGCCATATAGTCTGGGGGCCAGTCTGTAGGGTGCCCTATAGTCTGGGGGCCAGTCTGTAGGGTGCTATATAGTCTGGTGTGCCAGTCTGTTTCTACTGTAGACAGCACAACTCAATACACCTCAGAGTTACTGTATTAAATTGTGAAGTTGTTTAGAAATGTGACTCCTTCTCTGTGCAGGTGGTGTGCTGTGGTCTTATTCTGTCTCTGCTGTCTGCACTGTTTGTACAGGTGCAGTTTGTGTCGGTGAACTGTTGGTGGAGCCAGGGGAAATGCAGGAAACAGAAGAGCTTCTACCAATACCCTGTCATCCACTTGTTCTACAAGAGGTAAAGGAGATACAGTCTAGTTGTTTTATATCTATACCCTGTCATCCACCTGTTCCAGAGGAGGTAATACAGTCTACTAGTTGTATTTCTATACCCTGTCATCCACCTGTTCCAGAGGAGGTAATATAGTCTACTAGTTCTATTTCTATACCCTGTCATCCACCTGTTCTAGAGGAGGTAATACAGTCTACTAGTTCTATTTCTATACCCTGTCATCCACCTGTTCTAGAGGAGGTAAAGGAGATACAGTCTAGTTGTTTTATATCTATATCCTGTCATTCACCTGTTCCAGAGGAGGTAATATAGTCTACTAGTTCTATTTCTATATCCTGTCATCCACCTGTTCTAGAGGAAGAATCTAGTCTATTCATTTTTCAAATCAAAATCAAATTTTATTAGTCACAAGCCGAATACAACCGGTGTAGACCTCTGTTCTAAAGTCTGATTCTGAATGGGTCCTCCTACTCTGACATGCCTGATACACTAATAGGACCTGTTGTACCTGTCTCTCCCCTGTCTGACTCTGAATGGGTCCTCCTACTCTGACATGCCTGATACACTAATAGGACCTGTTGTACCTGTCTGTCCCCTGTCTGACTCTGAATGGGTCCTCCTACTCTGACATGCCTGATACCCTAATAGGACCTGTTGTGCCTGTCTCTCCCCTGTCTGATTCTGAATGGGTCCTCCTACTCTGACATGCCTGATACACTAATAGGACCTGTTGTACCTGTCTCTCCCCTGTCTGACTCTGAATGGGTCCTCCTACTCTGACATGCCTGATACACTAATAGGACCTGTTGTACCTGTCTGTCCCCTGTCTGACTCTGAATGGGTCCTCCTACTCTGACATGCCTGATACCCTAATAGGACCTGTTGTGCCTGTCTCTCCCCTGTCTGATTCTGGAGGTTTGGCCCTATAGAATACAAAGGTCCGTTCATGGCAACCTATGTAGAGAGGTTCATCCTGAGAGTCATCACCCCACTGACCTACCTACCATCACGAGCCACACTACAAGACTTCCTGTCTTATCATGAGGTAAGGGGGTGGGGTGAGGGAGAAGGGGGTGATGCTGAAGACAATAAGAATAAAGGTAGAGCAGAGGAACAAAGAGATGAGAGGAAATGAGTGTTATGCTCTGGGTGTTGTTTCCTGTTGTTAGAGAGAAAGACAGAGTTCTATGTAACAATGAGTGACAATATCCCACGTGGAACCCTGTTCCCTTTATAGTGCACTACAGGGCTCTGGTTAACAGTAGGACACTATATAGGGAAACGGGGCGCCATTTGGGAGTTGTGTACCTGTGGGTCAGGTGTAGTGGAGGGTGTTATGGTGTTGAGGTGCTGTTTAGCCAGTTTCCTGTCCTTTCTGTAGTGCCTCTGCCTCTCACAGCAGAGAGCCGGGTTTGTTTTGCTAGCAGGGTTTAGCCTGTAGATATGACCTCTTTCTGACATGGTTGACTGCTTCTATTGTTCTATGACCTGTGATGTCACAGTACCTTTCCCATAATGCCCAGGTTTCAACAGAAATCCTGTTTGGAGGATTCACAGAATCAGGAAGGAATAAACAGGAAATCCAGAATCCTCTAACCAAGGTTTCTGGAAAAAGACGTAGAATTTTGAGGAAGTTACCGGATTTCTGCAACCCAAGTCACGTGTTCCATGTCTGTTCTCTGTTCTCCTCTCCTGCCTCCCAGCCGGGGGTAGTGGGTTATTTCCAGTTCAACTCTTCTCCTCAGCCTCCCGGCTACATCACATACCTCTCCTCAGCTCTGCAGGCCTTGAAGAGAGGTAAGCTAACCGCTACATGCTAACTGGCTAACTCCCTGAAGCCCTGAAGAGAGGTAAGCTAACCGCTATATGCTAACTGGCTAACTGCCTGAAGCCCTGAAGAGAGGTAAGCTAACCGCTACATGCTAACTGGCTAACTGCCTGAAGCCCTGAAGAGAGGTAAGCTAACCGCTACATGCTAACTGGCTAACTCCCTGAAGCCCTGAAGAGAGGTAAGCTAACCGCTACATGCTAACTCCCTAAAGCCCTGAAGAGAGGTAAACTAAACATTAACATCCATGTTGTCCCAATACTTTACAATTATTCAATTTCTGGATTTCCTCTCCTTGATGGGAGATGGATAAATGTAAGTCCTCTCTTCCAGTGTGTCTTTGATAACCGCTACTCGCTGGGTTTTGCCGCTGGAGTAGAATGTCATAGCCGCTGAAATAGAATGAATAGACAAGACATGGAAGCTCTGCCCATAGCAAGGCCTGTTCTACTCATTCTAGTTCTGTGACTATAGAAATGAGAAGTGACAAACCTGCATTAGTTAAGGATGAATAAATAGATGAATGAAAGTGTGTGATTTCTCCCCCGGTGCAGACTTCCGTGGTGCGGTGCGTTTCGGGGTGGTGACCAGTAGACAGGTGGCAGAGTCCATCTCAGTCAGAGATGACCAGACCGTCTACCTGCACCGACACTTCAACTCCTCATTGGTCAGTCAACACACCCACACACCCCTGTCTACTGACACTTCAACTCCTCATTGGTCAGTCAACACACATGCCCCTGTCTACCGACACTTCAACTCCTCATTGGTCAGTCAACACGCCCACACACCCCTGTCTACTGACACTTCAACTCCTCATTGGTCAGTCAACACGCCCACACACCCCTGTCTACTGACACTTCAACTCCTCATTGGTCAGTCAACACACACGCACACACCCCTGTCTACTGACACTTCAGCTACTCATTGGTCAGTCAACACACATGCCCCTGTCTACCGACACTTCAGCTACTCATTGATCAGTCAACACACACACGCCCCTGTCTACCGACACTTCAACTTCTCATTGGTCAGTCAACACACACACACACGCCCCTGTCTACTGACACTTCAACTTCTCATTGGTCAGTCAACACACACACACCCCTGTCTACCGACACTTCAACTTCTCATTGGTCAGTCAACACACACGCCCCTGTCTACCGACATCTACCGGCATTAGTGGAAACCAAGACTGTTCTCAGGGCAGACCTGGTTGTAGAGAGATATGTTTGAGTCGTGTCGGGGACAATTTTAGCATTTTAGCTAACCCTAAACCTTTTCCTAACCTTAACCTAATTCTACTAACCTGCCACGTTGATTATCCTACCCTGCCACGTTGATTATCCTACCCTGCCACGTTGATTATCCTAACCTGCTGGGAAAAGTCACTTCTTGGTTTCCTTTAATGCGGTATAGTGACTTTCTCCTGGTCGGGTCAAATGTTAAACTTCTGGCACTGTCATTTGTTCCTATGGAGGTTAAGCTCTACCTTTCTGTCCCACCCCCTCTCTCCCGTGCCTCCTGCCTCCCTATCCCTCGTCTCCCCACTCTATCCCCCTCTATCCCACGCCTCCTCCCTCCCCCTCAGATTTTCCCTAGTTGGGAGCGTAACTTCACCTCTGAAGGCATCTGTTCCTGGGTCTTTGAGCACCGCGAGACCGTCCTCCAATGGCTGGCGCCAACTGGCGCTAAGTCCCGCCTTCTGGAGCAGGAACTGACCAAAGGCCCTGCCCTCCTGCTCTTCCTGCCCCACAATCCCCTGGGGCCAGGCCCTGACCCGCTGCTGATGCAGGTGAGTCACCACAACAACAACGACGACCCTTACAACAACCACTACTACAATTAAAAAAAAAAAAAAATACATTTATTATTATTTTGATGTGATGAAGAAACAACCATGACTCAGGAACCACGTGATGAATTGTTCTGTCCTGATGAACTTAGTTAGATTTAGATCTCTAAAGATGACAATTTCTAAATCTCTCCATTTTTATATCCACACTAATTGAACTCTTCCCCCCCGTCCGTCTGTCCGTCCCCTTCTAGATTGCAGACGTCGCGGTTCGCTACCATTCCTGTAGCGACTCCCCTCACCACCACCACCCCTCTGACCACTACTACAGTGGATCCTCCCATCCCCGGTCCCCCCCTCTCTGCTGCCTCTCAGTGGTTCTGCCCAGGCCTCATACCCTCCCAGGCTCCACCTCCAGGGTGTGTGAGCTTTGTCTCAACCAGTCCCAGTCCAACCCTGGTCGCTCTCCCCGCTGCACCTTCCCCTCCCAGACATCAGGTGGTGCTGCCGTGCTCCAGTCCTACCTCAGACGATGCTGCCTTCCTGTTGCTGTGACGGCGACGGCAACGACGGTTGCCTGTAGTAACATCCTGAGTAGCTACAGCCCGTCGTCAGGTCACTATAGTGCCTGTTGTAGAACTCTGGGACAGCTAGGGGTTTCCCTGCCCCTACAGCAGGGGCTAGGGCTAGACAACGAGGGGTTAGGGACACCCCCTCCCTCACCATCCTCCTCCCAGGACTCCTCCCAGTTCTCTCAGGACCAGGAAGCGGGCGGGATTAAAGGGCTGAGGTGTCGGACCAATAAGACGCTCAGGTTCTACATCCTGGACTCCGCCCTCCACTGGCCGCTGGCGGTGCGTCTCGGGGCGCTAGCCAACAACGAGATGGGTGGCGGTGGCCGGGGGGAGTTAGGAATGTTGCTAGGCAACGGGTCGTTTGCGACCATCGTGAACCTGAAGGATGAGGTGCACTACGTTCTGGACCGCAGAGGAACCGCTACTGTTACAGAGTCACTGGGTGAGACTGGGGAGTTACTGGGTCAACTAGCTACTGTTACAGAGTCACTGGGTGAGACTGGGGAGTTACTGGGTCAACTAGCTACTGTTACAGAGTCACTGGGTGAGACTGGGGAGTTACTGGGTCAACTAGCTACTGTTACAGAGTCACTGGGTGAGACTGGGGAGTCACTGGGTCAACTAGCTACTGTTACAGAGTCACTGGGTGAGACTGGGGAGTTACTGGGTCAACTAGCTACTGTTACAGAGTCACTGGGTGAGACTGGGGAGTTACTGGGTCAACTAGCTACTGTTACAGAGTCACTGGGTGAGACCTGGGAGTTACTGGGTCAACTAGCTACTGTTACATAGTCACTGGGTGAGACTGGGGAGTTACTGGGTCAACTAGCTACTGTTACAGAGTCACTGGGTGAGACTGGGGAGTTACTGGGTCAACTAGCTACTGTTACAGAGTCACTGGGTGAGACTGGGGAGTTACTGGGTCAACTAGCTACTGTTACATAGTCACTGGGTGAGACTGGGGAGTTACTGGGTCAACTAGCTACTGTTACAGAGTCACTGGGTGAGACTGGGGAGTTACTGGGTCAACTAGCTACTGTTACAGAGTCACTGGGTGAGACCTGGGAGTTACTGGGTCAACTAGCTACTGTTACATAGTCACTGGGTGAGACTGGGGAGTTACTGGGTCAACTAGCTACTGTTACAGAGTCACTGGGTGAGACTGGGGAGTTACTGGGTCAACTAGCTACTGTTACAGAGTCACTGGGTGAGACCTGGGAGTTACTGGGTCAACTAGCTACTGTTACATAGTCACTGGGTGAGACTGGGGAGTTACTGGGTCAACTAGCTACTGTTACAGAGTCACTGGGTGAGACTGGGGAGTTACTGGGTCAACTAGCTACTGTTACAGAGTCACTGGGTGAGACTGGGGAGTTACTGGGTCAACTAGCTACTGTTACATAGTCACTGGGTGAGACTGGGGAGTTACTGGGTCAACTAGCTACTGTTACAGAGTCACTGGGTGAGACTGGGGAGTTACTGGGTCAACTAGCTACTGTTACAGAGTCACTATCTAGTTGGAAACAGACCTGGGTTTAAATACCATTTGAAATAATTTTAAAATTTTGCAGCTGTGCTTGATTGAGCTTGCCTGGCATAATGGACCAATAGAAAAGTCCTGAAACTGCAAACCCCACCCATTTGGCACTCCCAGGCAGGCTAAAGCAAAGTAGTTGAAAGATTTCTAATAGTTTTTGAACCCAGGTCTGGTCTATGGAAAGTAGCCAGCTTTACCCGTGTGTGTGTGTGTGTGTCTTCTTGCCCCTCCAGAGTTGTTCATCAGGAACTTCAGCACCCCCCACAGCCCACTGCAGAGACGCCTGGTGGGGGAAAGAGACGAGGAGAGGCCCCAGAAGAGACCCCTCATCTCAGAGCTGACCACCACCTCTTTCCTTAGTACTGTCATGGATCCTCACAGGGTGGGTGAGAGAGAGGAGAGGGTGGGGGGTCCTCACAGGGTGGGTGAGAGAGAGGAGGAGGGGACAGGGTGGGTGGTCCTCACAGGGTGGGTGAGAGAGAGGAGGAGGGGACAGGGTGGGTGGTCCTCACAGGGTGGGTGAGAGAGAGGAGGAGGGGACAGGGTGGGTGGTCCTCACAGGGTGGGTGAGAGAGAGGAGGAGGGGACAGGGTGGGTGGTCCTCACAGGGTGGGTGAGAGAGAGGAGGAGGAGAGGGTGGGTGGGTGGGTGATCATCACAGGGTGGGTGAGAGGGTGGGTGGTCCTCACAGGGTGGGTGAGAGAGGAGGAGAGGTAGAGGTTGGGTGGTCCTCACAGGGTGGGTGAGAGAGAGGAGGAGAGGACAGGGTGGGTGGTCCTCACAGGGTGGGTGAGAGAGAGGAGGAGCAGGAGAGGGTGGGTGAGAGAGAGGAGGCAGCCAGGGAGAGAGAGGAGGAGGGGAGAGGAGGAGCAGGAGAGGGTGGGTGGTCCTCACCCCCACCTCACCCTGATTTAACATCATAATAACTGTGTGGTCTGATTTGACAGACCTGTGCTGGTCTTTAAAGACGTGTCTTAGTTCTAGTTGTTCAGTTTAGACTGGTTTCTGGTTACTAGACTGGACAGCGGTTATGGCTAGAAAACGCCTATGGTAATGGCATATCTTCATGAATGTGATAAAAGGACTCTACTATTTGACATGTGGTGTGTTTTCTCCAGGATGTGGTATTGTTCTACTACAGTCAGTGGTGTGGCTACTGCTCTGTTCTAAACCATGTCATCATCCAGCTGGCTAGAATGTTCCATGGAAACAGCACCGTCACCATCGCCAGGTAGGGCTGGGGGCTGGTTGACTGGCTGGTTGGCTGACTGGCTGACTTGCTGGCTGGTTGACTGGCTGGTTGGTTGACTGGCTGGCTGACTGACTGGCTGGTTGACTGGTTGGCTGGCTGGCTGGTTGACTGGCTGGTTGGCTGGCTGGCTGACTGGCTGGTTGGTTGACTGACTGGCTGGCTGACTGGCTGGCTGACTGGTTGACTGGCTGGTTGACTGACTGACTGGCTGGCTGACTGGTTGGTTGGCTGGTTGACTGGCTGGCTAACTGGCTGGTTGGCTGGTTGACTGACTGGTTGACTGGCTGGCTGACTGACTGGCTGGCTGGTTGGGGAGTTGTTTTTATTTTGTGACGTAGTGCTGAGTTGGGTTGTTGATTTGATTTCTGTTTCGTTTAGCTTTTTTACATTCCACAGATATTCAACTGTTTACAGTTAAGCTTCCTGTAGTAACAGGATGTGACGTCATACTGTGTCTGTGTGTAGGGTGAACGTGGCGCGTAACGACCTGCCGTGGGAGTTCATGGTGGATCACTTCCCCTCAGTGCTCCTCTTCCCCAGACACAGGTCAGACAGAACACATACCTGGATGTACATGACCTGCTCAGACTGTGCTTGAATACACGGTTCTCTTTGTACTGAACAACACCTGTTGGCTATGATTCACTAATATGGAAAGATATCCCACAGCCTCTCATGCCTTATTTAGTTCGACTAACTAGTCTTATGTTACTTCCTGACTCTCTTCGTCTCTTAGGAAACACCTGTCCGTCAAGTTCCCGGAGGACGCGCCCATCACTCTCCCCAACCTATTACGCTTCATCCTGAAGCACTCCGACTCCGCCCACCAGCCAATGAAAGCAGATGGATCCGACCCTAACCCTCGCGTTCTCCTCAAGGCGGAGTTCCGCGCTCTACAAGGAGAAGTCCAGACATTACATCGTGCACGCCAGCGCCTCTCCAACCAACTGGCCCAGCTATGGCGAGACAAACGGCGGTTGTCCTTTGACGCCGTGGCCCTGGAGACCCACAATGCACTGCTGCAGTCCCAGAATGGCGAGCTGCAGCGTGAGCGGCTGAGCCTAGTGGAGCAGCACAAGGAGAAGAGTCGTCAGTTAGGGGAGGCGGTCAGGAGACTACAGGAGCTAGCAGACGCATCAGAGAACCTTCTCACTGAGAATACACTGCTGAGGGTCTTACTGGGAGCCCTGAGAGCCAGGGAGAGAGGGGAGGAGGGGGAGAGAGGGGAGGAGGGGGAGGAGGAGAGCAGCGAAGAGGAGGAGACAGGGGAGGAGAGGAGTTATATGGCCTCTTGACGGGGGAGGAGAATACACTGCTGAGGGTCTTACTGGGAGCCCTGAGAGAGGAGGAGAGGGAGGAGGAGACGGGGGAGGAGAATACACTGCTGAGGGTCTTACTGGGAGCCCTGAGAGAGGAGGAGAGGGAGGAGGAGACAGGGGAGGAGAATACACTGCTGAGGGTCTTACTGGGAGCCCTGAGAGAGGAGGAGACAGGGGACGAGAGGAGTTAAATGGCTTCTTGATGGAGAAGGGGCATGTCATGCCAAGTAATGCTGGTAGAGAGGAAACAGAGCTGATGAATCACAGCCTCTTGACACCCCCCTAGAAGAAAGAGGAGGATACTACGGGGGGCCCCTGACAGATGGAGGGCGTAGAGGAGGAGGGAGACCAGAGGAACCACAGCTTCATAATGCTCTCCTAGTGGAAGGAGGGAACACGACAGAGACAGCAGCTTTATAACCATGTACCATAGGATGTCCTTAAGGGACCAGGGAGAGAGACGGGATGGGGGAAGGGAGAGAAAGCAGACGGTACTACAGAGCGGAGGAACAAAAATAACGGTAAAATGTGTTGTTGATGACGTCTGTAAGCTCCGGACTTAGAATGTGCGGAACACTCTAGAATGCCCAATCATAATGGCGACTCTATAATCAGAAGGGCTAGTGGTCCAGGAGAAGGTTCTACCCAGTGAGGTCGGAGAGAAGCGACCAGGTCCCCGTCACAGAGAGACACAGATACATGTCAAATGGGTAGTCGGTGACATGGAACTAAAAGAAATGGAATAAGCCCAATGGGCCGACAAACACTAGACGTACGTCCAAATGGCACCCTATTCCCTATGTAGTGCTAGCCTAGCTAATAGGGTTCCATTTGGGGCATGACACTAGGTGAGTTTAGTACTAGCTGTCTTCTGAAGCCTTCTCCTTTTGTTTTCGGTCGTTTTTTTTTATTTTCCAAGGAGCACCAAGTGATTTCTCCACAGAGAATGTGTATTTTTGTTTTTTTTGTTTCTTTTGTTAAATTAATCTATTTTTACAAGAATCGCTAAAAATACATCTATTTCTATGTAACGTTAATTCAGGTATAAAGAAGATGCAGCTGTTTTACATGTGAAATATTGCACAGATTTTTACTGATTAAAATGTTTTTAATTTGATCAACTGCGTTGTGAACTATTCCTTTTCTTCAGACTCTCGCTCACAGTTGGAATCGCGACGCTTTGGCTTTCACCAGACGGCCAATAGGATCGCTGAATGCATCTCGTAAGACATTGGTTGAGCACCTTCTACTTCGCTCCAACCTTCTTCAGTATGTCAATTATTTTACTGCATATTGTCTGCTTAAAGAAGCCCTTGTATCTGAGTAGAACCTTGTCAATATGGACAGTAGAGGGTGCCACATGTCTGTAAAATCAGTTTGCCAGTGACACACTACATGCATACATACATATGTAAGTACATGCATACATACAATCACTATCATTGGCGCATCAAATCTGCTGAGGACGGATGATGTTTAATTGGATGATTGAGTCCATGTACACATGACTTCCTCAGGGTGGATAATGTTTAATTGGATGATTGGGCACATGACTTCCTGAGAGGTGGCTCGATTCTCATGACCTGGTGTGTGTGTGTTGGGTGGGCCTGAGTGTATTAGTGTAACCTAGTTCAGCACCCTGAGAACTCGTGCTCCTCATCTCAGAGAAGACGGCCAGGTTTCAGTTCTCCACTCCGTCAGCTAGTCTCTCAAATCACATGGTTAGCATATGTTAATGCAAGTGTAGTGAAATGCTTGTGCTTCTAGTTCCGACCACGCAGTAGTATCTAACAAGTAATCTAACAATTCCACAACAACTACCTTTTACACATAAGAGTAAAAGAATGAATAAGAATATGTACATAAAAATATATGGATGAGCGATGGCTGACCGGCATAGGCAAGATGCAGTAGATGGTATAGAGTACAGTATATACGTATGAGATGAGTAATGTAGGATATGTAAACATTATATAAATGGCATCATTTAAAGTGGCTAGTAATACATTTATTACATCCACTTTTAATTATTAAGTGGCTAGAGATTTGAGTCGATGGCAGAACGGCATAGGCGAGATGTAGTAGATGGTATAGAGTACAGTATATACATATGAGCTGAGTAATGTTATATAAAGTAAATTATATAAAAAATTGTTTAAAGTGGCTAGTGATACATTTGTTACATCCAATTCCTATTTTTAAAGTGGCTAGAGATTTAAGTCAGTATGTTGGCAGCAACCACTCAATGTTAGTGATGGCTGATGGCCTTGAGGTAGAAGCTGTTTTTCAGTCTCTCGGTCCCAGCTTTGATGCACCTGTACTGACCTCGCCTTCTGGATGATAGCGGGGTGAACAGGCAGTGGCTCGGGTGGTTGTTGTCCTTGATGATCTTTTTGGCATCCCTGTGACATCGGGTGGTGTAGGTGTCCTCGAGGGCAGGTAGTTTACCCCCGGTGATGCGTTGTGCAGTCCTCACTACCCTCTGGAGAGCCTTACGGTTGTGGGCGGAGTAGTTGCCGTACCAGGCGGTGATGCAGCCCGACAGGATGCTCTCGATTGTGCATCTGTAGAAGTTTGTGTGATTTTGGTGACAAGCCGAATTTCTTCAGCCTCCTGAGGTTGAAGAGGAGCTGTTGCGCCGGTCTCGTTATCTTTAACACTGAGGTAAACATCCAACGGTTCACTATATCTGCTCCCCTTCTTAGCCCACTGTTCAATCAAAGTGGAGGAACTACAAGACGAGGAATAGGCTGCTGTTTGTCCCCTTCAACTCCATCCAGACTGAAGCAGTAACTATGCCAACGACGTATGGACTCACTGTATGGGCTGATCCACACATACCTGGCTGATTGTGAGGTGTGATGATTCTCAGCTGATGGGTGGTGGATGGGACAGAAGGGCTGTGTCTGAAATGGCATCCTAAGGGACCTGGTCTAAAGTAGTGCACTATAGAGGGAGTAGGGTGCCATAAGGCTCTGGTCTAAAGTAGTGCACTATAGAGGAAATGAAATGCTATTTTAGATCAAATCTAATGCTATTTGTCACATGCTTCTTAAACAACAGGTGTAGACTAACAGTGAAATGCTTACAGGCCCTTCCCAACAACGCAGAGAGAACGGACACAGAGAAATGATAAAGAATAATATCACAAATACTAAATACACAATGAGTAACGATAACTTGGCTCTATACACAATGAGTAACGGTAACTTGGCTCTATACACAATGAGTAACGGTAACTTGGCTCTATACACACTGAGTAACGATAACTTGGCTCTATACACACTGAGTAACGATAACTTGGCTCTATACACAGTGAGTAATGATAACTTGGCTATACACACAATGAGTAACGATAACTTGGCTCTATACACAATGAGTAACGATAACTTGTCTCTATACACAATGAGTAGCGATAACTTCGCTATATACACAAGGTACCAGTACTGATTCCATGTGCAGGGGTACGAGGTAATAACTTGGCTATATACACTGGGTACCGAGTCCATGTGCAGGGGTACGAGGTCATTGAGGTAGATATGTAGTGCATTTGGAAAGTATTCAGACCCCTTGACTTTTTCCCAATTTTGTTAAGTTACAGCCTTATTCTAATGTTGATAAAAAATACGAAAAATCCTCATCAATTTCCTAGATTCTGGCCTTTCATGAGAGTTTTTCCTAGCCACCGTGCTTCTACATCTGCATTGCTTGATGTTTGGGGTTTTAGGCTGGGTTTCTGTACAGCACTTTGTGACATCAGCTGATGTAAAAAGGGCCTTTTTAAATACGTTTGATTGATCGATTTTTAAACACAATTCCTCATAATGACAAAGCAAACACTTTTTTTTGTAATTTATGCAAAAGTATTACAAATAAAAAACAAATACCTTATTCAGACCCTTTGCTATGAGACTCGAAATTGAGTTCAAGTGCATCCTGTTTCTGTTAATCAAGTTTCTACAGTTTCTAAGTGTCTTGATTGGAGTCCATCTGTGGTAAATTCAATTTTAGAATAAGGCTGTAACGTAACAAAATGTGGAAAAAGGGAAGGCATCTGAATACTTTCCAAGTCCACTGTATAGTAGTGGTAAAGTGACTAGGCAACAGGATAGATAATAGACAGTAGAAGCTGTGAAGAGTCTTAACAGTTGGTGCAAGAAGCAGACAAGGGCAGGGTAGAGTAGTTAGCAGTATATTCTATTTGGTGGGAGACAAGGGCAGGGTAGAGTAGTTAGCAGTATATTCTATTTGGTGGGAGACAAGGGCAGGGTAGAGTAGTTAGCAGTATATTCTATTTGGTGGGGGACAAGGGCAGTGTAGGCTGTTTGGTGGGATGGGCGGGTCTGGCTACTGACTCTGTTCACCCTCCTGTGTTACTGAGTAGAAGAAAAGTCTTAACAGACTCCTTTTTGGACCAGCAGAGCAGCAAGCCTCTCCCTTACAGCGGATCTGTAAGTCCTTTATAACAGATGTCTGTTGTTGGAAAAGTAATGCTGAATATTTAACAAGACTTTCATTTGTAGTTTGAATTTATTTCTCTATGGTCATCAGCATTTATTGAGTGTTCCATCAGTATACTGCACGTCTTGCTGTGTATTCTCTGTTAGTGCTCAAGTCTTTTTCCTCTCAGGGAGGATGGCCAACGTCCAGGTGCCTGTTGGTATGTCCTACTGTACTTTGGGTTGAGTGAAACTCTGTTAACTATAAAGGAAGTTTAACAGCATGTGTTTTCAGTGGACAGATAGTTGGAAGAAAACAATTAATGAATTAATTAATGGATGAATGAATAAATAAATTGATAAATTAATGAAGCCATGCCATGCTGTGAGGTACTGTAGGAATGAATGAATTGACCAAATGAATGTATTAGAGAATGAAATAATACTTTATGTCTACCCCCTCTCCAGTGGCCATCGGTGCGTTTGGGGACAGTCCTGTCCAGATGACCTGTCCTAACTGTCACCAGACCATGGTGACTAAGGTTGACTTCTCCTCTGGTGTCCTCACCTACCTCTTCTGTGGAGGACTCTTCTTCTGTGGGTACGTACAAGAGTGGGTGTGTGTGTGTGTGGGGTGTGTGTGTGTGTGGTGAAAGCCAATCCTACTGTTTGTCAGTGGGTTAAGGTCAGGCACCACAGGCTGAAATGACTTGCATCTACCTATCAATTTGGAGATTTGTTGGTATTCTGATCCATTAATATCAGTGTTTTCACTAAGTAAACATACATGTCAAACTTGATGAAAATGTATTTGTTTATCATACTACCGTCATAAAACATTCAATGAATCAATCATTTCAAAGCTCACAGCATTAAATTACACATCATTTAAAAGCCCATTTCATAAAGAATGTTACAAATTGGACTATATTTCTTAACTTTCTTTGATGAGATGGTGATTAGGCTTTGGTTGTCTAATTTCAGAGTACTTGTCTTTTAACTGCCATTTCCTGAAAGTCAGACTCTTCCCACAAGCCAACTCATTTCTCTCAGCCTCAGAATCATCTATGTTCACCACATGTTGCGAGGTTGTGCTTGGGTCTATTCTCCAGACTGGCCCAGAGGGAATTGTTGATGTGTGCTCAATTGTTTACTCTAGATAACATTTTCTTTGGAAAAATGCACCAAAAAAATGCATTTCACCTACGACTTTAGTATTTTACAGAGGGAAAGATGAAAACAGTATTGATCCACAATCCTCTCTGGTCAAGTCCGGTCCTGGAGTGTCTTAACAAAATGAACAAAATCCAGTGTCCAGGTTGAAATGCATTTTGTGTAAATATGCGTATACTGTATTTAATGAGATATTTCCATTTTAGGCCTTAAGATCTCCATACAATGTTTCACCACTGTTGCTTCTTCCCCTCCTCAGGTTTGTTCTGGGTTGCTGTCTCATCCCGTTCTGTTTCGACAGGCTCAAAGATGCGAAGCACATGTGTCCCTCCTGCAAGACCATCCTGGGGGTTTATAAGCGCTTATAAGCGCATAATAACCTGCAGGAGACTCCCGTATCTTTTGGGGAAGCTAGCTAGCTACGACATTGTGTCTTGTCTTCTGAGACGAGTTGTTTCTTCCAAAAGAGTCTGTTGTTTCTCTCAGCTTCCACCCAGTAGAACTGCACAGCAGACTACCATGTGTATGAAAGACAAATGAGTCTAACTCAATATAACAATTTAACTGTCACAGAATGCTTTCATTGACAGTGTTCCGTCCCATCCTGCCCCATTGTTATGCAGTCCACCGCTGCCTTGGCAACAGTGAAATATGTGTGCCATAGAAATAGAAAACATAGGATGTGAATATTCATGGTTTGATGGTTGTTGTATGATCTATAAGTTATATTACTATAATTGTCTCAATGCAGCACTGTGAGTCTTTCTGGTTGACTATTGTACTGGTTTGTTAGGAATAAACTGAGCCCTGAAAATTATAATAATTTCACAACCACTAAAATCTTTTGTTGTTAATTTGTAGAAAATCTCATTTTTATGATCAGCTGTTAGTTCATAGGCTGTTCATTTCTTTATGAATAAAATAAAACTTTTTTGGGGGGGATTGTGCAATAATATACATTTTTATTAATTAAATCATACATTCAACATCTGCTATTTAGTATCATCAAATGGCAGCAGTGAGAAGACAGACAAGTTTGAGCTGACATGAACAGAAGTGACAGTGACATTCTAATGACAGAATCATTCTACACTGGAGGAATTGGTTGTCATGACATTTAACAGCGTTTTGGCTGGGTAGAGAAGTGTTGGCGTACTGTACAGAGATACTAACCCTGATAAAACCAATGGCTGTCCCAGAAATATGCCATCACCAACACAAGACTATGTCATCTTCATATTTTCACCGGAAGGCAAAGAGCTCCACTCAATCCACATCGTGGAAGTTCAGCGTGACTGAAATTTAAAGGCGATGTTCCCGCACCGTTGACTGTATTCACGGTAAACGCTGCGGATGTTGGCTCAGTAGGAAATTACCTTTACATTTCAGCAATACAGACTGAATTGAGCCCTAAAAAAGACTTCTTTAAACAATGTTCCAATCACCAAGACGGAACATACTTCATTCCAGCCACCAAGACGGAACATACTTCATTCCAGCCACCAAGACAGAAGATACAACATACAAAGTGAATACACTTAAATAAAATGTCGTGAAGAAGTTGGCAGAGCATAAACATTGACGTGACTAAAGTGCTAGATTGTTGTATAGTCTTTTGATAGGTCCAGTATATCCTTGTATTCAGTGATATTTACTGCACATCTACCATTCCAGTGTTAAATTGCTATATTGTAATTACTTTGCCACCAGGGCCTATTTATTGCCTTACCTTCCTTATCTTACCTCATTTGAACACATTGTATATAGATTTTTTTTCATACTGTATTATTAACTGTATGTTTGTTTTACTCCATGTGTAACTGTGTGTTGTTGTATGTCGAACTGCTTTGCTTTATCTTGGCCAGGTCGCAGTTGTAAATGAGAACTTGTTCTCAACTTGCCTACCTGGTTAAATAAAGGTGAAATAAAAAATAAAATATTTACAATATCTAAGGCACTACCTGTCTCTAAAAGTATACATTTTTGTTTCCTGTTTGAGAACTTTACATCATGTTTTTCCTGTCTGAGCCAAATGTGACTTGATGCTATGGAGTCAGTTAACTCTCTCACTCTGAAATCTGTGTTTAAATCAGTGTAGAATGTACAGAACAGCAATGGCCAGAGTGGTGAGGAGAAGGTGGACGCCGAACGTTGGTCTGTTGATGGCTCCGCCGCTCGCTACACAGAAACACACACATACATTAGAACATTGTTCACTGAACCTCTAATCATAAACATTTCTCTCTCTCTTTCTCTGTTCTCTCGGAGGACCTGAGCCCTGGGACCATGCCTCAGGACTACCTGGCCTGATGACTCCTTGCTGTCCCCAGTCCACCTGGTTGTGCTGCTGCTCCAGTTTCAACTGTTCTGCCTGCGGCTATGGAACCCTGACCTGTTCACCGGACGTGCTACCTTGTCCCAGACCTGCTGTTGTCAACTCTCTCTCTCTACCGCACCTGCTGTCTCTAACTCTGAATGATCGGCTATGAAAAGCCAACTGGCATTTACTCCTGCGGTACTGACCTGTTGCACCCTCTACAACCGCTGTGATTATTATTATTTGACCCTGCTGGTTATCTATGAACATTTTAACATCTTGTCCATGTTCTGTTATAATCTCCACCAGGCACAGCCAGAAGAGGACTGGCCACCCCACACATCCTGGTTCCTCTCTAGGTTTCTTCCTAGGTTCCTGCCTTTCTAGGGAGTTTTTCCTAGCCACCGTGCTTCTACATCTGCATTGCTTAATGTTTGGTGTTTTAGGCTGGGTTTCTGTACAGCACTTTGTGACGTTGGCTGATGTAAAAAGGGCTTTATAAATACATTTGATTGATTGATTGAAACAATACATTAGAACATTGTTCACCGGACCTCTAATCAAATACAGCACGTTATAAGTGGTTAATAATCAAACTAACACAGAGAAATGAAAGAGAACCGGCTGTTCTTTCATAGATAAAAAGGAACAGGCATGTTTTACCTGTAGTAGCAGCTCCTCCAGCCACGGTGGTGAGTGGCCCAGTTCCTCCAGCCACGGTGGGGAGTGGCCCAGCTCCTCCAGCCACGGTGGTGAGTGGCCCAGCTCCTCCAGCCACGGTGGTGAGTGGCCCAGCTCCTCCAGCCACGGTGGTGAGTGGCCCAGCTCCTCCAGCCACGGTGGTGAGTGGCCCAGCTCCTCCAGCCACGGTGGTGAGTGGCCCAGCTCCTCCAGCCACGGTGGTGAGTGGCCCAGCTCCTCCAGCTAGCCCTACACTGGTACCAACCGTGGTGGGGTCAGCCCTGACCCCCTTAAGGCCCAGCCCCAGGGAGTCCAGGTCGGCCTGGAAACGGGTGCTGATCCAGTTCTGGGCCACGCTCTGGTTTTCATAGCTCTTCAGCTCTGGCAGGTTAGAACCCAGCAGACCTTTTACCTGGCTCACACCCAGAGTCTGAGGGAGGAGGGGTGGAGGGTTAGGTGGGATAACTAGATACAGATGTAGAAAAACACACACACACACACACACACGTAGAAACACACACAGATGTAGAAACACACACACACACACACAGACAGATGTAGAAACACAGACAGATGTAGAAACACACACACACACACACACACACACACGCAGACAGACAGATGTAGAAATGCACACACAGACACACCTGTATAACAGTAGGGTCCAGGCTGATGAAAGTGGCCATGTCCATATTGATGTTAGAGGTGGACAGACGCTGGACGTAGGCTGAGTCAGCACCACCTAGTGGACAGACAGAAGAAAGACAGCGATATGGATGGAGGGAATCAGAGAAAGAGAGACAGATACGCACTTAAGTATGGCTGTGTTAGTTGGTAGGGTAGTGGAGGTATGCATGTATGTACAGTTGAAGTCGTAAGCTAACATACACCTTAGCCAAATACGTTTAAACTTTTCAAAATTCCTGACATTTAATCCTAGTAAAAACACTCTGTCTTAGGTCAGTTAGGAACACCAATTTATTTTAAGAATGTGAAATGTCAGAATAATAGTAGAGAGAATGATTTATTTAAGGTTTTGTTTCTTTCATCACATTCCCAGTGGGTCAGAAGTTTACATACACTCAATTAGTATTTGGTAGCATTGCCTTTAAATTGTTTAACTTGGGTCAAACGTTTCGGGTAGCCTTCCACAAGCTTCCCACAATAAATTGGGCGACCATTCCTCCTGACAGAGCTGGTGTGAGTCAGGTTTGTAGGCCTCCTTGCTCGCACACGCTTTTTCAGTTCTGCCCACAAATTGTCTATAAGATTGAGGTCTGGGCTTTGTGATGGCCACTCCAATACCTTGACTTTGTTGTCCTTAAGCCATTTTGCCACAACTTTGGAAGTATGCTTGGGGTCATTGTCCATTTGGAAGACCCATTTATGACCAAGCTTTAACTTCCTGACTGATGTCTTGAGATGTTGCTTCAATATATCCACATAATTTTATTTCCTCATGATGCCATCTATTTTGTGAAGTGCACCAGTCCCTCCTGCAGAAAAGCACCCCCACAGCATGATGCTGCCACCCCCGTGCTTCACGGTGGGGATGGTGTTCTTCGGCTTGTAAGCCTACCCCTTTTTCCTCCAAACATAACGATGGTCATTAAGGCCAAACAGTTACATATTTTTTTCATCAGACCAGAGGACTTTTCTCCAAAAAGTAAAATCTTTGTCCCCATGTGCAGTTGCAAACCGTAGTCTGGCTTTTTTTGTGGCAGTTTTGGAGATGTGGCTTCGACTTTTGAAGGTCTTTTGCTGTTGTTCTGGGATTGATTTGCACTTTTCGCACCAAAGTACATTAATCTCTAGGAGACAGAACGCGTCTCCTTCCTGAGCTGTATGATGGCTGCGTGGTCCCATGGTGTTTATCCTTGCGTTCTATTGTTTGTACAGATGAACATGGTACCTTCAGGAACAAGGATGAACCAGACTTGTGGAGGTCACAATTAGTTTTCTGAGATCTTGGCTAATTTCTTTTGATTTTCCCATGGTGTCAAGGAAAGAGAAACTGAGTTTGAAGGTAGGCCTTGAAATACATCCACAGGTACACCTCCAATTGACTCAAATTATGTAAATTAGCCTATCAGAAGCTTCTAAAGCCATTTTTTCTGGAATTTTCCAAGCTGTTTAAAGGCACAGTCAACTTAGTGTATGTAAACTTCTGGCCCACTGGATTTGTGATACAGTGAATTACAAGTGAAATAATCTGTCTGAAAATAATTGTTGGAAAAATTACTTGTGTCATGCACAAAGTAGATGTCCTAACCCACAAAACTATAGTTTGTTAACAAGAAATTTGTGGAGTGGTTGAAAAACAAGTTTTAATGACTCCAACCTAAGTGTATGTAAACTTCCAACTTCAACTATATGTATGGCTGTGTTAGCTGGTAGGAGGTAGAGGTACCTATGTATGGCTGTGTTAGCTGGTAGGAGGTAGCAGAGACAGTACTACGGCTCTGGAAGGCTCCCTCAGCGATGGTGAACAGCGCTCTCTTCTTCATTATGTTGCAGTTGGTCACCATCAGGGCATTGGCCTCTCTGCAGCAGGGTCAAACAGACAACACACGTCAACACAACCCTGTTATTGTTGACAAGCAGGATAAAACAGACAACACACGTCAACACAACCCTGTTATTGTTGACAAACAGGATAAAACAGACATCACACGTCAACACAACCCTGTTATTGTTGACAAACAGGATAAAACAGACATCACACGTCAACACAACCCTGTTATTGTTGACAAGCAGGATAAAACAGACAACACACGTCAACACAACCCTGTTATTGTTGACAAACAGGATAAAACAGACATCACACGTCAACACAACCCTGTTATTGTTGACAAACAGGATAAAACAGACATCACACGTCAACACAACCCTGTTATTGTTGACAAGCAGGATAAAACAGACAACACACGTCAACACAACCCTGTTATTGTTGACAAGCAGGATAAAACAGACATCACACGTCAACACAACCCTGTTATTGTTGACAAGCAGGATAAAACAGACAACACACGTCAACACAACCCTGTTATTGTTGACAAGCAGGATAAAACAGACAACACACGTCAACACAACCCTGTTATTGTTGACAAACAGGATAAAACAGACATCACACGTCAACACAACCCTGTTATTGTTGACAAACAGGATAAAACAGACATCACACGTCAACACAACCCTGTTATTGTTGACAAGCAGGATAAAACAGACAACACACGTCAACACAACCCTGTTATTGTTGACAAGCAGGATAAAACAGACAACACACGTCAACACAACCTTGTTATTGTTCCTCATACTGTAGATCAGGATAAGACACACGTCAACACAACCCTGTCTCCATCTTAGTAATAAGGGTAACAGCTATGACTATTACATTACTGTGTAATGATCCACAGGAGGCTGGTGTCTAGTGAACACAGGTTACCTCAGGCTACTCTGTGTAATGATCCACAGGAGGCTGGTGTCTAGTGAACACAGGTTACCTCAGGCTACTCTGTGTAATGATCCACAGGAGGCTGGTGTCTAGTGAACACAGGTTACCTCAGGCTACTCTGTGTTATGGTCTTCAGGAGGCTGGTGTCTAGTGAACACAGGTTACCTCAGGCTACCCTGTGTAATGATCCACAGGAGGCTGGTGTCTAGTGAACACAGGTTACCTCAGGCTACTCTGTGTAATGGTCTTCAGGAGGCTGGTGTCTAGTGAACAGAGGTTGGGTCCACCGATGGAGTTGAGCTCTGCACTGCCCAGAGTATTCCCTGAGGTCCTCAGGTACTTACTGACGATGGCCTGCGCCTATAGGGGGGACATGAATACATTGGTAAATGGTAGACTAATCACTTGATTGACAGACAGGTAGATAGATAGATAAATACATCTGGTTACCATGGCAGCATCCCAGTTTCCATAGGAAGAGTCCATCAGAGCTGACAGCGTGTCGATCTTGGTGATGCTCCACATGGTGATGTCAGCATTAGTGGCAACGCGCGAAGCCGGCCCAAGAACCTGCACCTTCGCTTCTGGGATGGTGGAGTTTTCAGAGTAGGCCTGACGGGCGGGAAACAAGAAGTACAGTCACATGATCTAACAGGAAGGGGAAGCTTCATAACACCCATGTCATACGATCTGTACAGTCTCTCTGTTAATCAGACGTAATGATTAATGTATTTATATCAGGTCAGACGTAATGATTAATGTATTTATATCAGGCCAGACGTAATGATTAATGTATTTATATCAGGTCAGACGTAATGATTCATGTATTTATATCAGGCCAGATGTAATGATTCATGTATTTATATCAGGCCAGACGTAATGATTCATGTATTTATATCAGGTCAGACGTAATGATTCATGTATTTATATCAGGTCAGACGTAATGATTAATGTATTTATATCAGGTCAGACGTAATGATTAATGTATTTATATCAGTTCAGACGTAATGATTAATGTATTTATATCAGGTCAGACGTAATGATTAATGTATTTATATCAGGTCAGACGTAATGATTTGTGTATTTATATCAGGCCAGACGTAATGATTCGTGTATTTATATCAGGTCAGACGTAATGATTCGTGTATTTATATCAGGTCAGACGTAATGATTCGTGTATTTATATCAGGTCAGACGTAATGATTTGTGTATTTATATCAGGTCAGACGTAATGATTCATGTATTTATATCAGGTCAGACGTAATGATTCATGTATTTATATCAGGCCAGACGTAATGATTCATGTATTTATATCAGGTCAGACGTAATGATTAATGTCTTTATATCAGGTCAGATGTAATGATTAACTAGCAGCACCATATCACCAGGTAACATTCTGACTGTGTTGTCTATAACCAGCAGCACCAATATCACCAGGTAACATTCTGACTGTGTTGTCTATAACCAGCAGCACCAATATCACCAGGTAACATTCTGACTGTGTTGTCTATAACCAGCAGCACCAATATCACCAGGTAACATTCTGACTGTGTTGTCTATAACCAGCAGCACCAATATCACCAGGTAACATTCTGACTGTGTTAATGTACTTGGTAAAGTTGATTCTGATTGTTCGACCCGAAGAGGTTTAGTCTTACATTACCTCTCTGAGTCTCGCCAGGACCACTTCAAGGTATTCCTGGTCGTCCACCTTGGCGGTGATGGCGTCCAGGTTGTCATTGACTGTCTTGGCAGTCAGGCAGCAGTTGAACTTGGTCACGGTCTCGTAGTTGAAGGGGAACGTATTCTCACTGATCGTCACCTGAGTGATATTTTCCACTGTGCATTCACTCACTAGGACAGGGAGGAGAGTACTGTTATTCACTCACTAGGACAGGGAGGAGAGTACTGTTATTCACTCACTGGGACAGGGAGGAGAGTACTGTTATTCACTCACTAGGACAGGGAGGAGAGTACTGTTATTCACTCACTGGGACAGGGAGGAGAGTACTGTTATTCACTCACTAGGACAGGGAGGAGAGTACTGTTATTCACTCACTGGGACAGGGAGGAGAGTACTGTTATTCACTCACTAGGACAGGGAGGAGAGTACTGTTATTCACTCACTGGGACAGGGAGGAGAGTACTGTTATTCACTCACTAGGACAGGGAGGAGAGTACTGTTATTCACTCACTGGGACAGGGAGGAGAGTACTGTTATTCACTCACTAGGACAGGGAGGAGAGTACTGTTATTCACTCACTAGGACAGGGAGGAGAGTACTGTTATTCACTCACTAGGACAGGGAGGAGAGTACTGTTATTCACTCACTGGGACAGGGAGGAGAGTACTGTTATTCACTCACTGGGACAGGGAGGAGAGTACTGTTATTCACTCACTAGGACAGGGAGGAGAGTACTGTTATTCACTCACTGGGACAGGGAGGAGAGTACTGTTATTCACTCACTAGGACAGGGAGGAGAGTACTGTTATTCACTCACTAGGACAGGGAGGAGAGTACTGTTATTCACTCACTAGGACAGGGAGGAGAGTACTGTTATTCACTCACTAGGACAGGGAGGAGAGTACTGTTATTCACTCACTGGGACAGGGAGGAGAGTACTGTTATTCACTCACTGGGACAGGGAGGAGAGTACTGTTATTCACTCACTAGGACAGGGAGGAGAGTACTGTTATTCACTCACTGGGACAGGGAGGAGAGTACTGTTATTCACTCACTAGGACAGGGAGGAGAGTACTGTTATTCACTCACTAGGACAGGGAGGAGAGTACTGTTATTCACTCACTAGGACAGGGAGGAGAGTACTGTTATTCACTCACTGGGACAGGGAGGAGAGTACTGTTATTCACTCACTAGGACAGGGAGGAGAGTACTGTTATTCACTCACTGGGACAGGGAGGAGAGTACTGTTATTCACTCACTAGGAGAGGAGAGTACTGTTATTCACTCACTAGGAGAGGAGAGTACTGTTATTCACTCACTAGGAGAGGAGAGTACTGTTATTCACTCACTAGGACAGGGAGGAGAGTACTGTTATTCACTCACTAGGAGAGGGAGGAGAGTACTGTTATTCACTCACTAGGAGAGGGAGGAGAGTACTGTTATTCACTCACTAGGACAGAGAGGAGAGTACTGTTATTCACTCACTAGGACAGGGAGGAGAGTACTGTTATTCACTCACTAGGACAGGGAGGAG
The DNA here is from genome assembly GCA_030435695.1 of Brachymystax lenok tsinlingensis. Taxonomy (NCBI): domain Eukaryota; kingdom Metazoa; phylum Chordata; class Actinopteri; order Salmoniformes; family Salmonidae; genus Brachymystax; species Brachymystax lenok. The sequence continues at coordinate 40,483,050 of CM059812.1, forward strand.
AGTACTGTTATTCACTCACTAGGACAGGGAGGAGAGTACTGTTATTCACTCACTAGGACAGGGAGGAGAGTACTGTTATTCACTCACTAGGACAGGGAGGAGAGTACTGTTATTCACTCACTAGGACAGGGAGGAGAGTACTGTTATTCACTCACTAGGACAGGGAGGAGAGTACTGTTATTCACTCACTAGGAGAGGGAGGAGAGTACTGTTATTCACTCACTAGGAGAGGGAGGAGAGTACTGTTATTCACTCACTAGGACAGGGAGGAGAGTACTGTTATTCACTCACTGGGACAGGGAGGAGAGTACTGTTATTCACTCACTAGGACAGGGAGGAGAGTACTGTTATTCACTCACTGGGACAGGGAGGAGAGTACTGTTATTCACTCACTAGGAGAGGGAGGAGAGTACTGTTATTCACTCACTAGGAGAGGGAGGAGAGTACTGTTATTCACTCACTAGGAGAGGGAGGAGAGTACTGTTATTCACTCACTAGGACAGGGAGGAGAGTACTGTTATTCACTCACTGGGACAGGGAGGAGAGTACTGTTATTCACTCACTAGGACAGGGAGGAGAGTACTGTTATTCACTCACTAGGACAGGGAGGAGAGTACTGTTATTCACTCACTATGAGAGGAGAGTACTGTTTTTCACTCACTAGGAGAGGAGAGTACTGTTATTCACTCACTAGGACAGGGAGGAGAGTACTGTTATTCACTCACTAGGACAGGGAGGAGAGTACTGTTATTCACTCACTAGGACAGGGAGGAGAGTACTGTTATTCACTCACTAGGAGAGGAGAGTACTGTTATTCACTCACTAGGAGAGGAGAGTACTGTTATTCACTCACTAGGAGAGGAGAGTACTGTTATTCACTCACTAGGACAGGGAGGAGAGTACTGTTATTCACTCACTAGGAGAGGAGAGTACTGTTATTCACTCACTAGGAGAGGAGAGTACTGTTATTCACTCACTAGGAGAGGAGAGTACTGTTATTCACTCACTAGGACAGGGAGGAGAGTACTGTTATTCCCTCATTAGCAGGAGGAGGGAGGAGAGACAGACAGTTATTCCCTCATTAGCAGGAGGAGGGAGGAGAGACAGACAGTTATTCCCTCATTAGCAGGAGGAGGGAGGAGAGACAGACAGTTATTCCCTCATTAGCAGGAGGAGGGAGGAGAGACAGACAGTTATTCCCTCATTAGCAGGAGGAGGGAGGAGAGACAGACAGTTATTCCCTCATTAGCAGGAGGAGGGAGGAGAGACAGACAGTTATTCCCTCATTAGCAGGAGGAGGGAGGAGAGACAGACAGTTATTCCCTCATTAGCAGGAGGAGGGAGGAGAGACAGACAGTAATGGTATATTAGTGCAGGGTGTACACACCTATGGAGCGTTTGGACTGTGATTGGTCGATGATAGACTGTCTGATAGCTTTCTTCATCCTCCTCTTCTTCTGTCTGGACGTTCCATTCTTACTCAACACCTTCAGGAATGACTGTAGGAACTGGCCCTTTACTTTCTGGAGAACAACAGAGCACAGCCTGTAAACACACAAACACACACAGTATACACACACACACACACACACACACACACACACACAGTATACACACACACATAGTATACACACACACACACACATAGTATACACACACACACACACATAGTATACACACACACACACACAGTATACACACACACACACACACACAGTATACACACACACACACACACAGTATACACACACACACACACACACACACACACCTTAGAGAAGTTCTTGTAGAAGGAGGATGTCAGGTAGAGAGGTAGAATGCCCAGGTTGTCCAGGGTCTCTCTGTTCCAGGTGGCTGGGAGTCTGGAGAAAACACACAGTACAAACTCAACTATACTGTTGACAGGAAACTCACACAGTACACACTCAACTATACTGTTGACAGGAAACTCACACAGTACACACTCAACTATACTGTTGACAGGATACTCACACAGTACACTCAACTATACTGTTGACAGGAAACTCACACAGTACACACTCAACTATACGGTTGACAGGAAACTCACACAGTACACACTCAACTATACTGTTGACAGGAAACTCACACAGTACACACTCAACTATACTGTTGACAGGATACTCACACAGTACACTCAACTATACTGTTGACAGGAAACTCACACAGTACACACTCAACTATACTGTTGACAGGATACTCACACAGTACACACTCAACTATACTGTTGACAGGATACTCACACAGTACACACAACTATACTGTTGACAGGAAACTCACACAGTACACACTCAACTATACTGTTGACAGGAAACTCGTACCCACGCACATCAGTGTATCTGGCATATAATGTTTACATTTCAGGGCCCAATCCTAACTTCCGATACAGTTTCAGCCCAGTCAGTCAGTCAGTTTCAGCCCAGTCAGTCAGTCAGTTTCTTCCCAGTCAGTCAGTCAGTTTCAACCCAGTCAGTCAGTTTCTGCCCAGTCAGTCAGTCAGTCAGTTTCTGCCCAGTCAGTCAGTCAGTCAGTTTCTGCCCAGTCAGTCAGTTTCAGCCCAGTCAGTAAGTCAGTCAGTCAGTTTCTGCCCAGTCAGTCAGTCAGTTTCAGCCCAGTCAGTCAGTCAGTTTCAGCCCAGTCAGTCAGTCAGTTTCAGCCCAGTCAGTCAGTCAGTTTCAGCCAGGTCAGTCAGTCAGTCAGTTTCTGCCCAGTCAGTCAGTTTCTGCCCAGTCAGTCAGTCAGTCAGTTTCAGCCCAGTCAGTCAGTTTCTGCCAAGTCAGTCAGTCAGTCAGTTTCAGCCCAGTCAGTCAGTCAGTTTCAGCCCAGTCAGACAGCTTCAGCCCAGTCAGTCAGTTTCTGCCCAGTCAATCAGTTTCAACCCAGTCAGTCAGTCAGTCAGTCAGTCAGTTAGTCAGTCAGTTAGTTTCAGCCCAGTCAGACAGCTTCAGCCCAGTCAGTCAGTTTCTGCCCATTCAGTCAGTCAGTTTCAGCCCAGTCAGTCAGTCAGTTTCAACCCAGTCAGTCAGTCAGTTTCAACCCAGTCAGTCAGTTTCAGCCCAGTCAATCAGTCAGCCAGTCAGTTTCAACCCATTCAGTCAGTTTCAGCCCAGTCAGTCAGTTTCAACCCAGTCAGTCAGTCAGTCACTTTCAACTCAGTCAGTCAGTTTCAGCCCAGTCAATCAGTCAGCCAGTCAGTTTCAACCCATTCAGTCAGTTTCAGCCCAGTCAGTCAGTTTCAGCCCAGTCAGTCAGTTTTAACCCAGTCAGTCAGTTAGTTTTAACCCAGTCAGTCAGTTTCTGCCCAGTCAATCAGTTTCTGCCCATTCAATCAGTCAGTCCATCAGTTTCAACCCAGTCAGTCAGATGCATTTGTTTATTTCCGTGTTTCCATGTTGACTTACCCGTACTGTGTTTTCCCAGACGTCAACAGCGTTTCTATGGCAGCCACCTGTTCGTCGGTGAGGTCATTACAGTTCTGTAGTTTCTGCAGGATGAGCTGGTCAGAGTTCTGGATGTAGGAACCGTCCAGAACACACACCATGTTACCTAGGACCTGCAGGTTGTCCCTGCTCAGCACCGTGCCGTTGATACCCTGCAGGGACAGATGGACAGAACACTGCACTGACATCACCACTTCCAATCAGATTGCATCAAATGTAAAGCTCATTGTCATTTAGATATTGTCATTCTATATTGTCATTCTATATTGTAATTTATATATTGTCATTCTGTATTGCCATTCTATATTGCCATTCTATATTGCCATTCTATATTTCCATTCTATAATGTCATTCTACACTGTCATTCTATATTGTTATTATATATTACCAATATATATTATCATTCTATATTGCCATTCTATATTATCATTCTATATTGCCATTAAATATTGTCATTCTATATTGCCATTCTATACTATAATTCTATATTGACGTTCTATATTGCCATTACATATTGTCATTCTATAGTGCCATTCTATATTGTCGTTCTATATTTTCGTTCTAAACTCAGTAAAAAAAGAAATGTCCCTTTTTCAGGACCCTGTCTTTAAAAGATAATTTGTAAAAATCCAAATAACTTTACAGATCTTCATTGTAAAGGGTTTAATGTTTCCCATGCTTGTTCAATGAACCATAAATAATTAATGAACATGCACCTGTGGAACAGTCGTTAAGACACTAACAACTTACAGACGGTAGGCAATTAAGGTCAAGATTATTAAAACTTAGGACACTAAAGAGGCCTTTCTACTGACTCTGAAAACCAGCAAAATGGTGTTGGTCATCTGCGTTAACATGCCCTAGGCATGCTGCAAGGAGGCATGAGGACTGCAGATGTGGCCAGGGCAATGAATTGCAATGTCCGTACTGTGAGACGCCTAAGACAGCGCTACAGGGAGACAGGACAGACAGCTGATCATCTTCGCAGTGGCAGACCACGTGTAACAACACCTGCACAGGATCGGTTCATTCAAACATCACACCTCCGGGACAGGTACAGGATGGCAACAACATCTGCCCGAGTTACCCCAGGAACGCACAATCCCTCTATCAGTGCTCAGACTGTCCGCAATAGGCTGATAGAGGCGGAACTGAGAGCTAGTAGGCCTGTTGTAAGAGGTCCTCACCAGACATCACCGCACAAACCCACCGTCACTGGACCAGACAGGATTGGCAAAAAGTGCCAGCGAAGAGCCCGGATCTCAATCCCATTGAGCAAGTCTGGGACCTGTTGGATCGGAGGGTGAGGGCTAGGGCCATTCTCCCCAGAAATGTCTGGGAACTTGCAGGTGCCTTGGTGGAAGAGTGGGGTAACATCTCACAGCAAGAACTGGCAAATCTGGTGCAGTCCATGAAGAGGAGATGCACTGCAGTATTTAATGCAGCTGGTGGCCACACCAGATACTGACTGTTACTTTTGATTTTGACCCCCCCTTTGTTCAGGGACACATTATTCCATTTCTGTTAGTCAAATGTCTGTGGAACTTGTTCAGTTTATGTCTCAGTTGTTGAATCTTGTTATGTTCATACAAATATTTACACATGTTAAGTTTGCTGAAAATAAGCACAGTTGACAGTGAGAGGACGTTCCTTCTATATTGTCATTCTATATTGTCATTCTATATTACCATTCTATATTGTCATTCTATATTGCCATTTTATATTGTCATTCTATATTGTCATTCTATACTTCCATTCTATATTGTCATTCTATATTGTCATTCTATATTTCCATTCTATATTGTCATTCTATATTGCCATTCTATATTGTCATTATATATTGTCATATATTGTCATTCTATATTGCGATTCTATATTGTAATTCTATATTGCCATTATATATCGTCATTCTATATTGCCATTCTATATTGCCATTCTATATTGTAACAGTTGACAGTGAAATAGACACAGTAAGATGTAATGTAATATGTAATACATTTAGGTCACGCTTTAAATTAAGTGCAGCTTAGGAAGCCTTCATAAACAACAGTAATACTTCGACATAGTGGGTTATGTCACATTTGACATTGGAGATTATGTCACACAGTTATGCCACATTTATGAACCCTTTATAAAGCATGACATATGGTTATAGATGCTTTGTAACACATTCATGTAGTGCCTATGAAGGCATTATGAAGGCTTTACGATGCCATTATAAGCTGAACGTCATTTAAAGCTGGACCTAAATTCAAATACATTTAAAACAATACTCAGTAATCATGTGTGAAAAATCGTTGTATATTCTAGAAACAGGAGAAAGGTTTCTCCACCTAAAAGGAGAATATGTTGATATCACCTAGCCTATCAGGAGGTCAACGTGGAGATCTGTTCCTCCCCAGGCTCTATCTGCTGCATCTCTCAACCTTTTTTTTTTAACCTTTATTTAACTAGGCAAGTCAGTTTTAAGAACAAATTCTTATTTTCAATGACGGCCAACCTCCGGAACAGTGGGTTAACTGCCTTGTTCAGGGGCTTCAAACAATATGGGGCGGCAGGTAGGCTAGTGGTCACAAGTGTTGGACCAGTAACCGAAAGGTTGCTGGATCGAATCCCCGAGCTGACAAGGTAAAAAAATATATGTCGTTCTGCCCCTGAACAAGGCAATTAACCCACTGTTTCCCCAGTAGGCAGTCATTGTAAATAAGAATTTGTTCTTAAAACTGACTTGCCTATGGTTAAAAAAAAAGGTGGTGAGAACTCTGACCTCAGTAATTATTGGCCCATCTCTCAACTGTGTTGCCTAGCAACCATTTCGTGAATCATGAATCAACTGTCAGCTCAGATCCTTCCCAGAATACGAGATGTGTTCTAAGGGTTCACCGGTCTGGTTCCAAGCCGGGTCATAGCACCATCTCTGCTGCAACCTTGGTGTTAACTGATGTGGTAAAAGGTGTGGATAAGGAGAAGCACAGTTCTGTCCTGTTTTATTGACCTATGGGAGGCCTTCGAGACAGTTTACCCCTCGTTACTGATTCGAAGATCAACCAGCATCATATGATTGGCCATTTCTTCCCCCTGACAGACAGGACACTGTGTATTTTCTGATGGTGTTAAATCAGGCTTCCTTGATATTACCAAAAGTGTTCCACAGGGGTCGATCTTAGGTCCTGTACTTTTGACTGTTTATACAAACAATATTGGTCTCTGCACAGTTTTTTTTTTACACACACACCTGTATGCAGATGACACTGTTGCTATTGCCCCCACGGGGTTAACCAGACTCTTTCAGATGACACTGTTGCTATTGCCCCCCCAGGGTTAACCAGACTCTTTCAGATGACACTGTTGCTATTGCCCCCCCGGGGTTAACCAGACTCTTTCAGATGACACTGTTGCTATTGCCCCCCGGGGTTAACCAGACTCTTTCAGATGACACTGTTGCTATTGCCCCCCCGGGGTTAACCAGACTCTTTCAGATGACACTGTTGCTATTGCCCCCCCAGGGTTAACCAGACTCTTTCAGATGACACTGTTGCTATTGCCCCCCCCGGGGTTAACCAGGCTCTTTCAGATGACACTGTTGCTATTGCCCCCAGGGTTAACCAGACTCTTTCAGATGACACTGTTGCTATTGCCCCCAGGGTTAACCAGACTCTTTCAGATGACACTGTTGCTATTGCCCCAGGGTTAACCAGACTCTTTCAGATGACACTGTTGCTATTGCCCCAGGGTTAACCAGACTCTTTCAGATGACACTGTTGCTATTGCCCGGGGTTAACCAGACTCTTTCAGATGACACTGTTGCTATTGCCCCCCCGGGGTTAACCAGACTCTTTCAGATGACACTGTTGCTATTGCCCCCCCGGGGTTAACCAGACTCTTTCAGATGACACTGTTGCTATTGCCCCCCCGGGGTTAACCAGACTCTTTCAGATGACACTGTTGCTATTGCCCCGGGTTAACCAGACTCTTTCAGATGACACTGTTGCTATTGCCCTGGGTTAACCAGACTCTTTCAGATGACACTGTTGCTATTGCCCCCCCGGGGTTAACCAGACTCTTTCAGATGACACTGTTGCTATTGCCCCCCCGGGGTTAACCAGACTCTTTCAGATGACACTGTTGCTATTGCCCCCAGGGTTAACCAGACTCTTTCAGATGACACTGTTGCTATTGCCCCCAGGGTTAACCAGACTCTTTCAGATGACACTGTTGCTATTGCCCCCCCGGGGTTAACCAGACTCTTTCAGATGACACTGTTGCTATTGCCCCCCCGGGGTTAACCAGACTCTTTCAGATGACACTGTTGCTATTGCCCCAGGGTTAACCAGACTCTTTCAGATGACACTGTTGCTATTGCCCCCCCGGGGTTAACCAGACTCTTTCAGATGACACTGTTGCTATTGCCCCCAGGGTTAACCAGACTCTTTCAGATGACACTGTTGCTATTGCCCCCCCAGGGTTAACCAGACTCTTTCAGATGACACTGTTGCTATTGCCCCCGGGGTTAACCAGACTCTTTCAGATGACACTGTTGCTATTGCCCCCCCGGGGTTAACCAGACTCTTTCAGATGACACTGTTGCTATTGCCCCCGGGGTTAACCAGACTCTTTCAGATGACACTGTTGCTATTGCCCCCCCGGGGTTAACCAGACTCTTTCAGATGACACTGTTGCTATTGCCCCGGGTTAACCAGACTCTTTCAGATGACACTGTTGCTATTGCCCCGGGTTAACCAGACTCTTTCAGATGACACTGTTGCTATTGCCCCCGGGTTAACCAGACTCTTTCAGATGACACTGTTGCTATTGCCCCCGGGTTAACCAGACTCTTTCAGATGACACTGTTGCTATTGCCCCGGGTTAACCAGACTCTTTCAGATGACACTGTTGCTATTGCCCCGGGTTAACCAGACTCTTTCAGATGACACTGTTGCTATTGCCGGGTTAACCAGACTCTTTCAGATGACACTGTTGCTATTGCCCCCCCGGGGTTAACCAGACTCTTTCAGATGACACTGTTGCTATTGCCCCCAGGGTTAACCAGACTCTTTCAGATGACACTGTTGCTATTGCCCCCCCAGGGTTAACCAGACTCTTTCAGATGACACTGTTGCTATTGCCCCCAGGGTTAACCAGACTCTTTCAGATGACACTGTTGCTATTGCCCCCAGGGTTAACCAGACTCTTTCAGATGACACTGTTGCTATTGCCCCCAGGGTTAACCAGACTCTTTCAGATGACACTGTTGCTATTGCCCCAGGGTTAACCAGACTCTTTCAGATGACACTGTTGCTATTGCCCCGGGTTAACCAGACTCTTTCAGATGACACTGTTGCAATTGCCCCCGGGTTAACCAGACCCTTTCAGATGACACTGTTGCTATTGCCCCGGGTTAACCAGACTCTTTCAGATGACACTGTTGCTATTGCCCCGGGTTAACCAGACTCTTTCAGATGACACTGTTGCTATTGCCCCCGGGTTAACCAGACTCTTTCAGATGACACTGTTGCTATTGCCCCGGGTTAACCAGACTCTTTCAGATGACACTGTTGCTATTGCCCCCCCAGGGTTAACCAGACTCTTTCAGATGACACTGTTGCTATTGCCCCCCCAGGGTTAACCAGGCTCTTTCAGATGACACTGTTGCTATTGCCCCCCCGGGGTTAACCAGACTCTTTCAGATGACACTGTTGCTATTGCCCCCCCGGGGTTAACCAGACTCTTTCAGATGACACTGTTGCTATTGCCCCCCCGGGGTTAACCAGACTCTTTCAGATGACACTGTTGCTATTGCCCCCCCGGGGTTAACCAGGCTCTTTCAGATGACACTGTTGCTATTGCCCCCCCGGGGTTAACCAGGCTCTTTCAGATGACACTGTTGCTATTGCCCCCCCGGGGTTAACCAGACTCTTTCAGATGACACTGTTGCTATTGCCCCCCCGGGGTTAACCAGACTCTTTCAGATGACACTGTTGCTATTGCCCCCAGGGTTAACCAGACTCTTTCAGATGACACTGTTGCTATTGCCCCCCCGGGGTTAACCAGACTCTTTCAGATGACACTGTTGCTATTGCCCCCAGGGTTAACCAGACTCTTTCAGATGACACTGTTGCTATTGCCCCGGGTTAACCAGACTCTTTCAGATGACACTGTTGCTATTGCCAGGGTTAACCAGACTCTTTCAGATGACACTGTTGCTATTGCCCCCCCGGGGTTAACCAGACTCTTTCAGATGACACTGTTGCTATTGCCCCCAGGGTTAACCAGACTCTTTCAGATGACACTGTTGCTATTGCCCCCCCGGGGTTAACCAGACTCTTTCAGATGACACTGTTGCTATTGCCCCCCCGGGGTTAACCAGACTCTTTCAGATGACACTGTTGCTATTGCCCCCCCGGGGTTAACCAGGCTCTTTCAGATGACACTGTTGCTATTGCCCCCCAGGGTTAACCAGACTCTTTCAGATGACACTGTTGCTATTGCCCCCGGGGTTAACCAGACTCTTTCAGATGACACTGTTGCTATTGCCCCAGGGTTAACCAGACTCTTTCAGATGACACTGTTGCTATTGCCCCCAGGGTTAACCAGACTCTTTTAGATGACACTGTTGCTATTGCCCCCAGGGTTAACCAGGCTCTTTCAGATGACACTGTTGCTATTGCCCCCAGGGTTAACCAGACTCTTTCAGATGACACTGTTGCTATTGCCCCCCCGGGGTTAACCAGACTCTTTCAGATGACACTGTTGCTATTGCCCCCCCGGGGTTAACCAGACTCTTTCAGATGACACTGTTGCTATTGCCCCCCCGGGGGTTAACCAGACTCTTTCAGATGACACTGTTGCTATTGCCCCCCCGGGGTTAACCAGACTCTTTCAGATGACACTGTTGCTATTGCCCCCCCGGGGTTAACCAGACTCTTTCATTCAGATGACTCTGTTGCTATTGCCCCCAGGGTTAACCAGGTTCATTCCAGAGCTTCAATCTGCCTTCATTGCCTTGCAGAAAGCAATTGATGTAGGATGGAGCTTTTATGGTGTACTACTGAGACCAGAGACCGATGGGCCCGGTCAAAAGTAATCAACTATTAAGGGAATAGGGTGTCATTTGGACCACATCCATGTTGTGTGACAGTGTGTGACTCACCAGGCAGGTCTTGGCATTGTTAACCAGGGCTGTGCGTTTGTAGCTGAGAGCGTCGGAGAACACTGAGAAGTCTGCGTCTCCCAGCTCACTGAAGTACTCCTTACAGGTGCCCTGAGAAACCTTACTGTAGCTGCAGACATCAAATACAATATAACACATTTATATTAATAGAATAAAAATAAACAAATACACCTGGCTTTATTCAACAGTAACTTCATTAACCCCATTTATTCAACGGTAACTTCATTAACCCGATTTATTAATCAGTAACTTAAATAACCAGTTGTATTCATCAGTAACTTAAATAACCAGTTGTATTCATCAGTAACTTAAATAACCAGTTGTATTCATCAGTAACTTAAATAACCAGTTGTATTCATCAGTAACTTAAATAACCAGTTGTATTCATCAGTAACTTAAATAACCAGTTGTATTCATCAGTAACTTAAATAACCAGTTTTATTCAACAGTAACTTAAATAACCAGTTTTATTCAACAGTATCTTAAATAACCAGTTGTATTCATCAGTATCTTAAATAACCAGTTGTATTCATCAGTAACTTAAATAACCAGTTGTATTCATCAGTAACTTAAATAACCAGTTGTATTCAACAGTAACTTAAATAACCAGTTGTATTCATCAGTAACTTAAATAACCAGTTGTATTCATCAGTAACTTCAATAACCAGTTGTATTCATCAGTAACTTCAATAACCAGTTGTATTCATCAGTAACTTCAATAACCAGTTGTATTCATCAGTAACTTAAATAACCAGTTGTATTCATCAGTAACTTCAATAACCAGTTGTATTCATCAGTAACTTAAATAACCAGTTGTATTAATCAGTAACTTAAATAACCAGTTGTATTAATCAGTAACTTAAATAACCAGTTGTATTAATCAGTAACTTAAATAACCAGTTGTATTAATCAGTAACTTAAATAACCAGTTGTATTCATCAGTAACTTAAATAACCAGTTGTATTCATCAGTAAACAGAGAGAGAGATGGACTGTCCAACAGTATTTGCTTTGATTAATGTATTGATTAGTTGATTGGTTTATTTATTTACTGGTTGGGTTAGGGTTAGAGTTGGTTGAATGTATGACATGCGGTACTCACTCGTAGTAAAGCAGCATGTCAGGAGGGTATAGGTTAGGGTTGGTTGAATGTATGACATGCGGTACTCACTCGTAGTAAAGCAGCATGTCAGGAGGGTATAGGTTAGGGTTGGTTGAATGTATGACATGCGGTACTCACTCGTAGTAAAGCAGCATGTCAGGAGGGTATAGGTTAGGGTTGGTTGAATGTATGACATGCGGTACTCACTCGTAGTAAAGCAGCATGTCAGGAGGGTATAGGTTAGGGTTGGTTGAATGTATGACATGCGGTACTCACTCGTAGTAAAGCAGCATGTCAGGAGGGTATAGGTTAGGGTTGGTTGAATGTATGACATGCGGTACTCACTCGTAGTAAAGCAGCATGTCAGGAGGGTATAGGTTAGGGTTGGTTGAATGTATGACATGCGGTACTCACTCGTAGTAAAGCAGCATGTCAGGAGGGTATAGGTTAGGGTTGGTTGAATGTATGACATGCGGTACTCACTGTAGTAAAGCAGCATGTCAGGAGGGTATAGGTTAGGGTTGGTTGAATGTATGACATGCGGTACTCACTCGTAGTAAAGCAGCATGTCAGGAGGGTATAGGTTAGGGTTGGTTGAATGTATGACATGCGGTACTCACTCGTAGTAAAGCAGCATGTCAGGAGGGTATAGGTTAGGGTTGGTTGAATGTATGACATGCGGTACTCACTCGTAGTAAAGCAGCATGTCAGGAGGGTATAGGTTAGGGTTGGTTGAATGTATGACATGCGGTACTCACTCGTAGTAAAGCAGCATGTCAGGAGGGTATAGGTTGTAGCTGGTGACATCTGACTCATCCTTGATGTAGTTGTACATGCAGGTCAACTGTGGGTCACACAAACATATAATCATATTATTATTATGATTATTTATCAAATGTATAATCCCTTGCATGCGGACTTCTCAAACAACTGTTGGAATCCAACAATACCGACCCGACCTCAACAACAACAGCAGCTGGTCTAAAGCTTGGTGATGAGAGGCTGACCTGAGTCTCTTTGAGTATGACAACAACAACAGCTGGTATTAAGCTTGGTGATGAGAGGCTGACCTGAGTCTCTTTGAGTACGACAACAACAACAATAACAACAGCTGGTATTGAGCTTGGTGATGAGAGGCTGACCTGAGTCTCTTTGAGTACGACAACAACAACAACAACAGCTGGTATTGAGCTTGGTGATGAGAGGCTGACCTGAGTCTCTTTGAGTACGACAACAACAACAACAACAACAGCTGGTATTAAGCTTGGTGATGAGAGGCTGACCTGAGTCTCTTTGAGTACGACAACAACAACAACAACAGCTGGTATTAAGCTTGGTGATGAGAGGCTGACCTGAGTCTCTTTGAGTACGACGACAACAACAACAACAACAGCTGGTATTAAGCTTGGTGATGAGAGGCTGACCTGAGTCTTTCAGTACGACAACAACAACAACAACAACAACGAAAACAACAACAACAGCTGGTATCTGACCTGAGTTTCTCTCAGTGCGACCCTGTTGTTGCCCTTCCTCCTGCAGGCCTTGACCAGGTTCTTGATCTTGGTTGTGGTCATACTGGCCACTCTGGTGCAGGTGAAGCCCTGGAGCACGCTGGACGACACACTGGACACACACACATATACACGCACACACACACACACACACACACACACACACACACACACACACAATAATAAAAACTAAATATCCATTAAACTGAGGGAAATTGCACAGAGACACAATCAACACGTCCACATGACAGTTCCTGGTTTTACAGTGCATTCTGACGTATTCTGACCCCTTGACCTTTTCCACATTCTGTTACGTTACAGCCTGATTCTAAAATGGATTAAATAATTATATATATTTTTAAATCTAATCCCATTACCCCATAATGACAAAGCGAAAACAGTTTTTTAGACGTTTTTGTAAATGTATTAAATATTGAAATAACTTATTTAAATAAGTATTAAGACCCTTTGCTATGAGAGTTGAAATTGAGCTCAAGTGCATCCTGTTTCCATTGATCATCCTTGAGATGTTTCTACAACTTGACTGGAGCTCACCTGTGGCAAATTCAATTGATTGGACATGATTTGGAAAGGCACACACATCTCTATATAAGGTCCCAGAAGACAGTGCATGTCAGAGCAAAAAACCAAGCCATGAGGTCGAAGGAATTGTCCGTAGAGCTCAGAGACAGGATTGTGTCGAGGCACAGATCTGGGGAAAGGTACCAAAATATTTCTGCAGCGTTGTGGGTCCCCAAGAACCCAGTGGCCTCCATTATATGGAAGAAGTTTTTAACCACCAAGACTCTTCCAAGAGCTGGCCGCCTGGCCGAACTGAGCAATTGGGGGAGAATGGCCTTGTTCAGGGAGGTGACCAAGAACCTGATGGTCACTCTGACATAGCTCCAGAGTTCCTCTGTGGAGATGGGAGAATCTTCCAGAAGGAAAACCATTTCTGCAGCACTCCACCAATCAGGCCTTTATGGCAAAGTGGTCAGACGGAACCCACTCCTCAGTAAAAGGCACGTGACAGCCCGCTTGAAGTTTGCCAAAAGGTACCTAAAGGACTCTCAGACCGTGAGAAACAAGATTCTCTGGTCTGATAAAACCGAGATTGAACTCTTTGGCCTAAATGCCAAGCGTCCCATCTTGAGGAACCCTGGTACCGTCCCTACGGTGACACATGGTGCTGGCAGCATCATGCTGTGGGGATGTTTTTCAGCGGCAGGGTCTGGGAGACTAGTCAGGATCGGGGAAAGATGAATGGAGCAAAGTACAGAGAGATCCTTGATAAAAACCTGCTCTAGAGTGCTCAGGACCTCAGATTGGGGCGAAGGTTCACATTTCAATAGGACAACGACCCTAATCACACAGCCAAGACAACGCAGGAGTGGCTTCGGGACAAGTCTCTGAATGTCCTTGAGTGGCCCAGCCAGAGCCCGGACTTGTCTAACATCTCTGGAGAGACCTGAAAATAGCTGTGTAGCAACGCTCCCCATCCAACCTGACTGAGCTTGAGAGGATCTGCAGAGAAGAATGGGAGAAACTCCCCATATACAGGTGTGCCAAGATTGTAGCGTCATACCCAAGAAGACTCAAGGCTGTAATCGCTGCCAAAGGTGCTTCAACAAAGTACTGAGTAAAGGGTCTGAATACTTATGTAAATGTAATATTTCAGTTTTTAAAGGTTTATAAATGTGCAAAAATGTCGAAAAACCATTTTTTTCCCGCTTTGTCATTATGGGGTATTGTGATGTCGTTATGGGGTATTGTGATGTCATTATGGGGTATTGTGATGTCATTATGGGGTATTGTGTGTAGATTGATGAGGGGGAAAAAAACAATTTAATCCATTTTAGAATAAGGCTGTAACGTAACAACATTTGGAAAAAGTGAAGGGGTCTGAATACTTTCCGAATGCACGGAATATATACTGTACATCACAATGTGCAGATGTTTCCAGACTCACTTGTCGGAGTTGTCAATTCCTAGAGCCACTGTGTCAAAGAACAACACAGCCTGAAAACAAAAGAACAGTATTATAGTTTCTTAAATTTACTGTATGTGTTCACTGTGTGTGTGTGTTCACAGTGTGTGTGTGTCCACTTTGTGTGTTCACTGTGTGTGTGTTCACTGTGTGTGTGTTCACTGAGTGTGTGTATTCACTGTGTGTGTGTGTATTCACAGTGTGTGTATTCACTGTGTGTGTGTGTATTCACAGTGTGTGTGTGTTCACTGTGTGTATGTGTTCACTGTGTGTGTTCACTGTGTGTGTGTGTTCACTGTGTGTGTTCACAGTGTGTGTGTGTTCACTGTGTGTATGTGTTCACTGTGTGTGTGTGTTCACTGTGTGTGTGTGTACGTGTGTGTTTGTGTGTGTGTGTGTGTGTTCACTGTGTGCATGTTCACTGTGTGCGTGTTCACTGTGTGTGTGTGTTCACTGTGTGTGTGTGTTTACTGTGTGTGTGTGTTCACTGTGTGTGTGTTCACTGTGTGTGTATGTTCATATTGTATGTGTGTTCACAGTGCGTGTGTCCACAGTGTGTGCATGTGTGTGTTCACAGTGTGTGTGTTCACAGTGTGTGTGTTTTTTCTGGGTGTGTGTGCGTGTGCATGTGTGTGTTCACAGTGTGTTTGTGTGTATTCTGGGTGAAGGTGTGAATCCGCGTCACCTGTTCGTGTGTCCATGTCTTCTGGTTGAGTTTCTCCACCACCACACTGCTCTGAGAGAAGCCCTGCAGCCGGGCCCTGGGGATCTCAGTAGCCATGCTGTCTGGCACGTTCTGGAGAATACTGTCTGGGTCAGGGCTCACTGTGATCAACTGCATGGGGGGAGAAGACACCATATTAATCAATAGGTTCGTCGGTCGGTCAGTCAGACATCCATCCTATCCTTTTATCCATCCATATTACAAGCATTCAGCTAAGAAATGTTTATCACTGCTGTAGAATTATTAAATTTTTATTTATTTATTACATTCTGAAACATAGGCCTCCCACAGTCCCCCCACAGGAAAAAATAAAATAAAAATACAATTAATTCCATTCCCCCACCCACAAGAACCCCCCCAATGCACCGACAACCAAGAGAATGAACTAAAGAGAACAAAGGAAAAGACAGAAGGAAAACAGCAAACATCAACGCAAAAAAAAACTACAGAAAACTAAATTATAAATGTAAAACAAAGGACATCAAGGACGACTAGAATAATAACAGTAATGCCAACTGTGCGTGTCTGCCACTATCACTGTCACGATCTTCTTTATTAGCGGACCAAGACGCAGCGATGCTTCCAGTATACATATTTATTTATTTATTCGACGTAAACTGGGAAAATAATAAACAAACCGAAGATCGTAACATAGAACATAACATATACTAAACACTTACGCTATGAACAAACAATAACCCACAAAACCCTAGTGAAAACCCACAAACATATATATGGTTCCCAATTAGAGGTAACGACACTCAGCTGCCTCTAATTGGGAACCATTAACCCAACATAGAAATAAACAACCTAGAACTGAAAAACCCTACACCAAAAACACGCCAGCCTGTAAAACTCAGGCCTGGACGTGACAATCACATGTATATGTGTGTTCTTGTTTGTGTTTATTTGAACGAGAGTGTGTGTATGTGTACAAACACCTGCACGGCATTAGTTGTAAAAACACTGCCACTTAGTGTCATTCAAATGTACTTTCATTACATTTTATTTTGACTTTTATTTTATTTTTGACCATCATTCTCTCTCTTACACAGCAACTCCACTCCCACTTGTCTCCAAATCCACATCCCAACCCTCAGCTTCCCTCAGCCCATCCCATCTATCTCTGCTGGCCACCCACTTCGGGTTTCTACGCAACACATATCTTTCAACTATGCTGTGATGTTTAATGTACAATTTCAATCTATCTAATCGAATACAATCCCCAGATTGCGAGTTGAAGATAAATATTTTTACTAAGAGTATTAGTATATTAGTAATTGACTGACCCGGTCTCCTAACAGTACTATTTCTAGGGTCAATTTTAGATCAATGCTATGCATTTTCAGCCATTCCAGAACCTGAGAACAGAAACCGGCTACCTGAGGGCAATGCCAAAACACATGGTCAATTGATTCTGTATCCTCACAACAAAATCTGCAGAGCTTCGATGATTTTATGCCCCAAATATTCAACATTTTGTTGGTGGCAAGAATTCTATATAATCATTTTAGCTGAAAAGCACGAAGTCTTGAATCTTGCGTTGTTTTATATATCAACTCATACACCCTGTACCATGGAATCGGTACTTTAAAAAAATCTCTTCCCAACTATTTTGCAATCTGTATGGCACAGTTGTCAACATCCTGCGATGTGAGGAAGACTTTAACTGCGACACGGTACCTGAGTGACGAAAGTCTGGATTAAGATCGTCGGGGCGGTCATCATGTGTGTTATGAATGTGGGATTCTGGGACGCGTTGAGGAGTTCCATGCCGCTGATGCTGCCTAAGGTTGCCGAGGGAACACCGCTCACCAGGGAACCCAGCACTGTCAAGGTGGATGCGCTGTTGATCTGACAGGAAGGAGAGATGAAAACGACAACACGGATGACTATAGGAAACAAAGAAGGAAATGTACTACTAACTACCAGCAACAACAACCAGTACTAGGTGATTAACTAACTACCACAACAACAACCAGTACTACTAACTACCAGCAACAACAACCAGTACTAGGTGATTAACTAACTACCAGCAACAACAACCAGTACTAGGTGATTAACTAACTACCAGCAACAACAACCAGTACTAGGTGATTAATTAACTACCAGCAACAACAACCGGTACTAGGTGATTAACTAACTACCAGCAACAACAACCAGTACTAGGTGATTAACTAACTACCAGCAACAACAACCAGTACTAGGTGATTAACTAACTACCACAACAACAACCGGTACTACTAACTACCACAACAACAACCAGTACTAGGTGATTAACTAACTACCACAACAACAACCAGTACTAGGTGATTAACTAACTACCACAACAACAACCAGTACTACTAACTACCACAACAACAACCAGTACTAGGTGATTAACTAACTACCACAACAACAACCAGTACTAGGTGATTAACTAACTACCACAACAACAACCAGTACTACTAACTACCACAACAACAACCAGTACTAGGTGATTAACTAACTACCAGCAACAACAACCAGTACTAGGTGATTAACTAACTACCACAACAACAACCAGTACTAGGTGATTAACTAACTACCAGCAACAACAACCAGTACTAGGTGATTAACTAACTACCACAACAACAACCAGTACTACTAACTACCAGCAACAACAACCAGTACTAGGTGATTAACTAACTACCAGCAACAACAACCAGTACTAGGTGATTAACTAACTACCAGCAACAACAACCAGTACTAGGTGATTAATTAACTACCAGCAACAACAACCGGTACTAGGTGATTAACTAACTACCAGCAACAACAACCAGTACTAGGTGATTAACTAACTACCAGCAACAACAACCAGTACTAGGTGATTAACTAACTACCACAACAACAACCGTACTACTAACTACCACAACAACAACCAGTACTAGGTGATTAACTAACTACCACAACAACAACCAGTACTAGGTGATTAACTAACTACCACAACAACAACCAGTACTACTAACTACCACAACAACAACCAGTACTAGGTGATTAACTAACTACCACAACAACAACCAGTACTAGGTGATTAACTAACTACCACAACAACAACCAGTACTACTAACTACCACAACAACAACCAGTACTAGGTGATTAACTAACTACCAGCAACAACAACCAGTACTAGGTGATTAACTAACTACCACAACAACAACCAGTACTAGGTGATTAACTAACTACCAGCAACAACAACCAGTACTAGGTGATTAACTAACTACCACAACAACAACCAGTACTACTAACTACCACAACAACAACCAGTACTAGGTGATTAACTAACTACCACAACAACAACCAGTACTAGGTGATTAACTAACTACCACAACAACAACCAGTACTAGGTGATTAACTAACTACCACAACAACAACCAGTACTAGGTGATTAACTAACTACCAGCAACAACAACCAGTACTACTAACTACCACAACAACAACCAGTACTAGGTGATTAACTAACTACCACAACAACAACCAGTACTAGGAGATTAACTAACTACCACAACAGCAACCAGTACTACTAACTACCACAACAACAACCAGTACTAGGTGATTAACTAACTACCACAACAACAACCAGTACTACTAACTACCACAACAACAACCAGTACTAGGTGATTAACTAACTACCAGCAACAACAACCAGTACTAGGTGATTAACTAACTACCACAACAACAACCGGTACTACTAACTACCACAACAACAACCAGTACTAGGTGATTAACTAACTACCACAACAACAACCAGTACTAGGTGATTAACTAACTACCACAACAACAACCAGTACTACTAACTACCACAACAACAACCAGTACTAGGTGATTAACTAACTACCACAACAACAACCAGTACTAGGTGATTAACTAACTACCACAACAACAACCAGTACTACTAACTACCACAACAACAACCAGTACTAGGTGATTAACTAACTACCACAACAACAACCAGTACTAGGTGATTAACTAACTACCAGCAACAACAACCAGTACTAGGTGATTAACTAACTACCACAACAACAACCAGTACTACTAACTACCACAACAACAACCAGTACTAGGTGATTAACTAACTACCACAACAACAACCAGTACTAGGTGATTAACTAACTACCACAACAACAACCAGTACTAGGTGATTAACTAACTACCACAACAACAACCAGTACTAGGTGATTAACTAACTACCAGCAACAACAACCAGTACTACTAACTACCACAACAACAACCAGTACTAGGTGATTAACTAACTACCACAACAACAACCAGTACTAGGAGATTAACTAACTACCACAACAGCAACCAGTACTACTAACTACCACAACAACAACCAGTACTAGGTGATTAACTAACTACCACAACAACAACCAGTACTACTAACTACCACAACAACAACCAGTACTAGGTGATTAACTAACTACCAGCAACAACAACCAGTACTAGGTGATTAACTAACTACCACAACAACAACCGGTACTACTAACTACCACAACAACAACCAGTACTAGGTGATTAACTAACTACCACAACAACAACCAGTACTAGGTGATTAACTAACTACCACAACAACAACCAGTACTACTAACTACCACAACAACAACCAGTACTAGGTGATTAACTAACTACCACAACAACAACCAGTACTAGGTGATTAACTAACTACCACAACAACAACCAGTACTACTAACTACCACAACAACAACCAGTACTAGGTGATTAACTAACTACCACAACAACAACCAGTACTAGGTGATTAACTAACTACCAGCAACAACAACCAGTACTAGGTGATTAACTAACTACCACAACAACAACCAGTACTACTAACTACCACAACAACAACCAGTACTAGGTGATTAACTAACTACCACAACAACAACCAGTACTAGGTGATTAACTAACTACCACAACAACAACCAGTACTAGGTGATTAACTAACTACCACAACAACAACCAGTACTAGGTGATTAACTAACTACCAGCAACAACAACCAGTACTACTAACTACCACAACAACAACCAGTACTAGGAGATTAACTAACTACCACAACAGCAACCAGTACTACTAACTACCACAACAACAACCAGTACTAGGTGATTAACTAACTACCACAACAACAACCAGTACTACTAACTACCACAACAACAACCAGTACTAGGTGATTAACTAACTACCACAACAACAACCAGTACTAGGTGATTAACTAACTACCACAACAACAACCAGTACTACTAACTACCAGCAACAACAACCAGTACTAGGTGATTAACTAACTACCACAACAACAACCAGTACTAGGTGATTAACTAACTACCACAACAACAACCAGTACTAGGTGATTAACTAACTACCACAACAACAACCAGTACTAGGTGATTAACTAACTACCAGCAACAACAACCAGTACTAGGTGATTAACTAACTACCACAACAACAACCAGTACTAGGTGATTAACTAACTACCACAACAACAACAACCAGTACTAGGTGATTAACTAACTACCACAACAACAACAACCAGTACTAGGTGATTAACTAACTACCACAACAACAACCAGTACTAGGTGATAAACTAACTACCACAACAACAACCAGTACTAGGTGATTAACTAACTACCACAACAACAACCAGTACTACTAACTACCACAACAACAACCAGTACTAGGTGATTAACTAACTACCACAACAACAACCAGTACTAGGTGATTAACTAACTACCACAACAACAACCAGTACTACTAACTACCACAACAACAACCAGTACTAGGTGATTAACTAACTACCAGCAACAACAACCAGTACTAGGTGATTAACTAACTACCACAACAACAACCAGTACTAGGTGATTAACTAACTACCACAACAACAACCAGTACTACTAACTACCACAACAACAACCAGTACTAGGTGATTAACTAACTACCACAACAACAACCAGTACTAGGTGATTAACTAACTACCACAACAACAACCAGTACTACTAACTACCACAACAACAACCAGTACTAGGTGATTAACTAACTACCACAACAAAAAACAGTACTAGGTGATTAACTAACTACCACAACAACAACCAGTACTAGGTGATTAACTAACTACCACAACAACCAGTACTACTAACTACCACAACAACAACCAATACTAGGTGATTAACTAACTACCACAACAACAACCAGTACTACTAACTACCAGCAACAACAACCAGTACTAGGTGATTAACTAACTACCACAACAACAACCAGTACTAGGTGATTAACTAACTACCACAACAACAACCAGTACTAGGTGATTAACTAACTACCACAACAACAACCAGTACTAGGTGATTAACTAACTACCACAACAACAACCAGTACTAGGTGATTAACTAACTACCACAACAACAACCAGTACTAGGTGATAAACTACCACTAGCTAGTTTATCTACGGGTCTCCTGACTCTGACGTCTGAGAGGCAGTATGAGTGAAAACGAGAAACCAACAGGAAAGTGAGAAAGACAAGATTCAAAGACAAACGGTTGAAGAAAGTATTTATCTGAGAGCCTGTGGCTTTATCTTTTAAAAAACAACCACCACCACCAACTAGGTTACCTGCACGGTTCCTGACAGCATCAGTGATTGGATGATGGCCATGGCCTGGCCCTGGTTCCAGCCAATCACAGTGCTCAGAATGCTGAAGGAAGCCCACAGAACGCTGGCGGGTGCCATGGTGATCTGACCCTCAGACAGACCTGTACTCTCTCTGCCGAGGGCAGCGATGCTGTTGCTGTTTAAGTTGTCTCCCATGTTAGCTGCTAGAGCTGCAGACACCTACAGAGAACACACAGCCAGGGTTACTGTACAGTGTGTGTGTGTGTCTGAGTGTGTGTGTGTGTGTGTCTGTTTGTGTATCTGTGTGTCTGTCTGTGTGTGTGTGTGTGTGTGTGTCTGTGTGTGTGTCTGTGTGTGTCTGTGTGTATGTGCGTGTATGTGTGTGTGTGTGTGTGTATGTGTGTGCATGTGTGTGCATGTGTCTGTGTGTGCGTATGTGTATGTATCTGTGTGTGTGTATGTGTATGTATCTGTGTGTGTGTATGTAAGTGTATGTGTGTGTCTGTCTGTCTGTCTGTGTGTGTGTAAGTGTATATGTCTGTGTCTGTGTGTGTGTGTGTTACCTGTGGGTCCAGGTTTCTACACAGTGTAGTAAGGTTGTGTAGAAGGATCAAGCTCTGCTCAGCGTTCAGCTGTCTGAAGGCCGGCCCTGGGGCCACACATCGAAACAACAGAGGGAGACTGGAGAGAGAGA
Organism: Brachymystax lenok tsinlingensis; assembly: GCA_030435695.1. Classification (NCBI taxonomy): domain Eukaryota; kingdom Metazoa; phylum Chordata; class Actinopteri; order Salmoniformes; family Salmonidae; genus Brachymystax; species Brachymystax lenok. The sequence goes on from CM059812.1 coordinate 40,506,310, forward strand.
GAGAGAGAGAGAGAGAGAGAGAGAGAGAGAGAGAGAGAGAGAGAGAGAGAGAGAGAGAGAGAGAGAGAGAGAGAGAGAGAGAGTGGTGGAGAAAGAGTGGAGGTCATTGTATGTAGGGTTGACATGTTTTTTTAACACGTTTGTTTCAGAGAGAGAGAGAGAGAGAGAGAGAGAGAGAGAGAGAGAGAGAGAGAGAGAGAGAGAGAGAGAGACAGACAGAGAGAGACTCACAGCAGAGGGTTGAAGTTGCTGTCCTGTAGGTAGACCAGTGATGTGTAGTAGTCAGTGAGGTTCTGGGGCAGGCTAGTGTAGTTCAGTAGCGCTAGGTTCACCAGGTTCACTGTGAACACCTGCAACACCTGGGAGGAGGAAGAAGAGGAGGTGGAGGAAGAGGAAGATGAGGAGGTGGAGGAAGAGGAAGATGAGGAGGTGGAGGAAGAGGAAGATGAGGAGGTGGAGGAAGAGGAAGATGAGGAGGTGGAGGAAGAGGAAGATGAGGAGGTGGAGGAAGAGGAAGATGAGGAGGTGGAGGAAGAGGAAGATGAGGAGGTGGAGGAAGAGGAAGATGAGGAGGTGGAGGAAGAGGAAGATGAGGAGGTGGAGGAAGAGGAAGATGAGGAGGTGGAGGAAGAGGAAGATGAGGAGGTGGAGGAAGAGGAAGATGAGGAGGTGGAGGAAGAGGAAGATGAGGAGGTGGAGGAAGAGGAAGATGAGGAGGTGGAGGAAGAGGAAGAAGAGGAGGTGGAGGAAGAGGAAGATGAGGAGGTGGAGGAAGAGGAAGATGAGGAGGTGGAGGAAGAGGAAGATGAGGAGGTGGAGGAAGAGGAAGATGAGGAGGTGGAGGAAGAGGAAGATGAGGAGGTGGAGGAAGAGGAAGATGAGGAGGTGGAGGAAGAGGAAGATGAGGAGGTGGAGGAAGAGGAAGATGAGGAGGTGGAGGAAGAGGAGGAAGTAAGTAAACTCAATTAGCAATTTGATCATTGGAAATTCATCCTTTTTCAATGATGTTCAAGTAGAAGCTGTGTGTGTGTGTGTGTGTGTATGTATGTATGTGTGTGTGTGTTTGTGTGTGTGTCTATACACCACTGTACAGTACCTGTGCTGATCCGAAGGTGTTGAGGTCTTCCAGGGTGAGATAAGTGATAAAGAGTCCGATGTTCTCAGCAAACCAGGCAGTGGAGTTGAGCTCTGGATCACTGGCGTTGTAACACTTAGGAACCGACGCTGGAGACAGCATAACAACGCATGTTGCCATCACAGACATCGGTAAAGCAATGTTATGGCAATGTTATGGCAATGTTATGGCAATGTTATGACAATGTTATGGCAATGTTATGGCAATGTTATGGCAATGTTATGACAATGTTATGGCAATGTTATGACAATGTTATGGCAATGTTATGACAATGTTATGGCAATGTTATGGCAATGTTATGACAATGTTATGGCAATGTTATGGCAACGTTATGACAATGTTATGGCAATGTTATGACAATGTTATGGCAATGTTATGGCAATGTTATGACAATGTTATGGCAATGTTATGGCAATGTTATGGCAGGTTTTTGACCAGCTGTATCATTCTCTCAATATCACCAATATAAAGTTCCCCAAACAACGACGTCATAGTGAGAATTAAAACTGCCACTTTATCATCACGTACATCACTGGGACCGAGCTTCCTGCCATCCAGGACCTCTATACCAGGCGGTGTCAGAGGAAGGCCCTAACAATTGTCAAAGACTCCAGCCACCCTAGTCATAGACTGTTCTCTCTGCTACCGCACGGCAAGCGGTACCGGAGCACCAAGTCTAGGTCCAAGAGGCTTCTCAACAGCTTCTACCCCCAAGCCATACGACTCCTGAACATCTAATCAAATGGCTACCCAGACTATTTGCATTGCCCCCTCTTTTACGCCACTGCTACTCTTTTTTATTATCTATGCATAGTCACTTTAATAACTCTACCTACATGTACATCTTCCCTCAATTACACCTGTGCCCTCGCACATTGACCCATTGACTCTGTACTGGTACCCCCTGTATATAGCCTCCACATTGACTCTGTACCGGTACCCCCTAAGCATTTGACTGTAAGGTCTACACCTGTTGGTTAGGGCTTGTAAGTAAGAATTTCACTGTAAGGTCTACACCTGTTGGTTAGGTGAATGTAAGTAAGCATTTCACTGTAAGGTCTACACCTGTTGTAGCCGGGGGGCGTTGTGACTAATAAAATGTGATTTTACTTGATCATGGAACATTTTAAAGCCAACATGGAGGACAGTTACATAAACTCCATAGACATATCTATGGCTCTGATGGAAACTGGCGGGCCTGTGGCACAAAATGGCTGACCTGAGGTGAGATACGTCTTGACGGTTTCCCTGTACACGTCTCTCTCCACAAAGTCTGCAGCGCTGTAGTTATAACTCCCCAGAATTGAGATGCTAAAAAACAACAACAACAAACAACAACAACATCACATTCATTACAACAGATCAAGTCAAACATAGACTTTGTGGATAAATATGTCAAAACACAATATAGAACATTGAGACAAGACGCTATAAAAAGACAGAATGTGTAACACGGCCTGTAAGCAACTCTTCTACAAGAGTCCTGCCAACACTAAGCCCTTGTAAGTGGTTGTTCCCGTGGTAATAAGGCACAGTAAGACGTCATAACAGGTGAAAGCCGCGGGCCCTCTGCACATCTGTAAATCCCTGCCTTTATCGGGATTGATTTCTGGTTCACACCAGTCTTCTGTTTGTCGTTCAGCTGGTTTCTGTCTATCCCTTTCAATAAAATCAGAAACAAATATGTACTAAATATATTTTTGGGGAAAATCCCTTACAGTTTGTGGAAGGCCAGACAAGGGACGGTCTGGACAGCGGTGGAGGTCACCAGGCTCCTGGTGAGGAAGGGAAGGTAGTTCTTCAGCCTCAGGTCAAACCAGGCGTTGACCTCTGACCTCTGACTGCTGCTGAGAGCCTGGGGCCAGACACACGGCAGCGTGGGACGCCTCACTGACTCAGGGATACTCTCCTGGGGGGGGGGACAGGCCAGTTGCTTAGATGTGAATAGGGTTTAGAGGAAACTGGGGTGTGTTCTAGTCGCAGATTCCACTTGGATTCTGCCTTTCTGGTGAATGGATGGCATAGGAGACAATTGGTGTGTAGTGGGTGTTTCACATGGGTATCACAGTAATTGTGTGTGTGTGTGTGTGTGTGTGTGTGTGTGTGTGTGTACGTACAGTCTCCAGGAACAGTGGGGTCTTGGCGTAGTTGCTGTAGAGCTGGCAGAGCTTAGTGTTGTCGTCGGCAACGTTGGGGCGACGCAGGAAACGGCCCAGGTCAGAGACAGGCAGAGAGTTCACTAGCTAGAGAGAGAGAGATGAGGAAACACACACACCTTCATCATCATCATCATCATCCTTATCTATGTCCTCTTAAAGCCTTGTCTCAAACTAACACACACACCTTCATCATCATCATCATCCTTATCTATGTCCTCTTAAAGCCTTGTCTCAGACTAACACACACACCTTCATCATCATCATCATCATCATCATCATCATCATTCTTATCTATGTCCTCTTAAAGCATTGTCTCAGACTAACACACACACCAGTGGAGGCTGCTGAGGGGAGGACGGGCTCTTGATAATGTCTGGAACGGAGCAAACGGAAACACATGGAAACCATGGAAACCATGTGATTAATGTATTTGAGACCATTCTACCAATTCCGCTCCAGCCATTTACCACGAGCCCGTCCTCCCCAATGAAGGTGCCACCAACCTCCTGTGCTACACACACCCCCCTCACCTGTTCCATCTGGCTCTGGGGTATGAGGGAGAAGAAGGTGGTCAGGTTGGGGAAGCCGAAACCCAGGAGGGAACTCTCCAGGTAACCATAGAAACTGTGGTTGTAGTTTGCGCCATAGCAACGGAGTGGGGAGGAGCCTGGGAGGGGTCTGTGGTCAAAACTCAATATGACAAACTGACAACAAAATACGATCATTAGTTGTTTGAGTAATGAGGTTTTGTATCACGACATGAAAATATGGAAAATCGAGTGTTGAGCTTTGGTGTTACAGCAAGACAAGTTTCATAGTATGCTGTAGTATTTACAGTTTCATAGTATGCTATAGTATTTACAGTTTCATAGTATGCTGTAGTATTTATAGTTTCATAGTATGCTCCAGTATTTACAGTTTCATAGTTTGGTGTAGTATTTACAGTTTCATAGCATGCTGTAGTATTTACAGTTTCATAGTATGCTGTTGTATTTATAGTTTCATAGTATGCTGTAGTATTTACAGTTTCATAGTATGCTGTATTATTTACAGTTTCATAGTATGCTGTATTATTTACAGTTTCATAGTATGCTGTAGTATTTACAGTTTCATAGTATGCTGTAGTATTTTCAGTTTCATAGTATGCTGTAGTATTTACAGTTTCATAGTATGCTATAGTATTTATAGTTTCATAGTATGCTGTAGTATTTACAGTTTCATAGTATGCTGTAGTATTTATAGTTTCATAGTATGCTGTAGTATTTATAGTTTCATAGTATGCTCCAGTATTTACAGTTTCATAGTTTGGTGTAGTATTTACAGTTTCATAGCATGCTGTAGTATTTACAGTTTCATAGTATGCTGTATTATTTACAGTTTCATAGTATGCTGTATTATTTACAGTTTCATAGTATGCTGTAGTATTTACAGTTTCATAGTATGCTGTAGTATTTACAGTTTCATAGTATGGTGTAGTATTTATAGTTTCATAGTATGCTCCAGTGTTTATAGTTTCATAGTATGCTGTAGTATTTACAGTTTCATAGTATGCTGTAGTATTTATAGTTTCATAGTATGCTCCAGTGTTTATAGTTTCATAGTATGCTGTAGTATTTACAGTTTCATAGTATGCTGTATTATTTATAGTTTCATATTATGCTATAGTATTTACAGTTTCATAGTATGCTGTAGTATTTACAGTTTCATAGTATGCTGTAGTATTTATAGTTTCATAGTATGCTCCAGTGTTTATAGTTTCATAGTATGCTGTAGTATTTACAGTTTCATAGTATGCTGTATTATTTATAGTTTCATATTATGCTATAGTATTTACAGTTTCATAGTATCGTGTAGTATTTACAGTTTCATAGTATGCTGTAGTATTTATAGTTTCATAGTATGCTGTAGTATTTATAGTTTCATAGTATGCTGTAGTATTTACAGTTTCATAGCATGCTGTTGTATTTACAGATTCACAGTATGCTGTAATGTTTACAATTTCATAGTATGCTGCAGTATTTACAGTTTCATAGTATGCTGTAGTACTTATAGTGTCATAGTATGCTGTAGTATTTCTATTTCCAGTCGATGTGTATGTCAGTCAGTACCTTGGAGGGAGAGGATGATTTGATCGTAGATGTTTCTCTGTGTGTTGTCCTGAAGTGTAGGCAGGGTGGCGTTCAGCACCTCCACCCTTGGAGAGACAAACACGTCAGAAATGAAACATACCCGGCATCAAAATACAAGACGGCTCCCTCTCCTCTTCGGCTGAGATGACCCCCCCCACCACCTGACACTATCGTCTAACAGAGATCTTGGACATTTAACACTTATCAGACAGTTGGAAACAGAGAGGCAAGTGGGAGAACAGTAGGAAGGACAGACACGGTGGGGAGTAGAGTACATGTGACTGTCTGGGAGCGTTACAGCAAGACCCCAGGTTCTGCATCCCCCCCTTAAGATCAGCCAAAGACACAGAAAAACATGCTTCTACAGTCTCATGTGATGTAGATACACCCTGCACATCAACATCGCTACTGACTAAGTGTACATCCCTAATGGCACCCTATTCCCTACGTAGTGCACTACTTTGCCCTAAGATACATCCCTAATGGCACCCTATTCCCTACGTAGTGCACTACTTTGCCCTAAGATACATCCATAATGGCACCCTATTCCCTACATAGTGCACTATTTTACCCTAAGATACATCCTTAATGGCACCCTATACCCTACATAGTGCACTATTTTACCCTAAGATACATCCTTAATGGCACCCTATTCCCTACGTAGTGCACTACTTGTGATCGGAGCTTATAAGGAAAAGGTTGCAATTTGGGATACAAGCCTAAATCCCCAGTGAATATCAGTCCGTCTCTTACAGCTGCCGTCCAATGTTGCAGTTCCTCTGTGCGACCACACTGAAGAGGGGGGCGACGTGGAGCGAGGACAGGTTGATCAGCAGTGGGCGGAGCCTGTTGTGAAGCCAGGTGAGTACTTCCTGGTCACTAACAGAGCGGTCTGATAGGTTCCCGCGTTCAAACACCTGCTGGAGCATGGCTGAAAGCACCGCCACTGGGAACTTAGACTCTTGACCCTACGGATAGATGGAGAAAGGGATGGGGGGGGTGGAAAGGAGATTGGGAGAGAGAAGAGGGAGGGGCAGGGGTGGAGAGACGGAGGGAGAGGGGTGGAGAGAGGGAGGGAGAGGGAGGGTGGAGAGAGGGAGGGAGAGAGGGAGGGAGAGGGTTGGAGAGAGGGAGGGAGGGGAGAGGGAGAGGGAGGGTGGAGAGAGGGAGGGGAGAGAGAGGGAGGGAGAGGGAGGGAGAGAGGGAGGGAGAGAGGGAGGGAGAGGGAGGGGTGGAGAGAGAGGGAGGGAGAGAGGGAGGGGAGAGGGGTGGGGAGAGGGGTGGAGAGAGGGAGGGGAGAAGGGTGGAGAGAGGGAGGGAGAGAGGGAGGGAGGGAGAGAGGGAGGGGAGAGGGGTGGAGAGAGGGAGGGAGAGAGGGAGGGGAGAAGTGTGGAGAGAGGGAGGGAGAGATGGAGGAAAGAGGGAGGGAGAGATGGAGGGGAGAAGGGTGGAGAGAGGGAGGGAGAGATGGAGGAAAGAGGGAGGGAGAGATGGAGGAAAGAGGGAGGGAGAGATGAAAGGAGGGAGGAAGGGACAGGAAAGGTAAGAGAGGAAGAGGATGGGTAACAGAGAGAGAGAACAGATAATGGAAGACAGTTGAATAATAGTCCATATTCAGACCCAAACAAACCTGTTGAACTATTGATAGACAGGATCCCCTCCAATGGCAAACTATTGACAGACAGAATCCCCTCAAATGGCAAACTACTGACAGAGAGAATCCCCTCCAATGGCAAACTATTGACAGACAGGATCCCCTCCAATGGCAAACTATTGACAGACAGGATCCCCTCAAACGGCAAACTACTGACAGACAGAATCCCCTCAAATGGCAAACTATTGACAGACAGGATCCCCTCCAAGGGCAAACTACTGACAGACAGGATCCCCTCCAAGGGCAAACTACTGACAGACAGAATCCCCTCCAACGACAAACTACTGACAGACAGGATCCCCTCAAATGGCAAACTATTGACAGACAGGATCCCCTCCAACGACAAACTATTGATATACAGGATGTCAAATGGCAGCCCTATTCCATATTTGTGCACAAATATAATAGGGTGCCATATGGGACTACATAGGGAATAGGGTGTCATATAGGACAATTTAGGGAATAGGGTGTTGTATGGGACTATATAGGGAATAGGGTGCCATATGGGACTATATAGGAATTAGGGTGTCATATAGGACTATATAGGGAATAGGGTGTCATATAGGACAATTTAGGGAATAGGGTGTCATATGGGACTATATAGGAATTAGGGTGTCATATAGGACAATTTAGGGAATAGGGTGTCATATGGGACTATATAGGGAATAGGGTGTCATATAGGACTATTTAGGGAATAGGGTGTCATATGGGACTATATAGGAATTAGGGTGTCATATAGGACTATTTAGGGAATAGGGTGTCATATAGGACTATATAGGGAATAAGGTGTTGTATGGGACTATATAGGGAATAGGGTGTCATATAGGACTATATAGGGAATAGGGTGTCATATAGGACTATATAGGGAATAGGGTGTTGTATGGGACTATATATGGAATAGGGTGTCATATAGGACTATATAGGGAATAGAGTGTCATATGGGACTATATAGGGAATAGAGTGTCATATGGGACTATATAGGGAATAGAGTGTCATATGGGACTATATAGAGAATAGGGTGTTGTATGGGACTATATAGAGAATAGGGTGTTGTATGGGACTATATAGAGCATAGGGTGTCTTATAGGACTATATAGGGAATAGGGTGTCATATAGGACTATATAGGGAATAGGGTGTCGTATGGGACCCAACCATATAATATCTTCTCTCATGGTGATGGCTGGAGTCATTGAAGAAGTCAGTGAAGAGAGAATTGAGAGACAGACAGACAGACAGACAGACAGATGAGCTTGTCTCACGGTGATGGCTAGAGAGAAGTCATTGAAGAAGTCAGTGAAGAGGATGTTGGGTACGTAGTTCATCAGCGTGGTGACGTTTGCAGCAGAGCTGAGCTGGCCTGGACTAGAAGACACCTCTGCCAACTGTCTCACTGTGAGCTGGGGCAGGGCCTCCATCTGCAGCACAGACACAACTCACATTATAACTACAGACAAAACATTATTACAGACACTATCACTGTTAGCTGGTGTAACGGTTCCATCTGCAGCACAGACACAACTCACATTATAACTACAGACAAAACATTATTACAGACACTATCACTGTTAGCTGGTGTAACGGTTCCATCTGCAGCACAGACACAACTCACATTATAACTACAGACAAAACATTATTACAGACACTATCACTGTTAGCTGGTGTAACGGTTCCATTATTACAGACACAACAACAGACATTATTACAGACTATTACAACAGGACAACAGACAGTTTACCACAGAGAAGGTGGTCAGTAGTCTCTGCATGTCTTTGAAGGAGGCGAAGGCAGAGAATCCTCTGAAGTTCTTCAGCAGCCAGTCTCCACTGTTCAGGGTGCCAGAGCTACAGCTGGGGTCTGGGAACACACAGACAACACATTTAGGCAACACCTTTAGACAACACCTTTAGACAACACATTTAGACAACACATTTAGACAACACATTTAGACAACACATTTAGACAACACCATTAGACAACACATTTAGACAACACATTTAGACAACACATTTAGACAACACATTTAGACAACACATTTAGAGAACACATTTACACAACACATTTAGACAACACATTTAGAGAACACCATTACACAACACATTTAGACAACACATTTAGACAACACCATTAGACAACACCATTAGACAACACCATTAGACAACACATTTAGACAACACAATTAGACAACACCATTAGACAACACATTTAGACAACACATTTAGACAACACCATTAGACAACACCATTAGACAACACATTTAGACAACACCATTAGACAACACATTTAGAGAACACCATTAGACAACACATTTAGACAACACATTTAGAGAACACCATTAGACAACACATTTAGACAACACATTTAGAGAACACCATTAGACAACACATTTAGACAACACATTTAGAGAACACCATTAGACAACACATTTAGACAACACATTTAGAGAACACCATTAGACAACACATTTCGACAACACATTTCGAGAACACATTTAGAGAACACATTTAGACAACACATTTAGACAACACATTTAGACAACACATTTAGAGAACACAATTAGACAACACCATTAGACAACACCATTAGACAACACCATTAGACAACACATTTAGACAACACCATTAGACAACACATTTAGACAACACATTTAGAGAACACCATTAGACAACACATTTAGACAACACATTTAGACAACACATTTAGAGAACACCATTAGACAACACATTTAGACAACACATTTAGAGAACACCATTAGACAACACATTTAGAGAACACCATTAGACAACACATTTAGACAACACATTTAGAGAACACCATTAGACAACACATTTAGACAACACATTTAGACAACACCATTAGACAACACATTTAGAGAACACCATTAGACAACACCATTAGACAACACCATTAGACAACACCATTAGACAACACATTTAGACAACACATTTAGACAACACAATTAGACAACACCATTAGACAACACATTTAGACAACACATTTAGACAACACCATTAGACAACACCATTAGACAACACATTTAGACAACACATTTAGACAACACATTTAGAGAACACCATTAGACAACACATTTAGACAACACATTTAGACAACACCATTAGACAACACATTTAGACAACACATTTAGACAACACATTTAGACAAATACATTTAGACAACACATTTAGAACACCATTAGACAACACATTTAGACAACACCATTAGACAACACCATTAGACAACACCATTAGACAACACATTTAGACAACACATTTAGACAACACAATTAGACAACACCATTAGACAACACATTTAGACAACACCATTAGACAACACCATTAGACAACACCATTAGACAACACATTTAGAGAACACCATTAGACAACACCATTAGACAACACATTTAGAGAACACATTTACACAACACCCTTAGACAACACATTTAGACAACACATTTAGAGAACACCATTAGACAACACCATTAGACAACACATTTAGAGAACACATTTACACAACACCCTTAGACAACACATTTAGACAACACCATTAGACAACACATTTAGACAACACATTTAGAGAACACAATTAGACAACACATTTAGACAACACATTTAGACAACACCATTAGACAACACCATTAGACAACACATTTAGACAACACATTTAGACAACACCATTAGACAACACCATTAGACAACACATTTAGAGAACACCATTAGACAACACATTTAGAGAACACCATTAGACAACACATTTAGACAACACCATTAGACAACACATTTAGAGAACACCATTAGACAACACCATTAGACAACACCATTAGACAACACCATTAGACAACACCATTAGATAACACATTTAGAGAACACATTTAGACAACACCATTAGACAACACATTTAGACAACACATTTAGACAACACATTTAGACAACACATTTAGAGAACACATTTACACAACACCCTTAGACAACACATTTAGACAACACCCTTAGACAACACCCTTAGACAACACATTTAGACAACACATTTAGACAACACCATTAGACAACACATTTAGACAACACATTTAGAGAACACAATTAGACAACACATTTAGACAACACATTTAGACAACACCATTAGACAACACCATTAGACAACACATTTAGAGAACACCATTAGACAACACATTTAGAGAACACCATTAGACAACACATTTAGACAACACCATTAGACAACACATTTAGAGAACACCATTAGACAACACATTTAGAGAACACCATTAGACAACACCATTAGACAACACCATTAGACAACACCATTAGATAACACATTTAGAGAACACATTTAGACAACACCATTAGACAACACATTTAGACAACACATTTAGACAACACATTTAGAGAACACATTTAGAGAACACCATTAGACAACACCATTAGACAACACATTTAGACAACACATTTAGAGAACACATTTACACAACACCCTTAGACAACACATTTAGACAACACATTTAGACAACACCATTAGACAACACCATTAGACAACACATTTAGACAACACATTTAGACAACACCATTAGACAACACATTTAGAGAACACCATTAGACAACACATTTAGACAACACATTTAGACAACACATTTAGAGAACACCATTAGACAACACATTTAGACAACACATTTAGACAACACCATTACACAACACATTTAGACAACACCATTAGACAACACATTTAGAGAACACCATTAGACAACACATTTAGACAACACCATTAGACAACACATTTAGACAACACATTTAGACAACACATTTAGAGAACACCATTAGACAACACATTTAGACAACACATTTAGACAACACCATTAGACAACACCATTAGACAACACATTTAGACAACACATTTAGACAACACATTAAGACAACACCATTAGACAACACATTTAGACAACACATTTAGACAACACATTTAGAGAACACACTTAGAGAACACCTGTCACGTCCAGGCCTGAGTTGACAGGCTGGCGTGTTTAGTTTCGGTTTTGGTGTAGGGTTTTTTCTGTTCTAGGTGGTGTATTTCTATGTTGGGGAAATGGTTCCCAATTAGAGGCAGCTGTTTGTCGTTACCTCTAATTGGGAACCATATATATGTTTGTAGTGTTCACTAGGGTTTTGTGGGTTATTGTTTGTTCATAGCGTAAGTGTTCAGTGTATGTTATGTTCATGGTTATGATCTTCGTTCGGTTTGTTTGTTGTTTTCCCAGTTTACGTCGATTAAATAAATATGTATACTGGAAGCATCGCTGCGTCTTGGTCTGTCACTCGTGAAGATCGTGACAACACCATTAGACAATCCATTTAGAGAACACAGTCAGAGAAAAGTCCCTGCTGGTGTTTCAGTGCTCAATCTATTGAAGATTCCACAGTAACTCTCCAGATAACACTTTCAGAAGTGTGTTTGTGTTATCTACACAGCAGTTTGACTGACAATGGCTGTGTCTGAAATGGGTCCCTATTTCCTACAAGGCATTACTTTGGAACAGGGCCTATAGAAAAAGTAATGCACCCTCTGGCCTTCAGGCTCAGCACTCTATTGGTCAGTACCTGCTGAGGCTCAGTTCCTATTGGTCAGTACCTGATGAGGCTCAGTTCTTATTGGTCAGTACCGGCTATGGCTCAGTTCCTATTGGTTAGTATCGGCTGTGGCTCAGTTCCTATTAGTCAGTACCTGCTGAGGCTAATTTCCTATTGGTCAGTACCTGCTGTGTTGTTCCTGGAGAGAAAGACCTCTATGAAGGTAGTGTAGACTGATATCTGTCTGGACTGGTCCATGGCTGAGTGGTGGCTGCTCAGGATCTGAACGCTGAGGTAAAAGGGTTAGAGGTTATCGCTGCAAAGCCATCTTGGACACAACTCAATCATCTCCACAATGAAGAGTTGTTGCAGTGTAAGATTTGTTGCAGCAGACCAGCATTTGGCACATTTTAAGGTGCAGGCCGTCGGGCTTAAAATTGAGGATATTTGTATCTATATCGGGTGAAGAGGTTAGCATGTCTTGGGGGTATGATATATAATGCTAACCTCCCCTGTTATTGTAATGGTGAGAGGTTAGCATGTCTTGGGGTTATGATATAAAATGCTAACCTCCGTTGTTATTGTAATGGTGAGAGGTTAGCATGTCTTGGGGGTATGATATAAGATGCTAACCTCCGTTGTTATTGTAATGGTGAGAGGTTAGCATGTCTTGGGGGTATGATATAAGATGCTAACCTCCGTTGTTATTGTAATGGTGAGAGGTTAGCATGTCTTGGGGGTATGATATATGATGCTAACCTCCCTTGTTATTGTAATGGTGAGAGGTTAGCATGTCTTGGAGACAGATTAACTATTGGATACCATTTTTATGTCTCTGCGTGCAGTTTGAAGCAAGTTGCAAACTAACTAGTGTTAGCATAATGACTGGAACTTTCCATAGACTTCTATTCATTGCGCTAACGCTAGTTAGGCTCACAAAACTACCTCTAACTTCCTTCATACTGGATGCAGAGACATAAACAGGGTCGCTGGGGAAGCAGATAAAGGGCCTTTTATCACCTGGTAGGTGATATTATATTATATATAGTAATGTTAATACATGGTCTGGTAGGTGATATTATATTATATATAGTAATGTTAATACATGGTCTGGTAGGTGATATTATATTATATATAGTAATGTTAATCATTACATGGTCTGGTAGGTGATATTATATTATATATAGTAATGTTAATACATTACATGGTCTGGTAGGTGATATTATATTATATATAGTAATGTTAATACGTACATGGTCTGGTAGGTGATATTATATTATATATAGTAATGTTAATACACATGGTCTGGTAGGTGATATTATATTATATATAGTAATGTTAATACGCATATGGTCTGGTAGGTGATATTATATTATATATAGTAATGTTAATACGTACATGGTCTGGTAGGTGATATTATATTATATATAGTAATGTTAATACATGGTCTGGTAGGTGATATTATATTATATATAGTAATGTTAATACGTACATGGTCTGGTAGGTGATATTATATTATATATAGTAATGTTAATACGTACATGGTCTGGTAGGTGATATTATATTATATATAGTAATGTTAATACATGGTCTGGTAGGTGATATTATATTATATATAGTAATGTTAATACATGGTCTGGTAGGTGATATTATATTATATATAGTAATGTTAATACATGGTCTGATAGGTGATATTATATTATATATAGCAATGTTAATATATGGTCTGGTAGGTGATATTATATTATATATAGTAATGTTAATACATGGTCTGGTAGGTGATATTATATTATATATAGTCATGTTAATACATGGTCTGGTAGGTGATATTATATATAGTAATGTTAATACATGGTCTGGTAGGTGATATTATATTATATATAGTAATGTTAATACATGGTCTGGTAGGTGATATTATATTATATATAGTAATGTTAATACATGGTCTGGTAGGTGATATTATATTATATATAGTAATGTTAATACATGGTCTGGTAGGTGATATTATATTATATATAGTAATGTTAATACATGGTCTGGTAGGTGATATTATATTATATATAGTAATGTTAATACATGGTCTGGTAGGTGATATTATATTATATATAGTAATGTTAATACATGGTCTGGTAGGTGATATTATATTATATATAGTCATGTTAATACATGGTCTGGTAGGTGATATTATATATAGTCATGTTAATACATGGTCTGGTAGGTGATATTATATTATATATAGTAATGTTAATATATGGTCTGGTAGGTGATATTATATTATATATAGTAATGTTAATACATGGTCTGGTAGGTGATATTATATTATATATAGTAATGTTAATACATGGTCTGGTAGGTGATATTATATTATATATAGTAATGGTAATACATGGTCTGGTAGGTGATATTATATATAGTAATGTTAATATATGGTCTGATAGGTGATATTATATTATATATAGTAATGTTAATACATGGTCTGGTAGGTGATATTATATTATATATAGTAATGGTAATACATGGTCTGGTAGGTGATATTATATATAGTAATGTTAATACATGGTCTGGTAGGTGATATTATATTATATATATAGTAATGTTAATACATGGTCTGGTAGGTGATATTATATTATATATAGTAATGTTAATACATGGTCTGGTAGGTTATATTATATTATATATAGTAATGTTAATACATGGTCTGGTAGGTGATATTATATTATATATAATAATGTTAATACATGGTCTGGTAGGTGATATTATATTATATATAGTAATGTTAATACATGGTCTGGTAGGTGATATTATATTATATATAGTAATGTTAATACATGGTCTGGTAGGTTATATTATATTATATATAGTAATGTTAATACATGGTCTGGTAGGTGATATTATATTATATATAATAATGTTAATACATGGTCTGGTAGGTGATATTATATTATATATAGTAATGTTAATACATGGTCTGGTAGGTGATATTATATTATATATAGTAATGTTAATACATGGTCTGGTAGGTGATATTATATTATATATATAGTAATGTTAATACATGGTCTGGTAGGTGATATTATATTATATATAGTAATGTTAATACATGGTCTGGTAGGTGATATTATATTATATATAGTAATGTTAATACATGGTCTGGTAGGTGATATTATATTATATATATATAGTAATGTTAATACATGGTCTGGTAGGTGATATTATATTATATATAGTAATGTTAATACATGGTCTGGTAGGTGATATTATATTATATATAATAATGTTAATACATGGTCTGGTAGGTGATATTATATTATATATAGTAATGTTAATACATGGTCTGGTAGGTGATATTATATTATATATAGTAATGTTAATACATGGTCTGGTAGGTGATATTATATTATATATAATAATGGTAATACATGGTCTGGTAGGTGATATTATATTATATATAGTAATGTTAATACATGGTCTGGTAGGTGATATTATATTATATATATAGTAATGTTAATACATGGTCTGGTAGGTGATATTATATTATATATAGTAATGTTAATACATGGTCTGGTAGGTGATATTATATTATATATAGTAATGTTAATACATGGTCTGGTAGGTGATATTATATTATATATAGTAATGTTAATACATGGTCTGGTAGGTGATATTATATTATATATAGCAATGTTAATACGTACATGGTCTGGTAGGTGATATTATATTATATGTAGCAATGTTAATACGTACATGGTCTGGTAATTGGAGCAGCTGAAGTTCTTGGTGCTGAGGCAGGACAGGAAGTCAGTGGAGACGGCAGGTAGGAAGGGGCGGAGTCTGGTGTTGAACCAGAGGTTGATGATTTTCTGATCTCTGAGACTAGCCAGGCTGAAGCTGTCCAGCCTTACCTCTCCTATAGCATCCAGGGCCTGGGACACTGCCGGAGAGCTGGGGTCTAGTGTCTGGAGAACATGGTTCAAAAAACGATTTCATTATCAGGAAAGGACTGAATGTCGACGTTCACATTAATATTTGGGACCATGGCAGATCTACCCGTAGTATGAAAATAATGTCTCCTTTTCTATTTAGAAAATAAAACCAAATAAAAGCCAGATCAAAAGAGGGGACCTACATACAGTAATAACTAGTCAGTGCGTTAATATGTACAGTATAAGCGTGATATGAATAGATAGGAGTTTTATCTCACGGTGTTGGAGAAGAGATCCAGGGCTGAGTCCAGGACCCCTGAGACCTTAGAGAAGAACAGTTTCCAGATCTGTGCTGAGTGGCTGCTGTTACCAGACAGCTTACACTTCAACAGGCTCACCAAGTTTTCCGATGTCAACACAGACAGCTGGAGGGTAAAGAAGGGACAGAAAGAGAAAAAACATATACAAATCTTATCATCTAATAATATATAATAATAATATATAATAATAATAAATAATAATAATATATAATAATAATATATAATAATAATAATATGTGAGATTGATATATAATAATAATAATATGGAATAATAATACAGGAGATGTATATAGCGCTTTTCAAGGACCCAGAGACGCTTTACAGTAGAGAGCAAAGATTTTTTTTTTAAATAAATCAGACCAATCAAAAAACAAGAACATCTGGGTCACTTCTGTGGTTGTTCTACTAGAAAAAAACCAAAAAAACAAAGATTGAACAGAAACGTGACAGTTGTGAAGATGTCTTGGTACCGAGCCACAGGCGTAAACATCGATGCTGAAATCACAGAGGACTCCGCTGATCTGCCCGTTGTCAAGGCGACCCTGTAGAGCAGTGCTGAAGGAATCAGATATTCAGATGGTTGTTGGAAATATGATGGAAAGAAGAAACGTTTAAGCAGAATTAGAAAAGGGTTGAGACCATGTCACCAATTAACGCAAATTAATAGAAGTTTTTTTTTTTTTACGTAAAAAAAAAAAACAAAGCAAAAAAAACCAGAAGCTAACAGAAATGATCTTTGAATAACTCACCTGTTGACACCAGCACAAACTTTTGTCTCTGTAAACGATATGTAATGATCAATTCGTTATTTATGAATAATAATAAAATGGAATGCAAGGAATTATTGATCACTATGAAATTAATTGAATAATATAATAATCAATGTTTGGTGAATTAATATATCACCATTTTTTTTAAATAAAATCTCTCGTACCATTAACCGGGGTGACATTGCACTGAGGGAAAGATGAGATATAATTAGTTCCAATCTTCTATGCGGTGTCCAGATAAATCACACAGTCACGTCAGCCTGTAGGACAGAACTCAAACAGATACTCACCTCTCCACTGTATACAATGCAGCCTGCGAGGGGAAAATAAAACGTGTAAGATTTTAACATTTAACACAAAAAAACGGTCCAAAATACTTTGGAACCAATAGGGTGCTCCCTAAGGGTCCTGTTCAAAAGTAGTGCACCACACAGGACATAGACTCAGCCAGTCGAATCCAGTGGTGTTTATTAAAACCGTCTCTCACCCGATGGGACAGTCTGTAGTAAGGCCATCTTGCTGGAGGTGAGGGCCGACTCTATCTCCATGGTAACAGTGGGTATGGCCTGGTCCAGTCTGGTGACACTAAATAACAACACAAACGACAGGATCGTTTTAAAGTTCTGTTTTACACGAGTGTCCCAAATGGCATCCCATTCCCTATAGAGTGCATTACTGTTGACCAGAGCCCTATTGACCCTGGTTAAAAGTAGTGCACTATGTAGGGAATAGGGTGTCAATTGGGACGCAAAATGTGTTATTCATGATATGTCCTCATGTGGAAGAGTCCCCCCCAAAAAACGCATATTTTGACCAATGAGTAAAATAATGTCCATTGGGATATACTGTATGTGAGTGTTTTATTTTACATGCTTTTTTTAAAACAAATGTTTACATTTTTCATCAACTTTGACATTACAGAGTTTTTTTTGTGTAGATTGTTGACAAAAAAAAATGACAATGAAATCTATTTTAAATTCAGGCTGTAACAACAACATGTGGAAAAAGTCAAGGGGTGTGTATACTTTCTGAAGGCCCTGTGTTAGGTTACGACTTTTTGGATATAATGTTAATTATACGTTAGAGGAAGACCCCACTGAACGATTCAGAATATAAAGAATCGTATTTGTCTTGGTAAAATGTATTTTGTAACATAAGGAAGATTTCATCACCGAAGCACGTTTGAGCAGAGTGGGTGGACGCCCTATCTATGGGTACAGTACTACTTACATGATCTTGTAGGAGGCACAAGCGATATTTTCCTAAAGACATAAAAAGTTTTAGGTCAGTATTTGGTTTGTATCAACGGGTATCTGTAAGACTGTATTTTTGTAGACAAGGACAGAAGAGAGATGTACCAGTTTGGTCAGGCTGACAAGTTGTTGCATGAACTCAGGGAGTCTCCTCTCCTTTGGTGACTCAGTCAGGTAGTCAAACACAGTGTTGATGATGACATCTTTCCCTGGAAGACCAGGAAGAGGCAACACCACCAGCTCTGCTGTCTGCTTTGGAGAGAGAACCTCCAGGGCTGACAACTGGAAGAGAGGAGACAAGAAAGTTATCAATACTTGATAAGGACAAATATCTATGTATAATCATTGTGGCGTAGTCGGCAGAAAATGAGACGTACAGGAGAGAAGTCTGTGTTGAGTTCCAGCAGGTCCCCGAGGGACACAAGAACTGAGAACGGCCCCAAGTTCTTCTGCAGCCAGTCCACACTGCTGTTAGACCTGGACACACAGCCAGAGTCTGGAGGGACAAGGGTTATTAACATACAGACATAAACATCAAAACACAAGCATTCAACTGGTCTAAACCTATCCAAATTTGCAGGTCTACATTATATACATTTTTTATCACCAACTATATCACCAACTATAAAAATACAAATAAATGAAAAAACATTGTGATAGACTTGAAACACTAACCAATCAACTATTCAAAAACAAACATCCAATCAGCTGATGATTACCTGTTGTGGGTCGTGACAGGAAGGGGACGACCAGCTCCTTCAGAACCAGCTGCTGCTGCTCTGGTGTCATGTGATCAAACTGGGCTCCAAACTCCTTCACCCTGAAAGTGATACGTGAGTAATGTGTATAAGTTATGAGGACCTAACATTTAGGGGACATAACATTATGAGGACCTAATACCTACATTATGAGGACCTAATACCTACATTATGAGAACCTAATACCTACATTATGAGGATCTAATACCTACATTATGAGGATCTAATACCTATACCTACATTATAAGGATCTAATACCTACATTATAAGGATCTAATACCTACATTATGAGGAACTAATACCTACATTATGAGGTCCTAATACCTACATTATGAGAACCTAATACCTACATTATGAGGTCCTAATACCTACATTACGAGAGCCTAATACCTAACTTTGTGAGGACCTGACACACTAAGGTCATAATCCCAAGTAGTAACCACTTACACAGCTTGGTAAGAGTCACAGCTGAGGTTCTTGGTGCTGAGGCAGTGCAGAAACCCTCCTGATGCAGACGACAGAAACGGTCTCAGATGCCCAGAGAACCACTTCCTGATGACAACACTGTCTCTCAGCTGATCCTCAGTCAGTCTGTTGACCCTGATCTCTCCAATCACATCCAGCACCTGGGATAATGCTGGGCCAATAACAGGCTCGGACTGGGTAGGAAGAGATGTGGTTGGTTACTTCATGCTTTGTCAATCCCTGACCCCATACACCCCATACTTACTTGAACTTTAACCTCAAACTAGGCCAACCCTAACCTATTCCCGGCCTTGAACAGAGTTGTTAACATGTTTTGCTCTATTGGGAAACTCTAGGCCTGAGAAATTGGTTCAGTCGACATTGGTAGGGCTAGCCGTAATGTTTTCAGAAACAGACGTACCTGGTTTGACAGCAGGCCCAGAGCCTGATCCAGAACTGCAGAAGCTTTAGTGAAGAACAGTTTCCAGGTCTCTTTGGAGTATGTGTTGTTCTCTGATAGTTTACATTTCAGCACTGTGACCAGGTTCTCGGCTGTGAGGTCTTTCAGCTGTAGGAGAGAGAAGTATTTCAGCCACTATTACTACTTCCGTTGCATGTTCACTTTTAAGCAGTGCAGCAGTTGCAGTCCCACTCCTTTCTTACGCTGCTTTAATGAAGAGGCAGAACAGTGTTGGATAGACAGGGGAGATAGGGAGGGGCTGAGTCAAAGGGCAGTGGGTCACATTAGAATCCATGCTGACTCTGACATACATGACACATGGGTGCCGTGGTCAGCGGCTGTAACCGCTGGACCAAACAAGCCACTTTCCACTGCACTTAACATAAACCACCAGTGAATGATTATAATGAATCGGAATGTTAAGTTTAGTGTTTCTCTGCGACTCGTAAATACAGAAAGCCGTAGGAAATGAGCGCCAAGCCAGTAATCTATAAGTACACACACTTGTCTGAAGACATATAAACTCATACCTGTGAGCAGGCGTATTGTTTGATGCTGAAGTCACATAGACGTCCCGTTGAGATCCCAGAGTCCAAGAGCTGTTGTAGAGATGAACTATAACACGGGTAAGACAGAAGTATCAGTGTCAAACTCACAACCAACTCTCACAATCAGGATTAGTGTGTTTCAATCATTTGGATGGCCTAGGTTTGCAAACTTCTGGGAAGTTTCCCAAAATACCCAGTTTTTCAGAAAAACTGGTTGGAAGATTCCAGATAACTTGATTATTTCCTACTTATTCTTGAAATCTTCCAACCAGGATAAAAATATATATATATATGAATTTTGGGACAATTCAAGAATTGTGCAACTCTAGTCTGGTCTAAATAATGTATTCCTGTACCTGTCAACTCTGGCACAGACTCTTGTTGCTGAGAGAGATAAAAAAAAGAATACAGAACATTTGATATTGGATTAAATGTGCAGTTCTGGGATTAAGATTGGGGTAGGGTACAGTATCAAGTTGTTGTTTACTAAACTTCATTTACCATTGTGCGATGACACTGGACACTGGAAATCAAGAGACACAAAATAACCATTAAGGAATGTCTCTGAGAAGATTCACACGGTTGTCCATTCCCCGTATTTACAGTTCAGGGTAATATAAGAAGCATAAAGAACAATGTTCTTTCACAATCTTGAACCGTTATAATGAGACATGAACTGACTGACCTGTTGGTTAACTGGTACCAGAGCACAATCTGTTCACATCAAAACAAAATACATAGAGATTAAATTAAGTTTAAAAAATGAATCCAATTATATCTGGAATCTGATTCGAGAAACAGACAGAGTTCCTGACTCACCCATTGGTGCAGATTCTGTGAGGTCATAAACACTGGCCCAGATGAGTGGCTCCATCTCTTGAGGCAACGCTGACATGGCTTGGTACAGCCTCACAAAACTGTGGAAAGCCAACACAAAGACAATGTCATTTAAAAGATTGGTCTCTTTAATCCTTTTACACGAACATAGACAATATTTATGCAGTCACTAGATCCACATTTCATTGGTCGTCTAATCAACCTATTGTCTCAAGTTTGACTTACATGGTCTGGTAGACCGAGCAGCCGACTGGAGTCTGGGGAGAGGATAGAAGTTAACATCACCATATTGAAGCAAGACTACAATGTTTTTTCAGTTAACTCAAAGACAGCTTTACAAGTTGGTTTACTAATAATCTTTGGGATCATTACCACCACAGACAGCCTGGAGAGGTGGTACAGGAACTCAGGGAGTTTCCTCTCCTTTGGTGACTTAGACAGGTAGTCAAACACTGTGTTGATGATGACAGCTTTCTCTGGAAGACCAGGACGAGGTGATAGCACCAGTTCTGCAGTTTGCTTTGGAGAGAAAACCTCCAAGGCTGACAACTGGAAGGAGAGGTGGAAAGAGAGAGATTGTAATGTTCAAAACACCTCCTCCAACATCAGAAACTGACATTTTAACCTGGGTGAACTGATGTGCCAAAACATTTCTGATATACAGACTTAACTAGAATACTTTACAACTAATTTATTGTGTCCTCAATAAAATCTATGTATGTATAAACAAAGTGGCGTAGTCGGCAGAAAGTGAGACCTACAGGAGAGAAGTCTGTGTTGAGTTCCAACAGGTCGCTGAAGGACAGCAGGACTGAAAACCGCCCCAAATTCTTCTGCAGCCAGTCCACACTGCTGTTAGAGTTGGACACACAGCCAGAGTCTGGAGGGAGGAGACCAATTGGTTAAGGTCAAAGATGAAATGAAGTTGAGGAACAGTTTGCTGCTTTTACTCTAGTTGCTATCTTCCGTACCTGAGGAGTTTTTGGTCAGGAAGGGGTGGATGAAGTATTTGACCACCAGCTCTTGTCTCATCTGGTCCATTTGGTCGAATTGATTGCTGAACTCCCTCAGTCTGTGAGAAATGAAATATAAATCATTAAGCCTCTAGATACGAGGTCCGCACGGGACCTCTACTGGGAGCATCTTCCTAGAAATTTTGCTCCACGTTTGAACGGTTTCAGCAGGACTCGATAGAAGTGAAGAGGACGACTGCGACAGAATCTGCTCAGAATGACTGGAGAAAATGAATTGATAGCAATGATGACCTTTTCTTCTACACAGAAGGTCATGCACATTTATTGCCTAAAGATCTTCCCTGATGTTTTTCTGACCTTTCCAATACCTTTCTGCTGCATTTCCAACACTTTAAACCATACTTCCTTCTGACTGAAATTTGGCATTACCCAATTTGACATATCATATGTGTTATTTAGTGCTTTCATTGAGGTAAAGGCAATAAGGCACACTTCTAATGTTTCATCAAATACTTTTTTGACATGTGTTTCAGATACCCCTAGATGTTCTTAAATAGAGAATTGAAAAAGCTTGATGGTCCATTTCTTTACTATCTTAAAACAAATGATGTCATTGAGAAAACGCTTTGTTTCTAGAGGGATAACCCTCTGGGCGCGACGTCCTTAATGGCGGGGAAACCCCTGACCCCAACCCATGATTTCTCCCCTTGTGTTTGACCTAGAAATATCCAGGAAATTGTATTGGATTCCTCTCAGTCAGCTGAACGCACCAATATCCGCTACTAGTAGCTGGGACAAACAGAGTCCCCTCTCGAAGGGTATTTTCAAGAGGACATCGTATATAAAATACTCTTTGATATACCACTGTCAAATGTGGTATAGCTTATGAGGACCTAAATTATGAGGACCTAAATTATGAGGACCTAGATTATGAGGACCTAAATTATGAGGACCTAAATTATGAGGACCTAAATTATGAGGACCTAAATTATGAGGACCTAGTGTTACGAGGCGGTTCTAAAACGTACATCTGTTGATACGTGTCACAGCTGAGGTTCTTGGTGCTGAGGCAGTGCAGAAACCCTCCCGATGCAGACGGCAGGAACGCTCTCAGACGCCCAGAGAACCACTTCCTGATGACCTCACTGTCTCTCAGCTGATCGTCAGTCAGCCTGTTGACCCGGATCTCTCCAATCACATCTAGCGCCTGGGATACTGCTGGGCCAATGACAGGTTTGGACTGGGGAGGAAGAAACGTGATTGGTCATTCAGAAAAAGAACAACACTGCAACCTTGCCCTTGATTACCAGAGCTAAGGAACGTTGATTTATATTCTCACCATATTGGAGAACACGTCCAGAGCTTGGTCTAAGACAGAGGTCAGTTTGGTGAGGAGAACCTTCCAGGTCTCTTTAGAGTGAGAGGAGTTGCCGGGCAGTTTACATTTCAGAAGAGACACCAGGTGTTCTGCAGTGAAGTCTTTCAGCTTTGAGAGAGAAGAACAGATGATATGGAGTCAATGAATGAATACAGGTAGAGGTTTTCTCTACCTTGGCATCTCTACAGTATCTCTTTGTCTCTCGTACACTAGAATCACAGCAATAGTGGAAGAATCTCACCGATGCACAGGCATACTCCTCCAGAGTAAAATTACAGGACACGTTCGCTGTATTTGATGACTCCAAATAACTTTGTAGTGAATCACTGTAGAAGTATCAAATAGAACAAACGGTCATATCACTGAAAACCAGAAGAGTTTTTCTAAATGGATTAAGACCAGGTAGATCTTAGATACAGGTGATCAACGTGTTACCTGGCATTTCCTTCACAGACTCTGGTATCTGCAGACGACCAGGAGGAAAAGAGAAATTCTTGTTGGTTTTAGACTCTCATGCAGCGATATATACGCTACAGTAGGTATCAAATCTGTTGTTGCTGTCAGAGAAAACACTTACCGTTCGCTGGTGTTATTGGACACTGAAAAAAAGACAGAAGATTTTTACATTACAAAGGTATCAATAATAATGGTCCTTTCATTACAGTAGTCAATTACAGTAGTTACATTACTTCATTACAGTAGTCAATTACAGTAGTTACATTATTTCATTGCAGTAGTCAATTACAGTAGTTACATTACTTCATTACAGTAGTCAATTACAGTAGTTACATTACTTCATTACAGTAGTCAATTACAGTAGTTACATTACTTAATTGCAGTAGTCAATTACAGTAGTTACATTACTTCATTACAGTAGTCAATTACAGTAGTTACATTACTTCATTACAGTAGTCAATTACAGTAGTTACATTACTTAATTACAGTAGTCAATTACAGTAGTTACATTACTTCATTACAGTAGTCAATGAAAGACATAATCATAAAAAAGAGATACATTCTCACCTTCATATTCATCGGCAAGCAATCTGTCAAAAAAAGTTAGAAAACGCATTGAAAAATAGTCAGTTGATATATTTTTTAAATAATCTTATTCATGTTAAAATAGTCAACGTGGTTAATGAAGGATGACTGACCTCCTGGAGCGGTCTGCATCAGGTTGTCTATAATGTTCTGAATGACTGGTTCCATCTCTGGAGGTACAGACGGTAAGGCCTGGTACAGACGCTCAAAGCTGAGACAGACACAGACAACAGATATGTCAAAGTGTAGTAGTGCTTTGTGGTGGTTATACAAGATCATTAAGATAAATGATCTCTTCATTGTTAGACTTCTGTTGAATCAACTTACATGGTCTTAAAGCTATCACATGGTAGCATCATCTGAAAAAGACATCAAAGGGCTTCATCAATATAACAACAAGATAAAGTATCAATATTAGTTGAGGAACAAGTTAGAACTGTTGTTTACTAATGCACAAAGTGTTACCTCTTCAGAGAGCCTGACGAAGTGGTACAGGAACTCAGGGAGTCTCCTCTCCTTTGGTGACATAGACAGGTAGTCAAACACTGTGTTGATGATGACATCTTTCCCTGGTAGACCAGGAAGAGGCAACACCACCAGCTCTGCTGTCTGCTTTGGAGAGAGAACCTCCAGGGCTGACAACTGGAAGAGAGGAGACAAGAAAGTTATCAATACTTGATAAGGACAAATATCTATGTATAATCATTGTGGCGTAGTCGGCAGAAAATGAGACGTACAGGAGAGAAGTCTGTGTTGAGTTCCAGCAGGTCCCCGAGGGACACAAGAACTGAGAATGGCCCCAAGTTCTTCTGCAGCCAGTCCACACTGCTGTTAGACCTGGACACACAGCCAGAGTCTGGAGGGAAGAGGGTTATTAACATACAGACATAAACATCAAAACACAAACATGCGAATGGTCTAAACCTATCCAAATTTCCAGGTCTACATTGTATAAAAATTTTACATGTCATCACCAACTATAAAAATACAAATAAATGAAAAAACATTGTGATAGACTTGAAACACTAACCAATCAACTATTCAAAAACAAACATCCAATCAGCTGATGATTACCTGTTGTGGGTCGTGACAGGAAGGCGACGACCAGCTCCTTCAGAACCAGCTGCTGCTGCTCTGGTGTCATGTGATCAAACTGGGCTCCAAACTCCTTCACCCTGAAAGTGATACGTGAGTAATGTGTATAAGTTATGAGGACCTAACATTTAGGGGACATAACATTATGAGGACCTAATACCTACATTATGAGGACCTAATACCTACATTATGAGAACCTAATACCTACATTATGAGGATCTAATACCTACATTATGAGGATCTAATGCCTACATTATGAGGAACTAATACCTACATTATGAGGTCCTAATACCTACATTATGAGAACCTAATACCTACATTATGAGGTCCTAATACCTACATTACGAGAGCCTAATACCTAACTTTGTGAGGACCTGATACACTAAGGTCATAAACCCAAGTAGTAACCACTTACACAGCTTGGTAAGAGTCACAACTGAGGTTCTTGGTGCTGAGGCAGTGCAGAAACCCTCCTGATGCAGACGACAGAAACGGTCTTAGATGCCCAGAGAACCACTTCCTGATGACAACACTGTCTCTCAGCTGATCCTCAGTCAGTCTGTTGACTCTGATCTCTCCAATCACATCCAGCACCTGGGATAATGCTGGGCCAATAACAGGCTCGGACTGGGTAGGAAGAGATGTGGTTGGTTACTTCATGCTTTGGCAATCCCTGAACCCATACACCCCATACTTACTTGAACTTTAACCTCAAACTAGGCCAACCCTAAACTTTTCCCGGCCTTGAACAAAGTTGGTAACATTTTTTGCTCTATTGGGAAACTCTAGGCCTGAGAAATTGGTTCAGTCGACATTGGTAGGGCTAGCCGTAATGTTTTCAGAAACTGACGTACCTGGTTTGACAGCAGGCCCAGAGCCTGATCCAGAACTGCAGAAGCTTTAGTGAAGAACAGTTTCCAGGTCTCTTTGGAGTATGTGTTGTTCTCTGATAGTTTACATTTCAGCAGTGTGACCAGGTTCTCGGCTGTGAGGTCTTTCAGCTGTAGGAGAGAGAAGTATTTCAGCCACTATTACTACTTCCGTTGCATGTTCACTTTGAAGCAGTGCAGCAGTTGCAGTCCCACTCCTTTCTTACGCCGCTTTAATGAAGAGGCAGAACAGTGTTGGATAGACAGGGGAGATAGGGAGGGGCTGAGTCAAAGGGCAGTGGGTCACATTAGAATCCATGCCGACTCTGACATACATGACACATGGGTGCCGTGGTCAGCGGCTGTAACCGCTGGACCAAACAAGCCACTTTCCACTGCACTTAACATAAACCACCAGTGAATGATTATAATGAATCGGAATGTTAAGTTTAGTGTTTCTCTGCGACTCGTAAATACAGAAAGCCGTAGGCAATGAGCGCCAAGCCAGTAATCTATAAGTACACACACTGTCTGAAGACATTTAAACCCATACCTGTGAGCAGGCGTATTGTTTGATGTTGGAGTTACATAGACGTCCCGTTGAGATCCCAGAGTCCAAGAGCTGTTGTAGAGAGGAACTATAACACGGGTAAGACAGAAGTATCAGTGTCAAACTCACAACCAACTCACAACCAATCAGGATCAGTGTGTTTCAATCATTTGGATGGCCTAGGTTTGCAAACTTCTGGGAAGTTTCCCAAAATACCCAGTTTTTTTCAGAAAAACAGGTTGGAAGATTCCAGATAACTTGATTATTTCCTACTTATTCTTGAAATCTTCCAACCAGGATACATATATATATATATATATGAATTTTGGGACAGTTCAAGAATTGTGCAACCCTAGTCTGGTCTAAATAATGTATTCCTGTACCTGTCAACTCTGGCACAGACTCTTGTTGCTGAGAGAGATTAAAAAAAGAATACAAAACATTTGATATTGGATTAAATGTGCAATTCTGGGATTAAGATTGGGGTAGGGTACAGTATCAAGTTGTTGTTTACTAAACTTCATTTACCATTGTGCGATGACACTGGACACTGGAAATCAAGAGACACAAAATAACCATTAAGGAATGTCTCTGAGAAGATTCACACGGTTGTCCATTCCCCGTATTTACAGTTCAAGGTAATATAAGAAGCATAAAGAACAATGTTCTTTCACAATCTTGAACCATTATAATGAGACATGAACTGACTGACCTGTTGGTTAACTGGTACCAGAGCACAATCTGTTCACATCAAAACAAAATACATAGAGATTAAATTAAGTTTAAAAAATGAATCCAATTATATCTGGAATCTGATTCGAGAAACAGACAGAGTTCCTGACTCACCCATTGGTGCAGATTCTGTGAGGTCATAAACACTGGCCCAGATGAGTGGCTCCATCTCTTGAGGCAACGCTGACATGGCTTGGTACAGCCTCACAAAACTGTGGAAAGCAAAAACAAAGACAATGTCATTTAAAAGATTGGTCTCTTTAATCCTTTTACACGAACATAGACAATATTTATGCAGTCACTAGATCCACATTTCATTGATCGCCTAATCAACCTATTGTCTCAAGTTTGACTTACATGGTCTGGTAGACCGAGCAGCCGACTGGAGTCTGGGGAGAGGATAGAAGTTAACATCACCATATTGAAGCAAGACTACAATGTTTTTTCAGTTAACTCAAAGACAGCTTTACAAGTTGGTTTACTAATAATCTTTGGGATCATTACCACCACAGACAGCCTGGAGAGGTGGTACAGGAACTCAGGGAGTTTCCTCTCCTTTGGTGACTTAGACAGGTAGTCAAACACTGTGTTGATGATGACAGCTTTCTCTGGAAGACCAGGACGAGGCGATAGCACCAGTTCTGCAGTTTGCTTTGGAGAGAAAACCTCCAAGGCTGACAACTGGAAGGAGAGGTGGAAAGAGAGAGATTGTAATGTTCAAAACACCTCCTCCAACATCAGAAACTGACATTTTAACCTGGGTGAACTGATGTGCCAAAACATTACTGATATACAGACTTAACTAGAATACTTTACAACCCATTTATTGTGTCCTTAATAAAATCTATGTATGTATAAACAAAGTGGCGTAGTCGGCAGAAAGTGACACGTACAGGAGAGAAGTCTGTGTTGAGTTCCAACAGGTCGCTGAAGGACAGCAGGACTGAAAACCGCCCCAAATTCTTCTGCAGCCAGTCCACACTGCTGTTAGAGTTGGACACACAGCCAGAGTCTGGAGGGAAGAGACCAATTGGTTAAGGTCAAAGAGGAAATGAAGTTGAGGAACAGTTTGCTGCTTTTACTCTAGTTGCTATCTTCCGTACCTGAGGAGTTTTTGGTCAGGAAGGGGTGGATGAAGTATTTGACCACCAGCTCTTGTCTCATCTGGTCCATTTGGTCGAATTGATTGCTGAACTCCCTCAGTCTGTGAGAAATGAAATATAAATCATTAAGCCTCTAGATACGAGGTCCGCACGGGACCTCTACCGGGGAGCATCTTCCTAGAAATTTTGCTCCACGTTTGAACGATTTGAGCAGGACTCGATAGAAGTGAAGAGGATGACTGCGACAGAATCTGCTCAGAATGACTGGAGAAAATGAATTGATAGCAATGATGACCTTTTCTTCTACACAGAAGGTCATGCACATTTATTGCCTAAAGATCTTCCCTGATGTTTTTCTGACATTTCCAATACCTTTCTGCTGCATTTCCAACACTTTAAACCGTACTTCCTTCTGACTGAAAATTGGCATTACCCAATTTGACATATCATATGTGTTATTTAGTGCTTTCATTGAGGTAATAGCAATAAGGCACACTTCTAATGTTTCATCAAATACTTTTTTTGACATGTGTTTCAGATACCCCTAGATGTTCTTAAATAGAGAATTGAAAAGCTTGATGGTCCATTTATTTACTATCTTAAAACAAAGGATGTCTTTGAGAAAACGCTTAGTTTCTGGAGGGTTAACCCTCTGGGCGCGACGTCCTTAATGGCGGGGAAACCCCTGACCCCAACCCATGATTTCTCCCCCCTTGTGTTTGACCTAGAAATATCCAGGGAATTGTATTGGATTCCTCTCAGTCAGCTGAACGCACCAATATCCGCTACTAGTAGCTGGGACAAACAGAGTCCCCTCTCGAAGGGTATTTTCAAGATGACATCGTATATAAAATACTCTTTGATATACCACTGTCAAATGTGGTATAGCTTATGAGGACCTAAATTATGAGGACCTAGTGTTACGAGGCGGTTTTAAAACGTACATCTGTTGATACGTGTCACAGCTGAGGTTCTTGGTGCTGAGGCAGTGCAGAAACCCTCCTGATGCAGACGGCAGGAACGCTCTCAGACGCCCAGAGAACCACTTCCTGATGACATCACTGTCTCTCAGCTGATCGTCAGTCAGCCTGTTGACCCGGATCTCTCCAATCACATCCAGCGCCTGGGATACTGCTGGGCCAATGACAGGTTTGGACTGGGGAGGAAGAAACGTGATTGGTCATTCAGAAAAAGAACAACACTGCAACCTTGCCCTTGATTACCAGAGCTAAGGAACGTTGATTTATATTCTCACCATATTGGAGAACATATCCAGAGCTTGGTCTAAGACAGAGGTCAGTTTGGTGAGGAGAACCTTCCAGGTCTCTTTAGAGTGAGAGGAGTTGCCGGGCAGTTTACATTTCAGAAGAGACACCAGGTGTTCTGCAGTGAAGTCTTTCAGCTTGGAGAGAGAAGAACAGATGATATGGAGTCAATGAATGAATACAGGTAGAGGTTTTCTCTACCTTGGTATCTCTACAGTATCTCTTTGTCTCTCGTACACTAGAATCACAGCAATAGTGAAAGAATCTCACCGATGCACAGGCATACTCCTCCAGAGTAAAATTACAGGACACGTTCGCTGTATTTGATGACTCCAAATAACTTTGTAGTGAATCACTGTAGAAGTATCAAATAGAACAAACGGTCATATCACTGAAAACCAGAAGAGTTTTCTAAATGGATTAAGACCAGGTAGATCTTAGATACAGGTGATAAACTTGTTACCTGGCATTTCCTTCACAGACTCTGGTATCTGCAGATGACCAGGAGAAAAAGAGAAATACTTGTTAGTTTTAGACTCTCATGCAGCAATATATACGGTACAGTAGGTATCAAATCTGTTGTTGCTGTTAGAGAAAACACTTACCGTTCGCTGGTGTTATTGGACACTGAAAAAAGACAGAAGATTTTACATTACAAAGGTATCAATAATAATGGGCCTTTCATTACAGTAGTCAATTACAGTAGTTACATTACTTCATTACAGTAGTCAATTACAGTAGTTACATTACTTCATTACAGTAGTCAATTACAGTAGTTACATTAATTAATTGCAGTAGTCAATTACAGTAGTTACATTACTTCATTACAGTAGTCAATTACAGTAGTTACATTACTTAATTGCAGTAGTCAATTACAGTAGTTACATTACTTCATTACAGTAGTCAATTACAGTAGTTACATTACTTCATTACAGTAGTCAATTACAGTAGTTACATTACTTCATTACAGTAGTCAATTACAGTAGTTACATTACTTCATTACAGTAGTCAATGAAAGACATAATCATAAAAAAGAGACATTCTCACCTTCATATTCATCGGCAAGCAATCTGTCAAACAAAGTTAGAAAACACATTGAAAAATAGTCAGTTGATATATTTTTTAAATAATCTTATTCATGTTAAAATAGTCAACGTGGTTAATGAAGGATGACTGACCTTCTGGAGAGGTCTGCATCAGGTTGTCTATAATGTTCTGAATGACTGGTTCCATCTCTGGAGGTACAGACGGTAAGGCCTGGTACAGACGCTCAAAGCTGAGACAGACACAGACAACAGATATGTCAAAGTGTAGTAGTGCTTTGTGGTGGTTATACAAGATCATTAAGATAAATGATCTCTTCATTGTTAGACTTCTGTTGAATCAACTTACATGGTCTTAAAGCTATCACATGGTAGCATCATCTGAAAAATACATCAAAGGGCTTCATCAATATAACAATAAGATAAAGTATCAATATCAGTTGAGGAACAAGTTAAAACTTTTGTTTACTAATGCACAAAGTGTTACCTCTTCAGACAGCCTTATGAGGTGGTACAGGAACTCAGGGAGTCTCCTCTCCTTTGGTGACTCAGTCAGGTAGTCAAACACTGTGTTGATGATGACATCTTTCCCTGGAAGACCAGGAAGAGGCAACACCACCAGCTCTGCTGTCTGCTTTGGAGAGAGAACCTCCAGGGCTGACAACTGGAAGAGAGGAGACAAGAAAGTTATCAATACTTGATAAGGACAAATATCTATGTATAATCATTGTGGCGTAGTCGGCAGAAAATGAGACGTACAGGAGAGAAGTCTGTGTTGAGTTCCAGCAGGTCCCCGAGGGACACAAGAACTGAGAATGGCCCCAAGTTCTTCTGCAGCCAGTCCACACTGCTGTTAGACCTGGACAGACAGCCAGAGTCTGGAGCGAGGAGACCAATTGGTTAAGGTCAAAGATTAAATGAAGTTGAGGAACAGTTTGCTGCTTTTACTCTAGTTGCTATCTTCCATACCTGAGGAGTTTCTGGTCAGGAACGGATGGATTAAGTTTTTGACCACCAGCTCTTGTCTCATCTGGTCCATTTGGTCGAATTGATTGCTGAACTCCCTCAGTCTGTGAAAAACAAAAGAGCACATACTATCAGCTCTATACGAATCACATTAACCCTTTGCCGCAGTGGGCTAAATCAGGGTCACAGAGTATTTCTTGGTAGTCTAAAATAAATCTACTTTGAAACAGAAGTATTTGCCTCACACACGGTTATGGACTTTAAAAAAAGTACTATGTCAGACATAGAGTTGAAATGTATTACATGTTGATGTTTCATCCCAATTTTACAGTTTATATTAATCACAGAAAACTGAAATGTAACGAAACCTTTTGACATAGAAACACTGCATTTTCTGCATTTTTTTATTTTATTTTTATTAATTTAGGATAAATATTAATAGCATTCAACCCATGAGCCCAATAGAGTGCTATTTGGTCATTTGACTGCAGGAAAGGGCTACATGTCATGCATTAATATCAATCTGTTAAGGGATACTTCAGGATTTTGGCAATGAGGCCCTGTATCTGCTTCCCCAGAGTCAGATGAACTTGTGGACACCCTTTTTATGTCTCTGTGTCCGGTATGAAAGAAGTTAGACGTAGTTTCGCCAGCCAACGCTAACTAGAGTTAGCACCATGACTGGAAGTCTATGGGTATCTGCATAAACTTCCAGTCATTGACGCTAATGCTAGTTAGCAATTGCCTTAACTGCACGCAGAGACATAAAAATGGTATCCAAGAGTTCATCTGCCTCTGGGGAAGTAGATAAATGGTTTCCCAAAGTATCCCTTTAACCATACGTACATCTGTTGATATGTGTCACAGCTGAGGTTTTTGGTGCTGAGACAGTGAAGAAACTTCCTTCAAACTGCACGCAGAGACATAAAAATGGTATCCAAGAGTTCATCTGCCTCTGGGGAAGTAGATAAATGGTTTCCCAAAGTATCCCTTTAACCATACGTACATCTGTTGATATGTGTCACAGCTGAGGTTCTTGGTGCTGAGACAGTGAAGAAACCCTCCCGATGCAGATGGCAGGAACGCTCTCAGACGGCCAGAGAACCACTTCCTGATGACATCACTGTCTCTCAGCTGATCGTCAGTCAGCCTGTTGACCCGGATCTCTCCAATCACATCTAGCACCTGGGATACTGCTGGGCCAATGACAGGTTTGGACTGGGGAGGAAGAGATTGGTCATTCAATAACAGAACAACAGGGCCACGTTCAGTTGCAAAACACTCTCGGACGGTGCAGATAGAAAACCATGAATAGAACCGCCGTGATTCCTACATAGCATATTCTTATGTGAACTTTCCAAAGCATTGCATCCTGCTGAACGCGCCCCACACATCTAAGGAACGCTGATCTACTGTATGTTCTCACCACATTGGAGAACACGTCCAGAGCTTGGTCTAAGACAGAGGTCAGTTTGGTGAGGAGAACCTTCCAGGTCTCTTTAGAGTGAGAGGAGTTGCCGGGCAGTATACATTTCAGAAGAGACACCAGGTGTTCTGCAGTGAAGTCTTTCAGCTTTGAGAGAGAAGAACAGATGATATGGAGTCAATGAATGAATACAGGTAGAGGTTTTCTCTACCTTGGTATCTCTACAGTATCTCTTTGTCTCTCGTACACTAGAATCACAGCAATAGTGAAAGAATCTCACGGATGCACAGGCATACTCCTCCACAGGGCTCACATTATTAATTACTTAACAAACCAGATCAGCACAATGATATCTATTGGTCCAAGATGAAATTGTCGTTTTAACTTCAGAAGCAACTTATTACCTCTGAACAAGCATACTGTTCCAAGCTGAAATTGCATAGAACTTCTGTCATATTCCCCATGTGCAGGTGGTGTTGTAGTGGAAAGCTGTGGAGAATTGAAAAGACAGAATTAGCAAAGAGGTATGTACTAGGGTTGAATGGCGGGAACCCAGTTACAGAGATGTACCGCGCAAAACCCCTCCGTTTTCCAGGGATAAATAACTGCAAGAAACCGGTAAATTATAATAAATTATTTACAGTATATGAACAGCATGGCGTGCAATGGAACTGTTAAATTATGTGTGTCTATATGTGATGTCTAAATCTGTCTCTCTACAGCCTCTGCATGATGACTCATCAACGCTCAGGGTGGGGACAGACGGCCAGTCTCAGGGTGGTAACAGACGGCCCGTCTCAGGGTGGGGACAGACGGGTGGGGACAGACGGCCCATCTCAGGGTGGGGACAGACGGGTGGGGACAGACGGGTGGGGACAGATGGCCCGTCTCAGGGTGGGGACAGACGGCTCGTCTCAGGGTGGGGACAGACGGCTCGTCTCAGGTGGGGACAGACGGCCGTCTCAGCAGTTCTCAATGCATGTAGATCTGTCATCTCATCATGGTAGCTTTTCTTCTTGTGACAGGTAGGCCTACATCTGCTGAGGCATAGCCAATGCTACAGTAACATAAAGACTGAATATTATCCGACTAGCTATAATGTTAGCTAAGCATTAGCACACCTAGCATTAGCACGTTAGCACTAGAACAATAGCACCTAGCTAATAGCACCTAGCTAATAGCACCTAGCTAATAGCACCTAGCTAATAGCACCTAACTAATAACACCTAGCTAATAACACCTAGCTAATAGCACCTAGCTAATAGCACCTAGCTAATAGCACCTAGCATTAGCACGTTAGCACTAGAACAATAACACCTAGCTAATAGCACCTAGCTAATAGCACCTAGCTAATAGCACCTAGCATAAATGTAATGTGATGTATCCATACCTGTTGACTCCAGCACAGACTCTGGTATCTGTGGATGGTCACAGATGAAAGAGATGAGTATGTTTCTTATCATTTATTTGTTTCAGACAAATGTACAGTATATCTGTATCTTATTACCCGATATCACTGTTAAATACAGATATGTAAATATATGCAAATAAAACTTACCATTAAATGGTGTTGATGGGCACTGAAAATGAAACAGTTATTTAAATTACAATTGTGATGTTTTGAAATTACAATATTAAGCTTTTTCTAATGGTATGTATTCAATATATGTTCTGCTTACCTGTTCATCCAATCCACAACCTGACCAAACAAACACATTTGGTAAACAACAGGGTATGATGGGAAATATTTGTGAGGATTTATTTAGACCATAAACAACATGAAGGATTGCTGAAAATATTATAAAGTGTGACTGACCTTCTGGAGCGGTCTGCATCAGGTTGTCTATGTTGGCCCAGACGACTGGCTCCATCTCTGGAGGTACAGACGATAAGGCCTGGTACAGACGCTCAAAGCTGAGACAGACACAACGGAGAAGTCAACATAATAAACCACTGCATTTCACAGAACAGAGGTTCAACATTGCTCGTGTTTCAAAGAGCCAGAGCTTCAGTTCTCCCACGTAGTCTAACTTACATGATTTTGTACGATTTGCAGGGCATCGTTATCTGAAACAAAACATGATGAAAGAGTTTATTTATAATGGTGAAAAGGTGTTTTCAGGTTGTCGTATCCTGCCTCAGAATGTTGGGTCGCATTGTTAGGCTAGCTCATTGTTGAGCAGTAGAGATGTGTTACCTCCGCAGACAGCCTTATGAGGTGGTACAGAAACTCAGGGAGTCTCCTCTCCTTCGGTGACTCAGTCAGGTAGTCAAACACTGTGTTGATGATGACATCTTTCCCTGGAAGACCAGGAAGAGGCAACACCACCAGCTCTGCTGTCTGCTTTGGAGAGAGAACCTCCAGGGCTGACAACTGGAAGGAAGTGACAAGAAGGTTATTAAACATTAGATTCAGATACTCTATCATATGTTAGAAACATAACAATTGTTGATATGGTGACTCAATACAATCACTGAATACATAATAATCCAAATATCTATGTGCTGTATAAACATGGACCGCATAGTGAAGGAAAAGCAGCCAACTAGTGCTCCTTCAAGACTGTTGAAAAAGCATTCCAGGTGAAGCTGGTTGAGAGAATGCCAAGAGTGTGCAAAACTGTCATCAAGGCAAAGGGTGGCTATTTGAAGAATCTCAAATCTAAAATATATTTGGATTTGTTTAACACTTTTTTGGTTACTACATGATTCCATATGTGTTATTTAATAGCTGTGATGTCTTCACTATTATTCTACAATGTTGAAAACAGTAAAAACAATAAAGAAAAACCCTTGAATGAGTAGGCGTGTCCAAACGTTTGACCGGTAGTGTATATACAGCATAAACATGGTGGTGCAGTCAGCCGACATTGAAACGTGACTCTCATACTTACAGCAGAGAAATTACCATTCAGACCATAGAAATCCCTCAGAGGAGCGAATGCAGAGAATCCACCAAAGTTCTTGATCAGCCAGTCTGCACTGCTACTGGCTGAAGAGATGCACTGTGGGTCTGAGGATGGAAACGGTGAAGGGATATCAGTATTTTTGGCGGGTTATAATGATTTCTGTTTGGTTAATAGTAATAATCAATATGCAGCGGGACTGCGACTGCTGAAGATCACATGACAAGAGTCTGAAGCTTGCCACCATAGAGTTGTATAGAGATCGCATCATTGTATCTGTGAGCGCACGGGCAGCGCCATTGAGGCCATCTCCATTTTGAAGTAGTTAATTTTCTTCTTCTACTACTTCTATGTCTTGGTAAACAAACTGAAAGGGTTTATACTTTATTTCTATCTATTTGACCAGGTAAAGTTGACTGAGAAACACATTCAGATTTACAGCAACAACCTGGGGAATAGTTACAGGGGAGAGGAGGGGGGATGAATGAACCAATTGGAAGCTGGGTATGATTAGGTGGCCATGATGGTATGAGAGACAGATTGGGAATTTATCCAGGACACCGGGGTTAACACCCCTACTCTTACGATAAGTGGCCTGGGATATTTTAGTGACCACAGAGAGTCAGGACACCCGTTTAACATCCCATCCAACATCCCATACGGCACCGTACACAGGGCAATGTCCCCAATCACTGCCCTGGGGCTTTGGGATATTTTCTTAGACCAGAGGAAAGAGTGCCTCCTACTGGCCTTCCAACACCACTTCCAGCAGCATCTGGTCTCCCATCCAGGGACCAACCAAGACCAACCCTGCTTAGTTTCAGTGGCAAGCCAGCAGTGGGATGCAGGGTGTGTTGTTTGAACAGGTATAAAGCCAAGGTTGGCAATGTATTGCCACCTGCAGTTATGGAATGTCTATGTGATCCTTCCTTAACCTATAGGATGTCCCACCCAGTTGACTACTTCAAAATGGTGAAAGTTGTCAACGTTGCTGCCCATGCTAAAACTGGATTATGGGCAATAGAGTCCTCTATACAACTCTATGCTTGCCACATGTAACTGAGGAAGTGATATGTCCCAACTTATATTTAAGCAATAAGTTACGGGGGGGTGTGGTATATGGCCAATATACCACGGCTAAGGGCTGTTCTTAGGCACAACGCATCGCGGAGTGCCTGGATACAGCCATTAACCGTGGTATATTAGCCATATACCACAAACCCCGGAGGTGCCTTATTGCTATTATAAACTGGTTACCAACGTAATTAGAGCAGTAAAAATAAACGGTTTTGTCACACCCATGGTGTACGGTCTGATATACCACGGCTTTCAGCCAATCAGCATTCAGGGCTTGAACCACCCAGTTTATAGTACAACGTCGTATCCAATATGCCCGGAGGAACTGATCCATCAGAACTCTTACCTGAGGAGTTGTGATTCAGTAGGAAGGGCAACAGGAACTGTTTGTAGATCACGTGACCGTGCATTTCGTACATCTGCTCGTCCTCCTGGTCCATCCGCTTCAAGTGTTCACTCAGCTCCTCCACACTGTGGAGCCAGAGATATATTATTATTAGGAACGGGATCAAAGTGAAAGTTATGAAACTGGAGGAAATTTACTGGACAAACACCCAACCGGGTAGCCGAGTTGAGGGAAGAACAGAGACTGAAGGAAGGAAAGACCCTCCTTTCACTTGGATTCATGCACATGTGAGAGATGTCATGGGGCAAGATTTCCGTCACAGTACAGCATCTTTGTCAGGGTATCAAATATATATGCCTTTATGTATCTCTTTTTTCATTCATACTCACAGGGCTTGGTAGATGTATTAGTGTTAGGTTAGGTTAGGTTTAGTGTTACTCACAGGGCTTGGTAGATGTATTAGTGTTAGGTTAGGTTTAGTGTTACTCACAGGGCTTGGTAGATGTATTAGTGTTAGGTTAGGTTTAGTGTTACTCACAGGGCTTGGTAGATGTATTAGTGTTAGGTTAGGTTTAGTGTTACTCACAGGGCTTGGTAGATGTATTAGTGTTAGGTTAGGTTCGGTTTAGTGTTGTTACTCACAGGGCTTGGTAGATGTATTAGTGTTAGGTTAGGTTTAGTGTTACTCACAGGGCTTGGTAGATGTATTAGTGTTAGGTTAGGTTCGGTTTAGTGTTGTTACTCACAGGGCTTGGTAGATGTATTAGTGTTAGGTTAGGTTCGGTTTAGTGTTACTCACAGGGCTTGGTAGATGTATTAGTGTTAGGTTAGGTTTGGTTTGGTTAGGTTAGGTTTAGTGTTACTCACAGGGCTTGGTAGACGGGGCAGGTGAAGTTCTTGGTGCTGAGGCAGGAGAGGAGGCTGGGGGGGACGGAGGGAAGCAGGGGCTTCAGTTTGATCTGGAACCAGAGCCTGATGAAGTCTGGGTCGTTGAGATTCTCCTGGGTCAGAGCCGGGGAGTCTGCCTGGCCAAACACCTCCTGGAAGTGGTGCGCCACCTCACTGAAGTTCTGTATGGGGAAGATAAAATATGAAACGTTGTCTAATTCATTTAGTGAAATCAGCAGCACAACTCCACAGTGTACATTCATGAATTATTATACATGGATACATATTAATGGTAAATTACCATTTAAGTTATAATTCATTCCACACTTAACATTCTGTCAAAAAAAAAATGTTAAGACCTAAAATATGATCTAATGTCCAAATAAGTCCCCTAATGATTGGTTGAGGCTTACCGCGGTGGAGAACCTCTGGACCAATGAGTTGAGCCGCCCCGTCAGCTCCATGACCAGACGCATAATGGTCTCCTCGGACGTCGTCAAGTTGCTACGGGCAACGCAGTGCAGGACGCGCGCCACTTTCTCCACAGCATTGGTCAACTAGAGCAAGAGAGAGAGAGAGAGAGAGAGACACATGGAAATATTATATTATTCTCAAAACTATTGTTGCAATTGTTGTAATTGCTGTTAATATTACTACCACTATTAACGTTATCCTTATTATTCCATTATTAATGTCTTATTTGACCATCGTTGATAGATTAGATAGATGATTAGATGAGTTTATTAGTCACATAGACAGGGTAGCAGATGTAATCGTAGGGTACAGTGAAATTCTTATACTCCGAGCTCCAACAGTGCAGGTCAAAAATGTTTCACTTTGACAATGTAAGTGTTTTTCACTTTCCACGTCAACGAAGTATATTGAATTGAAAAGAAATTGAATTTCATTGAAAGAGATCACACGAAAACGAGATGTTGAGAGGTTGTCATGACATGCAGTCACCAGTAGGTGTCTCTGTACTCCTCTAGTTCTATCTATATCAGTCAGAGGCCAGATTAACTATTATTGAAGCGAGAATCCTCAGTATAAAACACAGCCCGTTGAAATAATATAGCAGCTATCTCCATAGCGATTTTGTCCGTGTTCCAGCATGATTTGTATAAAAAAAAAAAAAATTTAACTAGGCAAGTCAGTTAAGAACAAATTCTTATTTACAATGATTACGTTGCAGCCGCATGCCAGATCTCACAGCGTCTGGATAGGTGTTTAATGTATCAGCTAACCCCATCATATGATATAGTAATGTGATAGGTTGATGCAGGCTGTATCACATCCGGCCGTGATCGGTAGTCCAATAGGGCGGCGCACAATCGGCCCACCGTCGTCGTCCGGGTTTGACCTGGGTAGGCCCTCATTGTAAGTAAGAATTTGTTCTTAACTGATTTGCCTAGTTAAATAAAGGTTCAATAATATATATATATATATATATATATATATATATATACAGTGGGGAAAAAAAGTATTTAGTCAGCCACCAATTGTGCAAGTTCTCTCACTTAAAAAGATGAGAGAGGCCTGTGATTTTCATCATAGGTACACTTCAACTATGACAGACAAAATGAGGAAAAAATCCAGAAAATCACATTGTAGGATTTTTATGAATTTATTTGCAAATTATGGTGGAAAATAAGTATTTGGTCACATACAAACAAGCAAGATTTCTGGCTCTCACAGACCTGTAACTTCTTCTTTAAGAGGCTCCTCTGTCCTCCACTCATTACCTGTATTAATGGCACCTGTTTGAACTTGTTATCAGTATAAAAGACACCTGTCCACAACCTCAAACAGTCACACTCCAAACTCCACGATGGCCAAGACCAAAGAGCTGTCAAAGGACACCAGAAACAAAATTGTAGACCTGCACTAGGTTGGGAAGACTGAATCTGCAATAGGTAAGCAGCTTGGTTTGAAGAAATCAACTGTGGGAGCAATTATTAGGAAATGGAAGACATACAAGACCACTGATAATCTTCCTTGATCTGGGGCTCCACGCAAGATCTCACCCCGTGGGGTCAAAATGATCACAAGAACGGTGAGCAAAAATCCCAGAACCACACGGGGACCTAGTGAATGACCTGCAGAGAGCTGGGACCAAAGTAACAAAGCCTACCATCAGTAACACACTACGCCGCCAGGGACTCAAATCCTGCAGTGCCAGACGTGTCCCCCTGCTTAAGCCAGTACATGTTCAGGCCCGTCTAAAGTTTGCTAGAGAGCATTTGGATGATCCAGATGAGGATTGGGAGAATGTCAGATGAAACCAAAATAGAACTTTTTGGTAAAAACTCAACTCGTCGTGTTTGGAGGACAAAGAATGCTGAGTTGCATCCAAAGAACACCATACCTACTGTGAAGCATGGGGGTGGAAACATCATGCTTTGGGGCTGTTTTTCTGCAAAGGGACCAGGACGACTGATCCGTGTAAAGGAAAGAATGAATGGGGCCATGTATCGTGAGATTTTGAGTGAAAACCTCCTTCCATCAGCAAGGGCATTGAAGATGAAACGTGGCTGGGTCTTTCAGCATGACAATGATCCCAAACACACCGCCCGAACGAAGGAGTGGCCGTAAGAAGCATTTCAAGGTCCTGGAGTGGCCTAGCCAGTCTCCAGATCTCAACCCCATAGAAAATCTTTGAAAGTCCGTGTTGCCCAGCGACAGCCCCAAAACATCACTGCTCTAGAGGAGATCTGCATGGAGGAATGGGCCAAAATACCAGCAACAGTGTGTGAAAACCTTGTGAAGACTTACAGAAAACATTTGACCTCTGTCATTGCCAACAAAGGGTATATAACAAAGTATTGAGATAAACTTTTGTTATTGACCAAATACTTATTTTCCACCATAATTTGCAAATAAATTCATAAAAAATCCTACAATGTGATTTTCTGGATTTTTTTCCCTCATTTTGTCTGCCATAGTTGAAGTGTACCTATGATGAAAATTACAGGACTCTCTCATCTTTTTAAGTGAGAGAACTTGCACAATTGGTGGCTGACTAAATACTTTTTTTCCCCACTGTATATATAAAGATGCAATGCAACGCCTGCAATGTAGTCGGCCTGGAAAGCAACCGACGTGAACTATAGATGGCTGTAGCTGCTCACCCCACATGACCTCTCCTCTAGGGTGATGCTACATAGGTCAAGGGGCATAGTGTCATGATATATAGATGGCTGTAGCTACTCACCCCACATGACCTCTCCTCTAGGGTGATGCTACATAGGTCAAGGGGCATAGTGTCATGAACTATAGATGGCTGTAGCTACTCACCCCACATGACCTCTCCTCTAGGGTGATGCTACATAGGTCAAGGGGCATAGTGTCATGATATATAGATGGCTGTGGCTACTCACCCCACATGACCTCTCCTCTAGGGTGATGCTACATATGTCTTGGGGCATAGTGTCATTGTCCATGCTGTCCATGTTTGAGTTCAGGAAGCTACGCAGACAGAGACATAGTAGAGCCAATTAACATAGAACACAACACAGATCGTCAGTAACGGTCAGTAAATATCATGATCAGTGACTTTCTTGCATCAGCTATAGTACTATGTTTGGTACTAGCTACATCTGGGAGTACAGTACTATGTTTGACATTTTTGGTACTAGCTGCATCTGGGAGTATGGTACTATGTTTGGTACTAGCTACATCTGGGAGTATGGTACTATGTTGGACATGTTTGGTTCTAGCTACATCTGGGAGTATGGTACTATGTTGGACATGTTTGGTTCTAGCTACATCTGGGAGTATGGTACTATGTTTGGTACTAGCTACATCTGTGAGTACGGTACTATGTCTGGTACTAGCTACATCTGGGATGGTACTAGCTACATCTGGGAGTATGGTACTATGTCTGGTACTAGCTACATCTGGGAGTATGGTACTATGTTGGACATGTTTGGTTCTAGCTACATCTGGGAGTATGGTACTATGTTGGACATGTTTGGTTCTAGCTACATCTGGGAGTATGGTACTATGTTTGGTACTAGCTACATCTGGGAGTATGGTACTTTGTTGGACATGTTTGGTACTAGCTGCATCTGGGAGTATGGTACTATGTTTGGTGCTAGCTATATCTGGGAGTATGGTACTATGT
The DNA here is from genome assembly GCA_030435695.1 of Brachymystax lenok tsinlingensis. NCBI lineage: Eukaryota > Metazoa > Chordata > Actinopteri > Salmoniformes > Salmonidae > Brachymystax > Brachymystax lenok. Next base: position 40,550,053 of record CM059812.1, read on the forward strand.
TTGGTACTAGCTACATCTGGGAGTATGGTACTATGTTGGACATGTTTGGTTCTAGCTACATCTGGGAGTATGGTACTGTGTTGGACATGTTTGGTTCTAGCTACATCTGGGAGTATGGTACTATGTTTGGTACTAGCTACATCTGGGAGTATGGTACTATGTTGGACATGTTTGGTTCTAGCTACATCTGGGAGTATGGTACTGTGTTGGACATGTTTGGTTCTAGCTACATCTGGGAGTATGGTACTATGTTTGGTACTAGCTACATCTGTCAGTATGGTACTATGTTTGGTACTAGCTACATCTGGGAGTATGGTACTATGTTGGACATGTTTGGTACTAGCTACATCTGTGAGTATGGTACTATGTTGGACATGTTTGGTACTAGTTACATCTGGGAGTATGGTACTATGTTTGGTACTAGCTACATCTGGGAGTATGGTACTATGTTTGGTACTAGCTACATCTGTCAGTATGGTACTATGTTGGACATGTTTGGTTCTAGCTACATCTGGGAGTATGGTACTATGTTGGACATGTTTGGTTCTAGCTACATCTGGGAGTATGGTACTATGTTTGGTACTAGCTACATCTGGGAGTATGGTACTTTGTTGGACATGTTTGGTACTAGCTGCATCTGGGAGTATGGTACTATGTTTGGTGCTAGCTATATCTGGGAGTATGGTACTATGTTTGGTTCTAGCTACATCTGGGAGTATGGTACTGTGTTGGACATGTTTGGTTCTAGCTACATCTGGAAGTATGGTACTATGTTTGGTACTAGCTACATCTGGGAGTATGGTACTATGTTGGACATGTTTGGTTCTAGCTACATCTGGGAGTATGGTACTGTGTTGGACATGTTTGGTTCTAGCTACATCTGGGAGTATGGTACTATGTTTGGTACTAGCTACATCTGTCAGTATGGTACTATGTTTGGTACTAGCTACATCTGGGAGTATGGTACTATGTTGGACATGTTTGGTTCTAGCTACATCTGTGAGTATGGTACTATGTTGGACATGTTTGGTACTAGTTACATCTGGGAGTATGGTACTATGTTTGGTACTAGCTACATCTGGGAGTATGGTACTATGTTTGGTACTAGCTACATCTGTCAGTATGGTACTATGTTTGGTACTAGCTACATCTGGGATGGTACTAGCTACATCTGGGAGTACGGTACTATGTCTGGTACTAGCTACATCTGGGATGGTACTAGCTACATCTGGGAGTACGGTACTATGTTTGGTACTAGCTACATCTGGGAGTATGGTACTATGTTTGGTACTAGCTACATCTGGGAGTATGGTACTATGTTGGACATGTTTGGTACTAGCTACATCTGGGAGTACGGTACTATGTTTGGTACTAGCTACATCTGGGAGTATGGTACTATGTTTGGTACTAGCTACATCTGGGAGTATGGTACTATGTCTGGTACTAGCTACATCTGGGATGGTACTAGCTACATCTGGGAGTACGGTACTATGTCTGGTACTAGCTACATCTGGGATGGTACTAGCTACATCTGGGAGTACGGTACTATGTTTGGTACTAGCTACATCTGGGAGTATGGTACTATGTTTGGTACTAGCTACATCTGGGAGTATGGTACTATGTTTGGTACTAGCTACATCTGGGAGTATAGTACTATGTTTGGTACTAGCTACATCTGGGAGTATGGTACTATGTCTGGTACTAGCTACATCTGGGATGGTACTAGCTACATCTGGGAGTACGGTACTATGTCTGGTACTAGCTACATCTGGGATGGTACTAGCTACATCTGGGAGTACGGTACTATGTTTGGTACTAGCTACATCTGGGAGTATGGTACTATGTTTGGTACTAGCTACATCTGGGAGTATGGTACTATGTTTGGTACTAGCTACATCTGGGAGTATGGTACTATGTTTGGTACTAGCTACATCTGGGAGTATAGTACTATGTTTGGTACTAGCTACATCTGGGAGTATGGTACTATGTTTGGTACTAGCTACATCTGTCAGTATGGTACTATGTTTGGTACTAGCTACATCTGTCAGCATGTTTGACACTATAATTGGGACTTTATTTGCCACTTAAATGTTATTTATTTAACCCTTATTTTACCAGGTAAGTTGACTGAGAACACATTCTCAATTACAGCAACACACCTGGTGAATAGTTACAGGGGAGAGGAGGAGGGGGATGAATAAGCCAATTGTAAACTGGGGATGATTAGGTGCCCGTGATGATATGAGGACTAGATTTAGTAACTACTATTATGCTTGTCTTTTGGCACTGTGTTTGAGACAACATGCATTTCCTATCTCTAGTGCTGTGTTTGTCAGTATATTCCGTGAACGTTCTACTCACAACACTCTGTGGAAGACGGCCTTGAGGCTGCCAGGTATGTGCGTCTGGTCGGGGGGCAGGACGCGGCGGAGAACAGGCACCACTACGTGGTCGTACCAGTCCTCTACGTCCAACACGTCTTCCATCCAGTCTTCTGGCTCGGCCTCCTGGGACCTGTAGTTCCCGGCCAGCTCGGCCAGAGTCCAGTTCAACACAACCTGAGTTAGAGTGGTGCTCCTGATCTCAGACAGGGCCTTCTGTGGAGGGGGAAGACAGACAGGGTTAAAGAGAGAGAGACAGGGTTTCTCTGTGGAGGGGGAAGACAGACAGGGTTAGAGAGAGAGACAGGTTCCTCTGTGGAGGGGCTGAGAGACAGGTGAGACAGACAGGGTTTGGAGACAGACAGGGTAAGAGACAGACAGATGAGACAGACAGGGTTTGGAGACAGACAGGGTAAGAGACAGGGTTAGAGAGAGACAGGTGAGACAGACAGGGTTAGAGACAGACAGGGTCAGAGAGAGACAGGGTTAGAGAGAGACAGGTGAGACAGACAGGTTAAGAGACAGACAGGGTTTAGAGACAGACAGGGATTAGAGACAGGGTTAGAGAGAGACAGGTGAGACTGACAGGGTTAGAGAGAGACAGGTGATACAGACAGGTTAAGAGACAGACAGGGTTAGAGAGAGACAGCTGAGACAGACAGGTTAAGAGACAGACAGGGATTAGAGACAGACAGGGATTAGAGACAGGGTTAGAGAGAGACAGGTGAGACTGACAGGGTTAGAGAGAGACAGGTGATACAGACAGGTTAAGAGACAGACAGGGTTAGAGAGAGAGAGGTGAGACAGACAGGGTTAGGGAGAGACAGCTGAGACAGACAGGACCTCAATAGAAGGTAGTGGGGAATGGTAAAGACAGGACCTCAATAGAAGGTAGTGAGGAATGGTAAAGACCTCAATAGAAGGTAGTGGGGAATGGTAAAGACCTCAATAGAAGGTAGTGAGGAATGGTAAAGACCTCAATAGAAGGTAGTGGGGAATGGTAAAGACCTCAATAGAAGGTAGTGGGGAATGGTAAAGACCTCAATAGAAGGTAGTGGGGAATGGTAAAGACCTCAATAGAAGGTAGTGGGGAATGGTAAAGACCTCAATAGAAGGTAGTGGGGAATGGTAAAGACAGGACCTCAATAGAAGGTAGTGGGGAATAGTAAAGACCTCAATAGAAGGTAGTGGGGAATGGTAAAGACCTCAATAGAAGGTAGTGGGGAATGGTAAAGACAGGACCTCAATAGAAGGTAGTGGGGAATAGTAAAGACCTCAATAGAAGGTAGTGGGGAATGGTAAAGACCTCAATAGAAGGTAGTGGGGAATGGTAAAGACCTCAATAGAAGGTAGTGGGGAATGGTAAAGACCTCAATAGAAGGTAGTGAGGAATGGTAAAGACCTCAATAGAAGGTAGTGGGGAATGGTAAAGACAGGACCTCAATAGAAGGCAGTGAGGAATGGTAAAGACAGGACCTCAATAGAAGGTAGTGGGGAATGGTAAAGACCTCAATAGAAGGTAGTGAGGAATGGTAAAGACAGGACCTCAATAGAAGGTAGTGGGGAATGGTAAAGACAGGACCTCAATAGAAGGTAGTGGGGAATGGTAAAGACAGGACCTCAATAGAAGGCAGTGAGGAATGGTAAAGACAGGACCTCAATAGAAGGTAGTGGGGAATGGTAAAGACCTCAATAGAAGGTAGTGAGGAATGGTAAAGACAGGACCTCAATAGAAGGTAGTGGGGAATGGTAAAGACAGGACCTCAATAGAAGGTAGTGGGGAATGGTAAAGACCTCAATAGAAGGTAGTGAGGAATGGTAAAGACCTCAATAGAAGGTAGTGGGGAATGGTAAAGACAGGACCTCAATAGAAGGTAGTGGGGAATGGTAAAGACAGGACCTCAATAGAAGGTAGTGGGGAATGGTAAAGACCTCAATAGAAGGTAGTGGGGAATGGTAAAGACCTCAATAGAAGGTAGTGAGGAATGGTAAAGACCTCAATAGAAGGTAGTGAGGAATGGTAAAGACAGGACCTCAATAGAAGGTAGTGGGGAATGGTAAAGACAGGACCTCAATAGAAGGTAGTGAGGAATGGTAAAGACAGGACCTCAATAGAAGGTAGTGGGGAATGGTAAAGACAGGACCTCAATAGAAGGTAGTGAGGAATGGTAAAGACAGGACCTCAATAGAAGGTAGTGGGGAATGGTAAAGACCTCAATAGAAGGTAGTGGGGAATGGTAAAGACCTCAATAGAAGGTAGTGGGGAATGGTAAAGACCTCAATAGAAGGTAGTGGGGAATGGTAAAGACAGGACCTCAATAGAAGGTAGTGGGGAATGGTAAAGACCTCAATAGAAGGTAGTGGGGAATGGTAAAGACCTCAATAGAAGGTAGTGGGGAATGGTAAAGACCTCAATAGAAGGTAGTGGGGAATGGTAAAGACCTCAATAGAAGGTAGTGGGGAATGGTAAAGACAGGACCTCAATAGAAGGTAGTGGGGAATGGTAAAGACCTCAATAGAAGGTAGTGGGGAATGGTAAAGACCTCAATAGAAGGTAGTGGGGAATGGTAAAGACCTCAATAGAAGGTAGTGGGGAATGGTAAAGACAGGACCTCAATAGAAGGTAGTGGGGAATGGTAAAGACCTCAATAGAAGGTAGTGGGGAATGGTAAAGACCTCAATAGAAGGTAGTGGGGAATGGTAAAGACCTCAATAGAAGGTAGTGGGGAATGGTAAAGACCTCAATAGAAGGTAGTGGGGAATAGTAAAGACCTCAATAGAAGGTAGTGGGGAATGGTAAAGACCTCAATAGAAGGTAGTGGGGAATGGTAAAGACCTCAATAGAAGGTAGTGGGGAATGGTAAAGACCTCAATAGAAGGTAGTGGGGAATGGTAAAGACCTCAATAGAAGGTAGTGGGGAATGGTAAAGACCTCAATAGAAGGTAGTGGGGAATGGTAAAGACAGGACCTCAATAGAAGGTAGTGAGGAATGGTAAAGACCTCAATAGAAGGTAGTGGGGAATGGTAAAGACAGGACCTCAATAGAAGGCAGTGAGGAATGGTAAAGACAGGACCTCAATAGAAGGTAGTGAGGAATGGTAAAGACCTCAATAGAAGGTAGTGGGGAATGGTAAAGACCTCAATAGAAGGTAGTGAGGAATGGTAAAGACCTCAATAGAAGGTAGTGAGGAATGGTAAAGACCTCAATAGAAGGTAGTGGGGAATGGTAAAGACCTCAATAGAAGGTAGTGGGGAATGGTAAAGACCTCAATAGAAGGTAGTGGGGAATGGTAAAGACCTCAATAGAAGGTAGTGGGGAATGGTAAAGACCTCAATAGAAGGTAGTGGGGAATGGTAAAGACAGGACCTCAATAGAAGGTAGTGGGGAATAGTAAAGACCTCAATAGAAGGTAGTGGGGAATGGTAAAGACCTCAATAGAAGGTAGTGGGGAATGGTAAAGACCTCAATAGAAGGTAGTGGGGAATGGTAAAGACCTCAATAGAAGGTAGTGAGGAATGGTAAAGACCTCAATAGAAGGTAGTGAGGAATGGTAAAGACAGGACCTCAATAGAAGGTAGTGGGGAATGGTAAAGACAGGACCTCAATAGAAGGTAGTGGGGAATGGTAAAGACAGGACCTCAATAGAAGGTAGTGGGGAATGGTAAAGACAGGACCTCAATAGAAGGCAGTGGGGAATGGTAAAGACCTCAATAGAAGGTAGTGGGAATGGTAAAGACCTCAATAGAAGGTAGTGGGGAATGGTAAAGACCTCAATAGAAGGTAGTGGGGAATGGTAAAGACAGGACCTCAATAGAAGGTAGTGAGGAATGGTAAAGACCTCAATAGAAGGTAGTGGGGAATGGTAAAGACCTCAATAGAAGGTAGTGAGGAATGGTAAAGACCTCAATAGAAGGTAGTGGGGAATTGTAAAGACCTCAATAGAAGGTAGTGGGGAATGGTAAAGACAGGACCTCAATAGAAGGTAGTGAGGAATGGTAAAGACAGGACCTCAATAGAAGGTAGTGGGGAATGGTAAAGACCTCAATAGAAGGTAGTGGGGAATGGTAAAGACCTCAATAGAAGGTAGTGGGGAATGGTAAAGACAGGACCTCAATAGAAGGTAGTGGGGAATGATAAAGACCTCAATAGAAGGTAGTGGGGAATGGTAAAGACCTCAATAGAAGGTAGTGAGGAATGGTAAAGACAGGACCTCAATAGAAGGTAGTGGGGAATGGTAAAGACCTCAATAGAAGGTAGTGGGGAATGGTAAAGACAGGACCTCAATAGAAGGTAGTGGGGAATGGTAAAGACCTCAATAGAAGGTAGTGGGGAATGGTAAAGACCTCAATAGAAGGTAGTGGGGAATGGTAAAGACAGGACCTCAATAGAAGGTAGTGGGGAATGGTAAAGACCTCAATAGAAGGTAGTGGGGAATGGTAAAGACCTCAATAGAAGGTAGTGAGGAATGGTAAAGACCTCAATAGAAGGTAGTGGGGAATGGTAAAGACCTCAATAGAAGGTAGTGGGGAATGGTAAAGACAGGACCTCAATAGAAGGTAGTGGGGAATGGTAAAGACCTCAATAGAAGGTAGTGGGGAATGGTAAAGACCTCAATAGAAGGTAGTGGGGAATGGTAAAGACCTCAATAGAAGGTAGTGGGGAATGGTAAAGACCTCAATAGAAGGTAGTGGGGAATGGTAAAGACAGGACCTCAATAGAAGGTAGTGGGGAATGGTAAAGACCTCAATAGAAGGTAGTGGGGAATGGTAAAGACAGGACCTCAATAGAAGGTAGTGGGGAATGGTAAAGACCTCAATAGAAGGTAGTGGGGAATGGTAAAGACAGGACCTCAATAGAAGGTAGTGGGGAATGGTAAAGACCTCAATAGAAGGTAGTGGGGAATGGTAAAGACAGGACCTCAATAGAAGGTAGTGGGGAATGGTAAAGACCTCAATAGAAGGTAGTGGGGAATGGTAAAGACAGGACCTCAATAGAAGGTAGTGGGGAATGGTAAAGACCTCAATAGAAGGTAGTGGGGAATGGTAAAGACAGGACCTCAATAGAAGGTAGTGGGGAATGGTAAAGACCTCAATAGAAGGTAGTGGGGAATGGTAAAGACAGGACCTCAATAGAAGGTAGTGGGGAATGGTAAAGACCTCAATAGAAGGTAGTGAGGAATGGTAAAGACAGGACCTCAATAGAAGGTAGTGGGGAATGGTAAAGACCTCAATAGAAGGTAGTGGGGAATGGTAAAGACCTCAATAGAAGGTAGTGAGGAATGGTAAAGACCTCAATAGAAGGTAGTGGGGAATGGTAAAGACCTCAATAGAAGGTAGTGGGGAATGGTAAAGACAGGACCTCAATAGAAGGTAGTGGGGAATGGTAAAGACCTCAATAGAAGGTAGTGGGGAATGGTAAAGACAGGACCTCAATAGAAGGTAGTGGGGAATGGTAAAGACCTCAATAGAAGGTAGTGGGGAATGGTAAAGACAGGACCTCAATAGAAGGTAGTGAGGAATGGTAAAGACAGACCTCAATAGAAGGTAGTGGGGAATGGTAAAGACAGGACCTCAATAGAAGGTAGTGGGGAATGGTAAAGACCTCAATAGAAGGTAGTGGGGAATGGTAAAGACCTCAATAGAAGGTAGTGGGGAATGGTAAAGACAGGACCTCAATAGAAGGTAGTGGGGAATGGTAAAGACAGGACCTCAATAGAAGGTAGTGGGGAATGGTAAAGACCTCAATAGAAGGTAGTGGGGAATGGTAAAGACAGGACCTCAATAGAAGGTAGTGGGGAATGGTAAAGACCTCAATAGAAGGTAGTGGGGAATGGTAAAGACCTCAATAGAAGGTAGTGGGGAATGGTAAAGACAGGACCTCAATAGAAGGTAGTGGGGAATGGTAAAGACAGGACCTCAATAGAAGGTAGTGGGGAATGGTAAAGACAGGACCTCAATAGAAGGTAGTGGGGAATGGTAAAGACCTCAATAGAAGGTAGTGGGGAATGGTAAAGACCTCAATAGAAGGTAGTGAGGAATGGTAAAGACCTCAATAGAAGGTAGTGGGGAATGGTAAAGACCTCAATAGAAGGTAGTGAGGAATGGTAAAGACAGGACCTCAATAGAAGGTAGTGGGGAATGGTAAAGACCTCAATAGAAGGTAGTGGGGAATGGTAAAGACCTCAATAGAAGGTAGTGAGGAATGGTAAAGACCTCAATAGAAGGTAGTGGGGAATGGTAAAGACCTCAATAGAAGGTAGTGGGGAATGGTAAAGACCTCAATAGAAGGTAGTGGGGAATGGTAAAGACCTCAATAGAAGGTAGTGAGGAATGGTAAAGACAGGACCTCAATAGAAGGTAGTGGGGAATGGTAAAGACCTCAATAGAAGGTAGTGGGGAATGGTAAAGACAGGACCTCAATAGAAGGTAGTGGGGAATGGTAAAGACCTCAATAGAAGGTAGTGAGGAATCGTAAAGACCTCAATAGAAGGTAGTGGGGAATGGTAAAGACAGGACCTCAATAGAAGGTAGTGGGGAATGGTAAAGACCTCAATAGAAGGTAGTGGGGAATGGTAAAGACCTCAATAGAAGGTAGTGGGGAATGGTAAAGACCTCAATAGAAGGTAGTGGGGAATGGTAAAGACAGGACCTCAATAGAAGGTAGTGGGGAATGGTAAAGACCTCAATAGAAGGTAGTGGGGAATGGTAAAGACCTCAATAGAAGGTAGTGGGGAATGGTAAAGACCTCAATAGAAGGTAGTGGGGAATGGTAAAGACCTCAATAGAAGGTAGTGAGGAATGGTAAAGACAGGACCTCAATAGAAGGTAGTGAGGAATGGTAAAGACAGGACCTCAATAGAAGGTAGTGAGGAATGGTAAAGACCTCAATAGAAGGTAGTGGGGAATGGTAAAGACAGGACCTCAATAGAAGGTAGTGAGGAATGGTAAAGACCTCAATAGAAGGTAGTGGGGAATGGTAAAGACAGGACCTCAATAGAAGGTAGTGGGGAATGGTAAAGACCTCAATAGAAGGTAGTGGGGAATGGTAAAGACCTCAATAGAAGGTAGTGGGGAATGGTAAAGACAGGACCTCAATAGAAGGTAGTGGGGAATGGTAAAGACCTCAATAGAAGGTAGTGGGGAATGGTAAAGACCTCAATAGAAGGTAGTGGGGAATGGTAAAGACAGGACCTCAATAGAAGGTAGTGAGGAATGGTAAAGACCTCAATAGAAGGTAGTGGGGAATGGTAAAGACAGGACCTCAATAGAAGGTAGTGGGGAATGGTAAAGACAGGACCTCAATAGAAGGTAGTGGGGAATGGTAAAGACCTCAATAGAAGGTAGTGGGGAATGGTAAAGACAGGACCTCAATAGAAGGTAGTGAGGAATGGTAAAGACCTCAATAGAAGGTAGTGGGGAATGGTAAAGACCTCAATAGAAGGTAGTGGGGAATGGTAAAGACAGGACCTCAATAGAAGGTAGTGGGGAATGGTAAAGACCTCAATAGAAGGTAGTGGGGAATGGTAAAGACCTCAATAGAAGGTAGTGGGGAATGGTAAAGACCTCAATAGAAGGTAGTGAGGAATGGTAAAGACAGGACCTCAATAGAAGGTAGTGGGGAATGGTAAAGACCTCAATAGAAGGTAGTGGGGAATGGTAAAGACCTCAATAGAAGGTAGTGAGGAATGGTAAAGACCTCAATAGAAGGTAGTGGGGAATGGTAAAGACCTCAATAGAAGGTAGTGGGGAATGGTAAAGACAGGACCTCAATAGAAGGTAGTGGGGAATGGTAAAGACCTCAATAGAAGGTAGTGGGGAATGGTAAAGACAGGACCTCAATAGAAGGTAGTGGGGAATGGTAAAGACCTCAATAGAAGGTAGTGGGGAATGGTAAAGACAGGACCTCAATAGAAGGTAGTGAGGAATGGTAAAGACCTCAATAGAAGGTAGTGGGGAATGGTAAAGACAGGACCTCAATAGAAGGTAGTGGGGAATGGTAAAGACCTCAATAGAAGGTAGTGGGGAATGGTAAAGACCTCAATAGAAGGTAGTGGGGAATGGTAAAGACAGGACCTCAATAGAAGGTAGTGGGGAATGGTAAAGACAGGACCTCAATAGAAGGTAGTGGGGAATGGTAAAGACCTCAATAGATGGTAGTGGGGAATGGTAAAGACAGGACCTCAATAGAAGGTAGTGGGGAATGGTAAAGACCTCAATAGAAGGTAGTGGGGAATGGTAAAGACAGGACCTCAATAGAAGGTAGTGGGGAATGGTAAAGACAGGACCTCAATAGAAGGTAGTGGGGAATGGTAAAGACAGGACCTCAATAGAAGGTAGTGGGGAATGGTAAAGACCTCAATAGAAGGTAGTGGGGAATGGTAAAGACCTCAATAGAAGGTAGTGAGGAATGGTAAAGACCTCAATAGAAGGTAGTGGGGAATGGTAAAGACCTCAATAGAAGGTAGTGAGGAATGGTAAAGACAGGACCTCAATAGAAGGTAGTGGGGAATGGTAAAGACAGGACCTCAATAGAAGGTAGTGGGGAATGGTAAAGACCTCAATAGAAGGTAGTGAGGAATGGTAAAGACCTCAATAGAAGGTAGTGGGGAATGGTAAAGACCTCAATAGAAGGTAGTGGGGAATGGTAAAGACCTCAATAGAAGGTAGTGGGGAATGGTAAAGACCTCAATAGAAGGTAGTGAGGAATGGTAAAGACAGGACCTCAATAGAAGGTAGTGGGGAATGGTAAAGACCTCAATAGAAGGTAGTGGGGAATGGTAAAGACAGGACCTCAATAGAAGGTAGTGGGGAATGGTAAAGACCTCAATAGAAGGTAGTGAGGAATCGTAAAGACCTCAATAGAAGGTAGTGGGGAATGGTAAAGACAGGACCTCAATAGAAGGTAGTGGGGAATGGTAAAGACCTCAATAGAAGGTAGTGGGGAATGGTAAAGACCTCAATAGAAGGTAGTGGGGAATGGTAAAGACCTCAATAGAAGGTAGTGGGGAATGGTAAAGACAGGACCTCAATAGAAGGTAGTGGGGAATGGTAAAGACCTCAATAGAAGGTAGTGGGGAATGGTAAAGACCTCAATAGAAGGTAGTGGGGAATGGTAAAGACCTCAATAGAAGGTAGTGGGGAATGGTAAAGACCTCAATAGAAGGTAGTGAGGAATGGTAAAGACAGGACCTCAATAGAAGGTAGTGAGGAATGGTAAAGACAGGACCTCAATAGAAGGTAGTGAGGAATGGTAAAGACCTCAATAGAAGGTAGTGGGGAATGGTAAAGACAGGACCTCAATAGAAGGTAGTGAGGAATGGTAAAGACCTCAATAGAAGGTAGTGGGGAATGGTAAAGACAGGACCTCAATAGAAGGTAGTGGGGAATGGTAAAGACCTCAATAGAAGGTAGTGGGGAATGGTAAAGACCTCAATAGAAGGTAGTGGGGAATGGTAAAGACAGGACCTCAATAGAAGGTAGTGGGGAATGGTAAAGACCTCAATAGAAGGTAGTGGGGAATGGTAAAGACAGGACCTCAATAGAAGGTAGTGGGGAATGGTAAAGACCTCAATAGAAGGTAGTGGGGAATGGTAAAGACCTCAATAGAAGGTAGTGGGGAATGGTAAAGACAGGACCTCAATAGAAGGTAGTGAGGAATGGTAAAGACCTCAATAGAAGGTAGTGGGGAATGGTAAAGACAGGACCTCAATAGAAGGTAGTGGGGAATGGTAAAGACAGGACCTCAATAGAAGGTAGTGGGGAATGGTAAAGACCTCAATAGAAGGTAGTGGGGAATGGTAAAGACAGGACCTCAATAGAAGGTAGTGAGGAATGGTAAAGACCTCAATAGAAGGTAGTGGGGAATGGTAAAGACCTCAATAGAAGGTAGTGGGGAATGGTAAAGACAGGACCTCAATAGAAGGTAGTGGGGAATGGTAAAGACAGGACCTCAATAGAAGGTAGTGGGGAATGGTAAAGACCTCAATAGAAGGTAGTGGGGAATGGTAAAGACCTCAATAGAAGGTAGTGGGGAATGGTAAAGACCTCAATAGAAGGTAGTGAGGAATGGTAAAGACAGGACCTCAATAGAAGGTACTTTGTTCAAGAGAAGTGAGTGTGTGTGTGTGTGTGTGTGTGTAGTGTGTGTAGTGTGTGTGTGTGTGTGTTTACTTTGTGCGTGAGCGACACAAACTCCCTGACGAAGCTTCCGAACGGCCTGAAGACCCCCATGAACCCGTTCACCACCTGGGATGGGACAGAATCAGACAATTATCATTTACTCTACATACTGACATATCAATCACTTCTGTTTGATTACGGTTTATTAATGCTCTACTCTAGAGGCTGCATCTCAAATGGCATCCTATTCCCTACATAGCGCCCTACTGTTGACCAGAATGGCATCCTATTCCCTATATAGTGCACTACTGACCAGAATGGCATCCTATTCCCTATATAGTGCACTACTGTTAACCAGAATGGCATCCTATTCCCTATATAGTGCACTACTGACCAGAACGGCATCCTATTCCCTATATAGTGCACTACTGTTGACCAGAATGGCATCCTATTCCCTATATAGGGCACTACTGTTAACCAGAATGGCATCCTATTCCCTATATAGTGCACTACTGACCAGAATGGCATCCTATTCCCTATATAGTGCACTACTGTTGACCAGAATGGCATCCTATTCCCTATATAGGGCACTACTGTTAACCAGAATGGCATCCTATTCCCTATATAGTGCACTACTGACCAGAATGGCATCCTATTCCCTATATAGTGCACTACTGTTAACCAGAATGGCATCCTATTCCCTATATAGTGCCCTAGTGACCAGAACGGCATCCTATTCCCTATATAGTGCACTACTGACCAGAATGGCATCCTATTCCCTATATAGGGCACTACTGTTAACCAGAATGGCATCCTATTCCCTATATAGTGCACTACTGACCAGAATGGCATCCTATTCCCTATATAGTGCACTACTGTTAACCAGAATGGCATCCTATTCCCTATATAGTGCCCTAGTGACCAGAACGGCATCCTATTCCCTATATAGTGCACTACTGACCAGAATGGCATCCTATTCCCTATATAGTGCCCTAGTGACCAGAACGGCA
>CM059812.1:40566063-40611063 GCA_030435695.1 Brachymystax lenok tsinlingensis
ATGTTAATATATGGTCTGGTAGGTGATATTATATTATATATAGTAATGTTAATCCATGGTCTGGTAGGTGATATTATATTATATATAGTAATGTTAATATATGGTCTGGTAGGTGATATTATATTATATATAGTAATGTTAATACGTACATGGTCTGGTAGGTGATATTATATTATATATAGTAATGTTAATACATGGTCTGGTAGGTGATATTATATTATATATAGTAATGTTAATATATGGTCTGGTAGGTGATATTATATTATATATAGTAATGTTAATACATGGTCTGGTAGGTGATATTATATTATATATAGTAATGTTAATACATGGTCTGGTAGGTGATATTATATTATATATAGTAATGTTAATACATGGTCTGGTAGGTGATATTATATTATATATAGTAATGTTAATACATGGTCTGGTAGGTGATATTATATTATATATAGTAATGGTAATACATGGTCTGGTAGGTGATATTATATTATATATAGTAATGTTAATACATGGTCTGGTAGGTGATATTATATTATATATAGTAATGTTAATACATGGTCTGGTAGGTGATATTATATTATATATAGTAATGTTAATACATGGTCTGGTAGGTGATATTATATTATATATAGTAATGTTAATACATGGTCTGGTAGGTGATATTATATTATATATAGTAATGTTAATACATGGTCTGATAGGTGATATTATATTATATATAGTAATGTTAATACATGGTCTGGTAGGTGATATTATATTATATATAGTAATGTTAATACATGGTCTGGTAGGTGATATTATATTATATATAGTAATGGTAATACATGGTCTGGTAGGGGATATTATATTATATATAGTAATGTTAATACATGGTCTGGTAGGTGATATTATATTATATATAGTAATGTTAATACATGGTCTGATAGGTGATATTATATTATATATAGTAATGTTAATACATGGTCTGATAGGTGATATTATATTATATATAGTAATGTTAATACATGGTCTGGTAGGTGATATTATATTATATATAGTAATGTTAATACATGGTCTGATAGGTGATATTATATTATATATAGTAATGTTAATACATGGTCTGGTAGGTGATATTATATTATATATAGTAATGGTAATACGTACATGTTCTGATAGGTGTTGCAGCTGAAGTTCTTGTTGCTGAGGCAGGTTAGGAACCCTCTGGAGATGCTGGAGAGGAGTGGTTTCATCTTCACCTCCATCCACACTTTCATCAGGTCCTCATCTTGATAGGCTTCTGCCTCTGGGTTCACACTGATGCCCAGCTCTAGTCCTAACAGTGGGGTCTGGGATAGACTGGATCTCTGGAGAGGGGGAGACAGGGGTTAGGGTTCACACTGATGCCCAGCTCTAGTCCTAACACTGGGGTCTGGGATAGACTGGATCTCTGGAGAGGGGGAGACAGGGGTTAGGGTTCACACTGATGCCCAGCTCTAGTCCTAACAGTGGGGTCTGGGATAGACTGGATCTCTGGAGAGGGGGAGACAGGGGTTAGGGTTCACACTGATGCCCAGCTCTAGTCCTAACACTGGGGTCTGGGATAGACTGGATCTCTGGAGAGGGGGAGACAGGGGTTAGGGTTCACACTGATGCCCAGCTCTAGTCCTAACACTGGGGCCTGGGATAGACTGGATCTCTTCGGAGATGGGGTTTGAGGGCCACATTGGGATTTCTAAGTTATTATTTTTTGAAAACGTCCATTATAATGTCTACTTTCTATCTAGGCCTTATTTTTAACCCAAAATAATAATTCCCCGTGGGCCATATGTTGCCCACCCCTGGTTTAGGGGTTAGAACGCTTCAGCCTCTGGATTCACACTGGTACTCAGCTCCAGACCTAACACTGGAGTCTGGGAGAGACTGGACCTCTGAAGAGGGGGAGAGAAGGAGAGAGAGAGGGGAGAGGACAGGGGGATAAGAGAGGGAGAGAGAGGGGAGAGAGAGGGAGAGAAGGGGAGAGAGAGGGGAGAGAAAGGGGAGAGAGAGGGGAGAGAGAGGGGAGAGAAGGGGAAAGGACAGGGGATAAGAGAGGGAGAGAAGGGGAGAGAAAGGGGAGAGAGAGGGAGAGAGAGGGGAGAGAAGGGGAAAGGACAGGGGATAAGAGAGGGAGAGAAGGGGAGAGAGAGGGGAGAGAGAGAGGAGAGAGAGGGGAGAGAGGGAAGAGAGAGGGAGAGAGAAGGGGAGAGAGAGGGGAGAGAGAGGGGAGAGAAGGGGAGAGAGAGGGGATAAGAGAGGGAGAGAATGGGAGAGAGAGGGGAGAGAGAGGGGAGAGAAAGGGGAGAGAGGGGAGAGAGAGGGGAGAGAGGGGAGAGAGAGGGGAGAGAAGGGGAGAGAGAGGGGAGAGAAGGGGAGAGAGAGGGGAGAGAGAGGGGAGAGAAGGGAGAGAGAGAGGGAGAGGACAGGGGGAGGTGATGATGGTTAAGTATATAATAACATGCTGGTAGACCTCAGCTTCTGTGTTGACAGATATCCAGTTCTAGACCCAACAACAGGGAAAGACTGGACCTCTGGAGGGGAGGGAGAGAGAGATGAGGGTTTAGTATTAGGGTTTAGTTAGTAGGGTAACTCTGTGTTGACAGATATCCAGTTCTAGACCCAACAACAGGGAAAGACTGGACCTCTGGAGGGGAGGGAGAGAGGGATGAGGGTTTAGTATTAGGGTTTAGTTAGTAGGGTAACTCTGTGTTGACAGATATCCAGTTCTAGACCCAACAACAGGGAAAGACTGGACCTCTGGAAGGGAGGGAGAAAGGGGGAGAGAGACGGGGTAGTAGACTATATGTCTGCAGGGGGAGAGACAGGGCTCATGTTTAGTTGGTAGGCTTCAGCCTCTGGGGGTTGGGGGGTGATGAGAGTTTGGTACAGTCAGACTTGGGAGAAGTGCAGGCTCTCTTTTAAGTGCAATAAAAAACGATATTGACAGAGAGGGCTGACTAAGAATACTATTCTACTGTACTTGTTAAGTAAAGGCCACTCTTAGTAGCAGTGACTTGGCATTATGTGAGCCTCGCCACCATGTTGTGTTTCATAACAATGCATACGTTTCTTTACAACCTCCGGAACACTTGGAATGACAACGGAATGGAATGGAATGACAATGTGATGACAGGACAGATCACATGCCTGATGATGCATAGCACAAAAACCAGGCCCAACGACATCCTGCCAACTGAACCAACGCTTCACAATCAATGTCATGACGGTGAAAAGGGTTAGTCCCTGTTCATTCAGATCTGATCCTATAGCAGTTGTTTCATTATGGGAAGGACAAGCCTTCTAGTCCGTATAGGCTTTCCGCTGATGGAATGTTCAGATAAGTTCTGAAGTTCTCGACCCGTGACAACATTCCATCAAATAAGGTGTGTTCAGGTTTTGAGGGAGCGTGCAATTGGCATGCTGACTGCAGGAATGTCCACCAGAACTGTTGCCAGAGAATTGCATGTTAACTTCTCTACCATAACCCACATTCCAACGTTGTTTTAGAGAAAACTCATTTTGATTGGCTGGGCCTGGCTCCCCAGTGGGTGCGCCTATGCCCTCCCAGGCCCAACCATGGCTACACCCCCTGCCCAGTCATGTGAAATCCATAGATTAGGGCCTAATGCATTTATTTTTATTGACTGATTTCCTCATGTGAACTGTAATGCAGTAAAATCAATGTTGCATGTTGCGTTTATATTTTTGTTCGGTACATTTGAAAGGTTTCAGATAGTATTTGAGTCCAGGTCTGGGGATGTATCAAGCTACCATGAAGGAGTAGACATCCAGGGCAGCGTCGATGGTGTCCTTCAGGTTCTGCAGGTGGTCTCTCCCTGTGTCTGTAGCTGGCAGACCCACACACTGGAGGAAGTTAGAGGTAGGATCACCAGCCTGGGGATGGACAAGAACAGATGGATCATGACTGACTGCTACACATCATACTGTATCTGCATCCGTTAGATTGTTGGTAGTTTCCTATTATATCAGATAATGATTCCCTATTATATCAGATAATGATTCCCTATTATATCAGATAATGATTCCCTATTATATCAGATAATGATTCCCTATTATATCAGATAATGATTTCCTATTATATCAGATCATGATTCCCTATTATATCAGATCATGATTCCCTATTATATCAGATCATGATTCCCTATTATATCAGATAATGATTTCCTATTATATCAAATAACGATTCCCTATTATATCAGATAATGATTCCCTATTATATCAGATCATGATTCCCTATTATATCAGATAATGATTCCCTATTATATCAGATAACGATTCCCTATTATATCAGATAATGATTCCCTATTATATCAGATAATGATTTCCTATTATATCAGATCATGATTCCCTATTATATCAGATAATGATTTCCTATTATATCAAATAACGATTCCCTAATATATCAGATAATGATTCCCTATTATATCAGATCATGATTCCCTATTATATCAGATAATGATTCCCTATTATATCAGATAACGATTCCCTATTATATCAGATAATGATTCCCTATTATATCAGATAATGATTTCCTATTATATCAGATCATGATTCCCTATTATATCAGATAATGATTTCCTATTATATCAAATAACGATTCCCTAATATATCAGATAATGATTCCCTATTATATCAGATCATGATTCCCTATTATATCAGATAATGATTCCCTATTATATCAGATAACGATTCCCTATTATATCAGATAATGATTCCCTATTATATCAGATAATGATTTCCTATTATATCAGATCATGATTCCCTATTATATCAGATAATGATTCCCTATTATATCAGATCATGATTCCCTATTATATCAGATAATGATTCCCTATTATATCAGATAATGATTCCCTATTATATCAGATAATGATTCCCTAGGACACCAGTTTAATTATTGTTATGTACAGTATCATGTGATGCAGGTAAAGACATATCATTGTGTTATTCTAGGTACGTCCTCATCAGTCTGTCATCAGGTATGGTGTTAGAGCGTACCTCTGTCCAAATGGCCCCCTAATCCCTATACAGTGAACAACTGTTGACCAGGACCCATGCAGGAAATAGGGTTCCATTTGTGACGCGGGCTCAGTCATGTCTACTGTTTTTCTAAACCAGTGTTTCCCAACTCCTCCAGTTCCCCCAACAGAACACATTCTAAACCAGTGTTTCCCAACTCCTCCAGTTCCCCCCAACAGAACACATTCTAAACCAGTGTTTCCCAACTCCTCCAGTTCCCCCCAACAGAACACATTCTAAACCAGTGTTTCCCAACTCCTCCAGTTCCCGCCAACAGAACACATTCTAAACCAGTGTTTCCCAACTCCTCCAGTTCCCCCCAACAGAACACATTCTAAACCAGTGTTTCCCAACTCCTCCAGTTCCCCCCAACAGAACACATTCTAAACCAGTGTTTCCCAACTCCTCCAGTTCCCCCCAACAGAACACATTCTAAACCAGTGTTTCCCAACTCCTCCAGTCGCCCCAACAGAACACATTCTAAACCAGTGTTTCCCAACTCCTCCAGTCGCCCCAACAGAACACATTCTAAACCAGTGTTTCCCAACTCCTCCAGTTCCCCCCAACAGAAGATATTTCTGTTGTAACCCTTGGCAACCACACCTGATTCAACGTGTCAACTAATCATCAAGCCCTCAATGAGCTGAGTCAGGTGAGTTTGTTTGGGGCTACAACAGAAATGTGTGCTGTTGGGTGTACTCGAAGACTTGAGTTTGGGAAACATTGTTCTAAATTGACATCTGAGTCATTTAGCAGACGCTCTTATCCTGATGCAACTGCATCTATTTTCATACTTTCCTCATACTGGTCCCCCGTGGGAATCGAACCCACAACCCTGTCGTTGAAAACACCATGCTCTACCAACTGAGCTACACAGGACCTCTGGAGGCTGTCCCTGAGGGCCACCGGGTGTCAGGGCAGGCTTTTGTTCCAGCCCAGCACTAACACAACTGATTCATCTGATGGTGGATTACTAATGGTTGACCTTTATAAACATGTCATGCGTCCCTATTGGCATCCTAATTCCGTATATAGTGCACCATTTTTGACCAGTAGTGCACTAAATAGGGAATAGGGTCCCATTTGGGACATATCCTTTCCTCAGAGACATGAGAGAGGTGCTTGACCTCTGTCCACACAATGGGTATCAACTGAGGAATTACAAGTTCAAGGAACAAAACACATGTCGATGCACAGCTACTGAGACTTACATAAATATCAAACATGTCAAACCTGTTTAGATTTTACTGAATCACTCTAACCTTTTACCTTGTTAGACGTGTTTTCATGAGAGAGAGACAGAAGGATGGAGGGAGGGAAAGAGAGAGAGGAAGGGAGAGATAGAGAGGTGGGGGATAGAGACAGAGAGAGACAGAGGGAGGGAGGGAGGGAGGGAGGGAGGGAGGGAGGGAGGGAGGGAGGGAGGAGGGAGGGAGAGGTTGAATGCTAGCACTCACCTGAGTACACAGTTCTTGTGTGAGGCAGATCTCATTTCTTTAAGTTTCAATCAGCAGGGCAGGTGAAGCGTTAAGAGACAAAAGAAAACATCAGAAAAGTTCTATACATATTTCAGCTGCCTAACTGTAGAAGAAGAATCATGAGAACACAGAGAACCTTCTAGAGTTCCAAAGATACACAAAATAATCCTAAAATGATCTGTAGCTGATCTGATTGTTTAGTTTGACATGTAAATGAATAAATGTGTAATACATGGGTTTAGTTTGATGTGTAAATGTGTAATACATGGGTTTAGTTTGACGTGTAAATGTATAAATGTGTAATACATGGGTTTAGTTTGACGTGTAAATGTATAAATGTGTAATACATGGGTTTAGTTTGACATGTAAAGGTGTAAATGTGTAATACATGGGTTTAGTTTGACATGTAAAAGTCTAATACATGAGTTGAGTTTGACGTGTAAATGTGATATTGTTTTTGTTATAGGCCTCATTCTGGACTGGAATGTGGCTCAGATGACAAGGACTTACCGTTGTGCATCTGATGTTCCTGTGGGGACACAATGACAAGATTTATTGGTTTAATAATTGAATGTGTTTATTTTATTTCTTTAAACCGAGAAGAAAGTGATTGATTGTGGGCAATGAATAACAATTTGAATTCTTCCAATTCATTTGACTGTTATTCTGTCTATCTCTCACTCTCTCTCTCTCTCTCTCTCTCTCTCTCTCTCTCTCTCTCTCTCTCTCTCTCTCTCTCTCTCTCTCTCTCTCTCTCTCTCTCTCTCTCTCTCTCTCTCTCTCTCTCTCTCTCTCTCTCTCTCTCTCTCTCTCTCTCTCTCTCTCTCTCTCTCTCTCTCTCTCTGCTACTACCAGGGGAATTCATGAACAAATGTCAATACAAATATCCATATTTTCTATGTAATAAGAAGTTACAGCATCCATTAAAATGTAATGTACTTACACTTGCAGCAGTCAACCTAATCCTACAGTGTACCTGCTCTCTACTCTACTGTACTCTACTGTACAGTACTGTCTACTGTACTATACTATACTTTACTATACTGTACTGTCTACTGAACTATACTATACTGCACTCTACTGTACTATACTATACTATACTGTACTGTACTGTACTCTGTCTACTGTATTATACCGTACTATACTGTACTCACCCATCAGCTGTCTGACTGAATTACTCTACTGTACTCTACTGTACTCTACTGTCTACTGTATTATACTGTACTCTACTGTACTCTACTGTATTCTACTGGCTACTGTATTATACTGTACTCTACTGTACTCTACTGGCTACTTTATTATACTGTACTCTATTGTACTCTGCTGTCTACTGTACTCTACTGTATTATACTGTACTTTACTGTACTCTAATGTACTGTACTATACTCTACTGTCTACTGTATTATACTGTACTCTATTGTCTACTGTATTCTACTTTATTCTAATGTCTGTATTCTACTGTATTATACTACACCCTACTGTATTATACTGTACTCTACTGTCTACTGTATTCTACTCTATTCTAATGTCTGTATTCTACTGTATTATACTACACCCTACTGTATTATACTGTCTACTGTATTCTACTGTATTTAACTGTACGCTGCTGTATTATACTGTACTCTGCTGTATACTGTATTCTACAGTCTGTAATTTACTGTATTATACTACAATACTGTATTCTACTGTCTACTGTATTCTACTGTACTGTAATGTACTGTACTCTGCTGTCTACTGTATTCTACCATGTACTGTATTCTACTGTACTGTACTGTACTGTACTCTACTGTGTTCTATTTTACTCTACTGTTCTCTACTGTATTCCACTGTCTACTGTATTCTACTGTACTGTAATGTACTGTTCTCTACTGTATTCCACTGTCTACTGTATTATACTGTCTACTGTATTCTACTGTACTGTAATGTACTGTTATCTACTGTATTCCATTGTCTACTGTATTATACTGCACTCTATTGTACTATACTGTACTGTAATGTACTGTTCTCTACTGTATTCTACTGTCTACTGTATTATACTGTCTACTGTATTCCACTGTCTACTGTATTATACTGTCTACTGTATTCTATTGTACTGTAATGTACTGTTCTCCACTGTATTCCACTGTCTACTGTATTATACTGTCTACTGTATTATACTGTCTACTGTATTATACTCTCTACTGTATTATACTGTACTGTAATGTACTGTTCTCCACTGTATTCCATTGTCTACTGTATTATACTGTCTACTGTATTCCACTGTCTACTGTATTATACTGTCTACTGTATTATACTGTCTACTGTAATGTACTGTTCTCTACTGTATTCCACTGTCTACTGTATTATACTCTCTACTGTATTCTATTGTACTGTAATGTACTGTTCTCTACTGTATTCCACTGTCTACCGTATTATACTGTCTACTGTATTATACTGTCTACTGTATTATACTCTCTACTGTATTCTATTGTACTGTAATGTACTGTTCTCCACTGTATTCCACTGTCTACTGTATTATACTACATTAGAGACTCCTGCGGTCTCCACAGAGTTGGGAACTACTGCCTTCAGTTCCTTTGCACCTTATTTATGGAACAAACTGCGGATCCAACTTAAGTTAGACACTCTGGTGTCCCTTGCCCATTTCAAAAATGTTATGGAGGATCAATATGATGTTGTCTGTGATTGTTTCTGTTGAATTGTCTTTGTTTTGTATGTTTTGAAATGTTCTTGTCTGTATGCCTAAAACTGTACATGTCAACATGTTTACACAGGGCACAGCCGTAAAAGAGATTCAGGTCTCAGTCTGTTTTCCCTGTTAAAATAAAGATTGAAAAAATTATTTAAAAAAAATACTGCACTCTATTGTACTCTACTGTTCTCTAATGTATTATACTGTCTACTGTATTCTACTCTATTGTACTCTACTGTTCTCTACTGTATTCCACTGTCTACTGTATTCTACTCTATTGTACTCTACTGTTCTCTACTGTATTCCACTGTCTACTGTATTCTACTCTATTGTACTCTACTGTTCTCTACTGTATTCCACTGTCTACTGTATTCTACTCTATTGTACTCTACTGTTCTCTACTGTATTCCACTGTCTACTGTATTCTACTCTATTGTACTCTACTGTTCTCTACTGTATTATACTGTCTACTGTATTCTACTCTATTGTACTCTACTGTTCTCTACTGTATTATACTGTCTACTGTATTATACTGTCTACTGTATTCTATTGTACTGTAATGTACTGTTCTCCACTGTATTCCACTGTCTACTGTATTATACTACATTAGAGACTCCTGCGGTCTCCACAGAGTTGGGAACTACTGCCTTCAGTTCCTTTGCACCTTATTTATGGAACAAACTGCAGATCCAACTTAAGTTAGACACTCTGGTGTCCCTTGCCCATTTCAAAAATGTTATGGAGGATCAATATGATGTTGTCTGTGATTGTTTCTGTTGAATTGTCTTTGTTTTGTATGTTTTGAAATGTTCTTGTCTGTATGCCTAAAACTGTACATGTCAACATGTTTACACAGGGCACAGCCGTAAAAGAGATCCAGGTCTCAGTCTGTTTTCCCTGTTAAAATAAAGATTGAAAAAATTATTTAAAAAAAATACTGCACTCTATTGTACTCTACTGTTCTCTACTGTATTCCACTGTCTACTGTATTCTACTCTATTGTACTCTACTGTTATCTACTGTATTCCACTGTCTACTGTATTCTACTCTATTGTACTCTACTGTTATCTACTGTATTCCACTGTCTACTGTATTCTACTCTATTGTACTCTACTGTTCTCTACTGTATTCCACTGTCTACTGTATTCTACTCTATTGTACTCTACTGTTCTCTACTGTATTCCACTGTCTACTGTATTCTACTCTATTGTACTCTACTGTTCTCTACTGTATTATACTGTCTACTGTATTCTACTCTATTGTACTCTACTGTTCTTTACTGTATTATACTGTCTACTGTATTCTACTCTATTGTACTCTACTGTTCTCTACTGTATTCCACTGTCTACTGTATTATACTGCACTCTATTGTACTCTACTGTTCTCTACTGTATTATACTGTCTACTGTATTATACTGCACTCTATTGTACTCTACTGTTCTCTACTGTATTCCACTGTCTACTGTATTATACTGCACTCTATTGTACTCTACTGTTCTCTACTGTATTATACTGTCTACTGTATTATACTGCACTCTATTGTACTCTACTGTTCTCTACTGTATTATACTGTCTACTGTATTATACTGCACTCTATTGTACTCTACTGTTCTCTACTGTATTATACTGTCTACTGTATTATACTGCACTCTATTGTACTCTACTGTTCTTACCCCAGTAGCAGCAGAGAGCTGTGAGGTAAATCAGGAGGAAGAGGTGGCGTGATCTCATGATGACGAGACAATGACTGTCATGGGGTCAGCTGGAAACAGATATTCACTGATCTAGGAACAGAAGATAACAAGTTATTATCACTATAACAGGTTACTGTCATTATAACAGGTTACTGTCATTATAACAGGTTACTGTCATTATAACAGGTTACTGTCATTATAACAGCTTACTGTCATTATAACAGGTTACTATCATTATAACAGGTTACTATCATTATAACAGGTTACTATCATTAGAACAGGTTACTATCATTAGAACAGGTTACTGTCATTATAACAGGTTACTGTCATTATAACAGGTTACTGTCATTATAACAGGTTACTATCATTATAACAGGTTACTGTCATTATAACAGGTTACTGTCATTATAACAGGTTACTATCATTATAACAGGTTGCTGTCATTATAACAGGTTACTGTCATTATAACAGGTTACTATCATTAGAACAGGTTACTGTCATTAGAACAGGTTACTGTCATTATAACAGGTTACTGTCATTATAACAGGTTACTGTCATAACAGGTTACTGTCATTATAACAGGTTACTGTCATTATAACAGGTTACTGTCATTATAACAGGTTACTATCATTTTAACAGGTTACTGTCATTAGAACAGGTTACTGTCATTATAACAGGTTACTGTCATTATAACAGGTTACTGTCATTATAACAGCTTACTGTCATTATAACAGGTTACTATCATTATAACAGGTTACTATCATTATAACAGGTTACTGTCATTAGAACAGGTTACTATCATTATAACAGGTTACTATCATTATAACAGGTTACTATCATTATAACAGGTTACTGTCATTATAACAGGTTACTATCATTATAACATGTTACTGTCATTATAACAGGTTACTGTCATTATAACAGGTTACTATCATTATAACAGGTTGCTGTCATTATAACAGGTTACTGTCATTATAACAGGTTACTATCATTAGAACAGGTTACTATCATTAGAACAGGTTACTATCATTTTAACAGGTTACTGTCATTAGAACAGGTTACTGTCATTATAACAGGTTACTGTCATTATAACAGGTTACTATCATTATAACAGGTTACTATCATTAGAACAGGTTACTATCATTAGAACAGGTTACTGTCATTATAACAGGTTACTATCATTAGAACAGGTTACTATCATTAGAACAGGTTACTGTCATTAGAACAGGTTACTGTCATTAGAACAGGTTACTATCATTATAACAGGTTACTGTCATTATAACAGGTTACTGTCATTATAACAGGTCTCTGGGGATATAGTTCATAAGAACAGAAGATAACAGGTTATGTAGGCCTTTTTCACAACTTAGGGAGAAGGGTGACGTTGTCCCTAGATGCTGATCTTGGGTCAGTTTAACATTGTTCCCCACAAATGGTTAAGGTTGGGATTGGGGGAAGGGAAGCTGATCCTGGATCTGTACCATGGAGGAAACGTCTCCCCAGAGCCTGATGCAGACAAAGTCAAAGTCAAAGTCACCATTATTAGTCAGTTGTACAACCAAATGCCTTCAACCGAAATGTGTCTTCCGCATTTAACCCAACCCCTCTGAAGGGGGGTTGGGAGGTGCGGGGGGCTGCCTTAATCGACATCCACATCTTCGGCGCCCGGGGAACAGTGGGTTAACTGCCTTGTTCAGGGGCAGAACGACAGATTTTTTCCGTTGGCTTGTCAGCCCGAACTTGCAACCCTCCGGTTACAAGTCCAACGCTCTAACCACTAGGCTACCTGCCGCCCCCATATATAGCTTCGATCTATTGACCTCTAGGTCATGGGCCCAGCACGCTTCCCCTGCGCCACTCTGCTGTCAACCACCCCAGACGGGATTCGAACCCACATGGCTTAGGAGGCCAGTGCCTTACCCATTAGGCTACTGGGGAAAAGAGTGAATGAAACAGGGAGTGAGATATGGACAGAGAGATACAGGGAGACAGATATGGAGAGAGATACAGGGAGGCAGATATGGAGAGAGATACCGAGTGGATGAAACAGGGAGACTGATATGGAAAGAGATACAGAGTGGATGAAACAGGGAGACTGATATGGACAGAGATACAGAGTGGATGAAACAGGGAGACAGACATGGACAGAGATACAGAGTGGATGAAACAGGGAGACTGATATGGACAGAGATACAGAGTGGATGAAACAGGGAGACTGATATGGACAGAGATACAGAGTGGATAAAACAGGGAGCCAGACATGGACAGAGAGATACAGAGTGGATGAAACAGGGAGGCAGACATGGACAGAGAGATACCGAGTGGATGAAACAGGGAGGCAGATATGGAGAGAGATACCGAGTGGATGAACAGGGAGACAGATATGGACAGAGAGATACAGAGTGGATGAAACAGGGAGCCAGACATGGACAGAGAGATACAGAGTGGATGAAACAGGGAGGCAGATATGGACAGAGATACAGAGTGGATGAAACAGGGAGACTGATATGGACAGAGAGATACAGATTGGATGAAACAGGGAGCCAGACATGGGCAGAGAGATACAGAGTGGATGAAACAGGGAGGCAGATATGGACAGAGAGATACAGAGTGGATGAAACAGGGAGCCAGACATGGACAGAGAGATACAGAGTGGATGAAACAGGGAGGCAGATATGGACAGAGAGATACAGAGTGGATGAACAGGGAGACAGATATGGACAGAGATACAGAGTGGATGAAACAGGGAGACTGATATGGACAGAGATACAGAGTGGATAAAACAGGGAGCCAGACATGGACAGAGAGATACAGAGTGGATGAAACAGGGAGGCAGACATGGACAGAGAGATACCGAGTGGATGAAACAGGGAGGCAGATATGGAGAGAGATACAGAGTGGATGAAACAGGGAGACTGATATGGACAGAGAGATACAGAGTGGATGAAACAGGGAGCCAGACATGGACAGAGAGATACAGAGTGGATGAAACAGGGAGGCAGATATGGACAGAGATACAGAGTGGATGAAACAGGGAGACTGATATGGACAGAGAGATACAGATTGGATGAAACAGGGAGCCAGACATGGGCAGAGAGATACAGAGTGGATGAAACAGGGAGGCAGATATGGACAGAGAGATACAGAGTGGATGAAACAGGGAGCCAGACATGGACAGAGAGATACAGAGTGGATGAAACAGGGAGGCAGATATGGACAGAGAGATACAGAGTGGATGAACAGGGAGACAGATATGGACAGAGATACAGAGTGGATGAAACAGGGAGACTGATATGGACAGAGATACAGAGTGGATAAAACAGGGAGCCAGACATGGACAGAGAGATACAGAGTGGATGAAACAGGGAGGCAGACATGGACAGAGAGATACCGAGTGGATGAAACAGGGAGGCAGATATGGAGAGAGATACAGAGTGGATGAAACAGGGAGACTGATATGGACAGAGAGATACAGAGTGGATGAACAGGGAGACAGATATGGACAGAGAGATACAGAGTGGATGAAACAGGGAGCCAGACATGGACAGAGAGATACAGAGTGGATGAAACAGGGAGGCAGATATGGACAGAGATACAGAGTGGATGAAACAGGGAGACTGATATGGACAGAGAGATACAGATTGGATGAAACAGGGAGCCAGACATGGACAGAGAGATACAGAGTGGATGAAACAGGGAGGCAGATATGGACAGAGAGATACAGAGTGGATGAAACAGGGAGCCAGACATGGACAGAGAGATACAGAGTGGATGAAACAGGGAGGCAGATATGGACAGAGAGATACAGAGTGGATGAACAGGGAGACAGATATGGACAGAGAGATACAGAGTGGATGAAACAGGGAGCCAGACATGGACAGAGAGATACAGAGTGGATGAAACAGGGAGGCAGATATGGACAGAGATACAGAGTGGATGAAACAGGGAGCCAGACATGGACAGAGAGATACAGAGTGGATGAAACAGGGAGGCAGATATGGACAGAGAGATACAGAGTGGATGAAACAGGGAGGCAGATATGGACAGAGAGATACAGAGTGGATGAAACAGGGAGGCAGATATGGACAGAGACATACAGAGTGGATGAAACAGGGAGGCAGATATGGACAGAGAGATACAGAGTGGATGAAACAGGTAGGCAGATATGGACAGAGAGATACAGAGTGGATGAAACAGGGAGGCAGATATGGACAGAGAGATACAGAGTGGATGAAACAGGGAGGCAGATATGGACAGAGAGATACAGAGTGGATGAACAGGGAGGCAGATATGGACAGAGAGATACAGAGTGGATGAAACAGGGAGACAGAAATGGACAGAGAGATACAGAGTTGATGAAACAGGGAGGCAGATATGGACAGAGAGATACAGAGTGGATGAACAGGGAGACAGATATGGACAGAGAGATACAGAGTGGATGAAACAGGGAGGCAGATATGGACAGAGAGATACAGAGTGGATGAAACAGGGAGGCAGATATGGACAGAGAGATACAGAGTGGATGAAACAGGGAGACAGATATGGACAGAGAGATACAGAGTGGATGAACAGGGAGGCAGATATGGACAGAGAGATACAGAGTGGATGAACAGGGAGCCAGATATGGACAGAGAGATACAGAGTGGATGAACAGGGAGACAGATATGGACAGAGAGATACAGAGTGGATGAACAGGGAGGCAGATATGGACAGAGAGATACAGAGTGGATGAAACAGGGAGACAGAAATGGACAGAGAGATACAGAGTTGATGAAACAGGGAGGCAGATATGGACAGAGAGATACAGAGTGGATGAACAGGGAGACAGATATGGACAGAGAGATACAGAGTGGATGAAACAGGGAGGCAGATATGGACAGAGAGATACAGAGTGGATGAAACAGGGAGGCAGATATGGACAGAGAGATACAGAGTGGATGAAACAGGGAGACAGATATGGACAGAGATACAGAGTGGATGAACAGGGAGGCAGATATGGACAGAGAGATACAGAGTGGATGAACAGGGAGCCAGATATGGACAGAGAGATACAGAGTGGATGAACAGGGAGCCAGATATGGAGAAGGTGGAGGGCCTTGTGTAGTTCGGACAAGGCATCTCGCCCATTTTCTTTCCAACCAATAACTTGCTGATTGTGATGAATGAAATACAGTTGAAGTCAGAAGTTTACATACACTTAGGTTAGAGTCTCGTTTTTCAACCACTCCACAAATTTCTTGTTAACAAACTATAGTTTTGGCAAGTCGGTTAGGACATCTACTTTGTGCATGACACAAGTAATTTTTCCAACAATTGTTTACAGACAGATTATTTCACTTTTAATTCACTGTATCACAATTCCAGAGGGTCAGAAGTTTACATACACTAAGTTGACTCTGGGCAATGCTACCAAATACTAATTGAGTGTAGGTAAACTTCTGACGCACTTGGAATGTGATGAAAGAAATAAAAGCTGAAATAAATCATTCTCTCTACTATTATTCTGACATTTCACATTCTTAAAATAAAGTGGTGATCCTAACTGACCTAAGACAGGGAATTTTTACTCGGATTCAATGTCAGGAATTGCAAAAAACGGAGTTTAAATATATTTGGCTAAGGTGTATGTAAACTTCCGACTTCAACTGTATGCGGTGACTATATTATTGTCATTGTGTGGTTAGGATAAGCATCAAGGTGTGTCAGGTCAACATCATCCACACTGCTTTCCATGCAATCTACCACAAACAGGCTCAAATCAAATCTGTGTTTATTATCAGATGTTAACGCAGGTAACAGTGAAATGCTTGTGTTTCTAGCTCCAGCAGTGCAGTAAATGATTGTGTTTCTAGCTCCAGCAGTGCAGTAAATGATTGTGTTTCTAGCTCCAGCAGTGCAGTAAATGATTGTGTTTCTAGCTCCAGCAGTGCAGTAAATGCTTGTGTTTCTAGCTCCAGCAGTGCAGTAAATGATTGTGTTTCTAGCTCCAACAGTGCAGTAAATGATTGTGTTTCTAGCTCCAGCAGTGCAGTAAATGATTGTGTTTCTAGATAAAACAGTGCTGTAAATGATTGTGTTTCTAGCTCCAGCAGTGCAGTAAATGATTGTGTTTCTAGCTCCAGCAGTGCAGTAAATGATTGTGTTTCTAGCTCCAGCAGTGCAGTAAATGATTGTGTTCCCATCTCCAGCAGTGCAGTAAATGATTGTGTTTCTAGCTCCAGCAGTGCAGTAAATGATTGTGTTTCTAGCTCCAGCAGTGCAGTAAATGATTGTGTTTCTAGCTTCAGCAGTGCAGTAAATGATTGTGTTTCTAGCTCTAGCAGTGCAGTAAATGATTGTGTTTCTAGCTCCAACAGTGCAGTAAATGATTGTGTTTCTAGCTCCAGCAGTGCAGTAAATGATTGTGTTTCTAGCTCCAGCAGTGCAGTAAATGATTGTGTTTCTAGCTCCAGCAGTGCAGTAAATGAATGTGTTTCTAGCTCCAGCAGTGCAGTAAATGCTTGTGTTTCTAGCTCCAGCAGTGCAGTAAATGATTGTGTTTCTAGCTCCAACAGTGCAGTAAATGATTGTGTTTCTAGCTCCAGCAGTGCAGTAAATGATTGTGTTTCTAGCTCCAGCAGTGCAGTAAATGATTGTGTTCCCATCTCCAGCAGTGCAGTAAATGATTGTGTTTCTAGCTCCAGCAGTGCAGTAAATGATGGTGTTTCTAGCTCCAGCAGTGCAGTAAATGATTGTGTTTCTAGCTTCAGCAGTGCAGTAAATGATTGTGTTTCTAGCTCTAGCAGTGCAGTAAATGATTGTGTTTCTAGCTCCAACAGTGCAGTAAATGATAGTGTTTCTAGCTCCAGCAGTGCAGTAAATGATTGTGTTTCTAGCTCCAGCAGTGCAGTAAATGATTGTGTTTCTAGCTCCAACAGTGCAGTAAATGATTGTGTTTCTAGCTCCAGCAGTGCAGTAAATGATTGTGTTTCTAGCTTCAGCAGTGCAGTAAATGATTGTGTTCCCATCTCCAGCAGTGCAGTAAATGATTGTTTTTCTAGCTCCAGCAGTGCAGTAAATGATTGTGTTTCTAGCTCCAGCAGTGCAGTAAATGATGGTGTTTCTAGCTCCAGCAGTGCAGTAAATGATTGTGTTCCCATCTCCAGCAGTGCAGTAAATGATTGTTTTTCTAGCTCCAGCAGTGCAGTAAATGATTGTGTTTCTAGCTCCAGCAGTGCAGTAAATGATGGTGTTTCTAGCTCCAGCAGTGCAGTAAATGATTGTGTTCCCATCTCCAGCAGTGCAGTAAATGATTGTTTTTCTAGCTCCAGCAGTGCAGTAAATGATTGTGTTTCTAGCTTCAGCAGTGCAGTAAATGATTGTGTTTCTAGCTCTAGCAGTGCAGTAAATGATTGTGTTTCTAGCTCCAGCAGTGCAGTAAATGATTGTGTTTCTAGCTCCAGCAGTGCAGTAAATGATTGTGTTTCTAGCTCCAGCAGTGCAGTAAATGATTGTGTTTCTAGCTCCAGCAGTGCAGTAAATGATTGTGTTTTTAGCTTCAACAGTGCAGTAAATGATTGTGTTTCTAGCTCCAGCAGTGCAGTTAATTATTATGTTTCTAACTCCAGCAGTGCAGTAAATGATTGTGTTTCTAGCTCCAACAGTGCAGTAAATGATTGTGTTTCTAGCTCCAGCAGTGCAGTAAATGATTGTGTTTCTAGCTCCAACAGTGCAGTAAATGATTGTGTTTCTAGCTCCAGCAGTGCAGTAAATGATTGTGTTTCTAGCTCCAGCAGTGCAGTAAATGATTGTGTTTCTAGCTCCAGCAGTGCAGTAAATGATTGTGTTTCTAGCTCCAGCAGTGCAGTAAATGATTGTGTTTCTAGCTCCAGCAGTGCAGTAAATGATTGTGTTTCTAGCTCCAGCAGTGCAGTAAATGATTGTGTTTCTAGCTCCAGCAGTGCAGTAAATGATTGTGTTTCTAGCTCCAGCAGTGCAGTAAATGATTGTGTTTCTAGCTCCAGCAGTGCAGTAAATGATTGTGTTTCTAGCTCCAGCAGTGCAGTAAATGATTGTGTTTCTAGCTCCAACAGTGCAGTAAATGATTGTGTTTCTAGCTCCAGCAGTGCAGTAAATGATTGTGTTTCTAGCTTCCAGCAGTGCAGTAAATGATTGTGTTTCTAGCTCCAGCAGTGCAGTAAATGATTGTGTTTCTAGCTCCAGCAGTGCAGTAAATGATTGTGTTTCTAGCTCCAGCAGTGCAGTAAATGATTGTGTTTCTAGCTCCAGCAGTGCAGTAAATGATTGTGTTTCTATCTCCAGCAGTGCAGTAAATGATTGTTTTTCTAGCTCCAGCAGTGCAGTAAATGATTGTGTTTCTAGCTTCAGCAGTGCAGTAAATGATTGTGTTTCTAGCTCCAGCAGTGCAGTAAATGATGGTGTTTCTAGCTCCAGCAGTGCAGTAAATGATTGTGTTCCCATCTCCAGCAGTGCAGTAAATGATTGTTTTTCTAGCTCCAGCAGTGCAGTAAATGATTGTGTTTCTAGCTTCAGCAGTGCAGTAAATGATTGTGTTTCTAGCTCCAGCAGTGCAGTAAATGATTGGTGTTTCTAGCTCCAGCAGTGCAGTAAATGATTGTGTTTCTAGCTCCAGCAGTGCAGTAAATGATTGTGTTTCTAGCTCCAGCAGTGCAGTAAATGATTGTGTTTCTAGCTCCAGCAGTGCAGTAAATGATTGTGTTTCTAGCTCCAACAGTGCAGTAAATGATTGTGTTTCTAGCTCCAGCAGTGCAGTAAATGATTGTGTTTCTAGCTCCAGCAGTGCAGTAAATGATTGTGTTTCTAGCTCCAACAGTGCAGTAAATGATTGTGTTTCTAGCTCCAGCAGTGCAGTAAATGATTGTGTTTCTAGCTCCAACAGTGCAGTAAATGATTGTGTTTCTAGCTCCAGCAGTGCAGTAAATGATTGTGTTTCTAGCTCCAACAGTGCAGTAAATGATTGTGTTTCTAGCTCCAGCAGTGCAGTAAATTATTGTGTTTCTAGCTCCAGCAGTGCAGCAAATGATTGTGTTTCTAGATAAAACAGTGCAGTAAATTATTGTGTTTCTAGCTCCAGCAGTGCAGTAAATATCTAACAGTACAAGAACAAGCCATATCAGAGCCCGGAATATAAATACGTGGTCTGCATAAACAGTATGGTCAATATACAAGTAGGAGAAGGTATGTACAGCAGTAGTTATATGTGATGGAGTTCCGTGTGGTAGCCGGGTAGTGATAGTCTCTAAGGTGAAGGGTAGAGAACCGTGTGGTAGCCGGGTAGTGATAGTCTCTAAGGTGAAGGGTAGAGAACCGGGTGGTAGCCGGGTAGTGATAGTCTCTAAGGTGAAGGGTAGAGTACCGGGTGGTAGCCGGGTAGTGATAGTCTCTAAGGTGAAGGGTAGAGTACCGGGTGGTAGCCGGGTAGTGATAGTCTCTATGGTGAAGGGTAGAGAACCGGGTGGTAGCTGGCTAGTGATAGTCTCTAAGGTGAAGGGTAGAGTACCGGGTGGTAGCCGGGTAGTGATAGTCTCTAAGGTGCAGGGTAGAGTACCGGATGGTAGCTGGCTAGTGATAGTCTCTAAGGTGAAGGGTAGAGAACCGGGTGGTAGCTGGCTAGACACACACACACACACACACACACACACAGAGACACACACAGGACATCCATTGTCCAGCCAGAGATGGACAGAAACTGTGTAGGTGAAGTCACACATCTAGTTCTTCTAGTTCTTCCCCTATGCTCTCTCTCTCTCCTCTCACTGGGAGCAACACACACAACAACAACTGAATGAGTTGTGTGTAAGGCCTATGACCTATTGTATAATGTGCGTGTCAGCTATGTATGACGTTGTGTAATCTGCTCCTTTGTTTGGCTGTAGAGTCTCTTCAGTTAAACATTTAGCTGTGTTTGTCCAATATCAAATACACATTCTAGAAGTGTTTGGCATTGGACCACTCCTAAGACCACTCCTAAGACCACTCCTAAGACCACTCCTAAGACCACTCCTAAGTCCACTCCTAAGACCACTCCTATGACAACTACCAAGACCACTCCTAAGACCACTCCTAAGTCCACTCCTAAGACCACTCCTATGACAACTACCAAGACCACTCCTAAGACCACTCCTAAGACCACTCCTAAGTCCACTCCTAAGACCACCACTAAGACCACTCCTAAGAACACTCCTAAGTCCACTCCTAAGTCCACTCCTAAGTCCACTCTTAAGACCACTCCTATGACAACTACCAAGACCACTCCTAAGACCACTCCTAAGTCCACCACCAAGACCACTCCTAAGTCCACTACTAAGACCACTCCTAAGTCCACTCCTAAGACCACTCGTATGACCACTCCTAAGACCACTTCTATGACCACTCCTAAGACCACTCCTATGACCACTCCTAAGACCACTCCTAAGTCCACTCCTAAGACCACTCCTATGACCACTCTTAAGACCACTCCTAAGACCACTCCTATGACCACTCCCAAGTCCACTACTAAGACCACTCTTAAGTCACTACTATGGATTTAACCATCAGTGAACAGTAGTGGATTTAACCATCAGTGAACAGTAGTGGATTTAACCATCGGTGAACAGTAGTGGATTTAACCATCAGTGAACAGTAGTGGATTTAACCATCAGTGAACAGTAGTGGATTTAACCATCAGTGAACAGTAGTGGATTTAACCATCAGTGAACAGTAGTGGATTTAACCATCAGTGAACAGTAGTGGATTTGTCCATCAGTGAACAGTAGTGGATTTAACCATCGGTGAACAGTAGTGGATTTAACCATCGGTGAACAGTAGTGGATTTAACCATCGGTAAACAGTAGTGGATTTAACCATCAGTGAACAGTAGTGGATTTAACCATCAGTGAACAGTAGTGGATTTAACCATCGGTGAACAGTAGTGGATTTAACCATCAGTGAACAGTAGTGGATTTAACCATCAGTGAACAGTAGTGGATTTAACCATCAGTGAACAGTAGTGGATTTAACCATCAGTGAACAGTAGTGGATTTAACCATCAGTGAACAGTAGTGGATTTAACCATCAGTGTACAGTAGTGGATTTAACCATCAGTGAACAGTAGTGGATTTAACCATCAGTGAACAGTAGTGGATTTAACCATCGGTGAACAGTAGTGGATTTAACCATCAGTGAACAGTAGTGGATTTAACCATCAGTGAACAGTAGTGGATTTAACCATCGGTGAACAGTAGTGGATTTAACCATCAGTGAACAGTAGTGGATTTAACCATCAGTGAACAGTAGTGGATTTAACCATCAGTGTACAGTAGTGGATTTAACCATCAGTGAACAGTAGTGGATTTAACCATCAGTGAACAGTAGTGGATTTAACCATCAGTGAACAGTAGTGGATTTAACCATCAGTGCCTGCTCAGTGATATTACATTAGTTGTGTGCCGGGTGTGGATATACAGTGAGGGAAAAAAAGTATTTGATCCCCTGCTGATTTTGTACGTTTGCCCACTGACAAAGAAATGATCAGTCTATAATTTTAATTGTAGGTTTATTTGAACAGTGAGAGACAGAATAACAACAAAAAACTCCAGAAAAACGCATGTGAAAAATGTTATGAATGGAATTGCATTTTAATGAGGGAAATAAGTATTTGATCCCTCTGCAAAACATGACTTAGTACTTGGTGGCAAAACCCTTGTTGGCAATCACAGAGGTCAGACGTTTCTTGTAGCTGGCCACCAGGTTAGCACACGTCTCAGGAGGGATTTTGTCCCACTCCTCTTTGCAGATCTTCTCCAAGTCATTAAGGTTTCGAGGCTGACGTTTGGAAACTCTAACCTTCAGCTCCCTCCACAGATTTCCTATGGGATTAAGGTCTGGAGACTGGCTAGGCCACTCCAGGACCTTAATGTGCTTCTTCTTGAGCCACTCCTTTGTTGCCTTGGCTGTGTGTTTTGAGTCATTGTCATGCTGGAATACCCATCCACGACTCATTTTCAATGCCCTGGCTGAGGGGAGGTTCTCACCCAAGATTTGACGGTTCATGGCCCTGTCCATCGTCCCTTTTATGTGGTGAAGTTGTCCTGTCCCCTTAGCAGAAAAACACCCCCAAAGCATAATGTTTCCACCTCCATGTTTGACGGTGGGCATGGTGTTCTTGGGGTCATAGGCAGCAATCCTCCTCCTCCAAACAAAGCGAGTTGAGTTGATGCCAAAGAGCTCCATTTTGGTCTCATCTGACCACAACACTTTCACCCAGATGTCCTCTGAATCATTCAGATGTTCATTGGCAAACTGCTTTCTTGAGCAGGGGGACCTTGCGGGCGCTGCAGGATTTCAGTCCTTCAAGGCGTAGTCTATTACCAATTGTTTTCTTGGTGACTATGGTCCCAGCTGCCTTGAGATCATTGACAAGATCCTCCCGTGTAGTTCTGGGCTGATTCCTCACCGTTCTCATGATCATTGCAACTCCACGAGGTGAGATCTTGCATGGAGCCCCAGGCCGAGGGAGATTGACAGTTCTTTTGTGTTTCTTCCATTTGCGAATAATCGCACCAACTGTTGTCACCTTCTCAACAAGCTGCTTGGCGATGGTCTTGTAGTCCATTCCAGCCTTGTGTAGGTATACAATCTTGTCCCTGACATCCTTGGAGAGCTCTTTGGTCTTGGCCATGGTGGAGAGTTCGGAATCTGATTGATTGATTGCTTCTGTGGACAGGTGTCTTTTATACAGGTAACAAACTGAGATCTCAGCTCATTACCTGTATAAAAGACATCTGGGAGCCAGAAATCTTTCTGATTGAGAGGGGGTCAAATACTTATTTCCCTCATTAAAATGCAAATCAATTTATAACATTTTTCACATGCGTTTTTCTGGATTTTTTTGTTGTTATTCTGTCTCTCACTGTTCAAATAACCCTACCATTAAAATTATAGACTGATCATTTCTTTGTCAGTGGGCAAACGTACAAAATCAGCAGGGGATCAAATTCTTTTTTCCCTCACTGTACAGGTGTTCCTTAGGGCCAACCAAACAGTAGTATTCTACCTGACTTACTAACGAGCCTCATGCTATTCCCAGAGGTAGAACCATAGAACTCCCACCTGGGATGTTACCTGTTACCAGAGAAACAGACCTATTCACCAACACAATACTGCTGATGTAACATAGACAATAATAACAGACCTATTCACCAACACAATACTACTGACTGGTAACATAGACTGTAATAACAGACCTACTCACCAACACAATACTACTGACTGGTAACATAGACCGTAATAACAGACCTACTCACTAACACAATACTACTGACTGGTAACACAGACTGTAATAACAGACCTACTCACTAACACAATACTACTGACTGGTAACATAGACTATAATAACAGACCTACTCACTAACACAATACTGCTGATGTAACATAGACTGTAATAACAGACCTATTCACCAACACAATACTACTGACTGGTAACATAGACTATAATAACAGACCTACTCACTAACACAATACTGCTGATGTAACATAGACCGTAATAACAGACCTACTCACTAACACAATACTACTGACTGGTAACATAGACCGTAATAACAGACCTACTCACCAACACAATACTACTGACTGGTAACACAGACTGTAATAACAGACCTACTCACCAACACAGTGCTGCTGACTTGTAACAGACCTGTTACAAAACTGACGTAAACAATTTGATAAAAAATACTTAATGCCAAACCAACACAATTGAAATGCTGGCTTATTGTCAGTAATAAAATACTATATTTAAAGAATGTTCATAAAAACTGATCCAAACTATTTTTATGAAAAATAACTTCAATATTTCCACTAGACGTCATTTTCTACTCCGAGCCATCACCATGAGAAGGATGAGAGACCTACATTGTGATTGTCGTTGACTGTGCTGATGAAGTGATTCAATAAGAATGAACCTTTCACAATAAACAATAAGCAAGAGGATTCATCTGTTAAGAACAAAATAGAAGTACATTGTGATAATAAATGAAATAACTTTAATCTTCCTACTCCATAACTGCATGTTGTTGGTAGCTAACGTGACACCATTCACCTGTACTCAAACAACAAACAAAACGACTTACACAACCAGTCAAAAAACTCTTAATTTAGTCTCAGCCTAATAACAGGGTATGGTAACCTGTACGCATGTCATTATGTCCACCTCCACACTCTCCATATGCAGGCTTTTATAAAGAAGGTAAAATCAAAGCTTACCTGATTAAGGTTGTAGCCGTGTCAGTCAGTCAGGTCGGTAGGTGTGTTAGCGTTGGGTTGCTTCCTCCGTCTGTCTCTGTGAAGGTGTACTGATACCCGAGACGCAGGTCAACCAGTAAGCTGCTGTGTTCCCTCAGACACAAGATTATGTTGTGTAAGAAAGAGGGTGTGTATCATCTCTAGTTATAAGGGCCTGAGGCATATTAATGCTCTACAGGCGTGTGTGTCTGTGTGTGTGTCTCTCTGTGTGTGTGTGTGTGTGTGTGTGTGTGTCTCTCTCTCTCTGTGTGTGTGTGTGTGTGTCTGTGTGTGTGTGTGTGTCTGTGTGTCTCTCTCTCTGTGTGTGTGTGTGTGTGTGTGTGTGTGTGTGTGTGTGTGTGTGTGTGTGTGTGTGTGTGTGTGTGTGTGTGTCTGTCTGTGTGTGTCTCTCTCTCCCTGTGTGTGTGTGTGTGTTTGTCTCTCTCTGTGTGTCTCTGTCTCTCTCTGTGTGTCTCTGTGTGTGTGAGTGTGTGTGTGAATGTGTCTGTGTTTGTGTGTTTGTGTATGTGTGTACAGTTGCCCTTTGAATAGAGTAACACACTGATCCATGGTTAAATTGACAACGCCCTGCGGCTGTTGTGTCCGGACACCTGAACCTCTAGTTTTATATGTCGTTTTATATGCTATGAAGTGTGTGTGTGTGTGTGTGTGTGTGTGTGTGTGTGTGTGTGTGTGTGTGTGTGTGTGTGTGTGTGTGTGATGATGGTAAATGTTATGTGTGATGATGGTATGTGTTATTGGTGATGATGGTATGTGTTATTGGTGATGATGGTATGTGTTATTGGTGATGATGGTAAGTGTTATTGGTGATGATGGTATGTGTTATTGGTGATGATGGTATGTGTTATTGGTGATGATGGTATGTGTTATTGGTGATGATGGTATGTGTTATTGGTGATGATGGTATGTGTTATTGGTGATGATGGTATGTGTTATTGGTGATGATGGTAAATGTTATTGGTGATGATGGTAAATGTTATTGGTGATGATGGTATGTGTTATTGGTGATGATGGTATGTGTTATTGGTGATGATGGTATGTGTTATTGGTGATGATGGTATGTGTTATTGGTGATGATGGTATGTGTTATTGGTGATGATGGTATGTGTTATTGGTGATGATGGTATGTGTTATTGGTGATGATGGTATGTGTTATTGGTGATGATGGTATGTGTTATTGGTGATGATGGTAAATGTTATTGGTGATGATGGTATGTGTTATTGGTGATGATGGTAAATGTTATTGGTGATGATGGTATGTGTTATTGGTGATGATGGTATGTGTTATTGGTGATGATGGTATGTGTTATTGGTGATGATGGTATGTGTTATTGGTGATGATGGTAAGTGTTATTGGTGATGATGGTATGTGTTATTGGTGATGATGGTAAGTGTTATTGGTGATGATGGTATGTGTTATTGTGATGATGGTAAGTGTTATTGGTGATGATGGTAAGTGTTATTGGTGATGATGGTATGTGTTATTGTGATGATGGTAAATGTTATTGGTGATGATGGTATGTGTTATTGGTGATGATGGTAAGTGTTATTGGTGATGATGGTATGTGTTATTGGTGATGATGGTAAATGTTATTGGTGATGATGGTAAATGATATTGGTGTTGATGGTATGTGCTATTGGTGATGATGGTACATGTGTTATTGGTGATGATGGTATGTGTTATTGGTGATGATGGTATGTGTTATTGGTGATGATGTATTGGTGATGATGGTATGTGTTATTGGTGATGATGGTATGTGTTATTGGTGATGATGGTAAATGTTATTGGTGATGATGGTATGTGTTATTGGTGATGATGGTATGTGTTATTGGTGATGATGGTATGTGTTATTGGTGATGATGGTATGTGTTATTGGTGATGATGGTATGTGTTATTGGTGATGATGGTAAATGTTATTGGTGATGATGGTATGTGTTATTGGTGATGATGGTATGTGTTATTGGTGATGATGGTATGTGTTATTGGTGATGATGGTATGTGTTATTGGTGATGATGGTATGTGTTATTGGTGATGATGGTATGTGTTATTGGTGATGACGGTATGTGTTATTGGTGATGATGGTATGTGTTATTGGTGATGATGGTAAATGTTATTGGTGATGATGGTATGTGTTATTGGTGATGATGGTAAATGTTATTGGTGATGATGGTATGTGTTATTGGTGATGATGGTATGTGTTATTGGTGATGATGGTATGTGTTATTGGTGATGATGGTAAATTATATTGGTGATGATGGTAAATGTTATTGGTGATGACGGTGAATGCTATTGGTATATATCAGTGTTTGTGGTGATGACAGTACATGTTATTGGTTATATCATGATGATATAGATCAGCAAAACCAATAAAGATGTCCCAGTGAGATTAAGTTGGATCTGGATGGCAAATTCCAATCATACGGAAGTGTGTCTGTGCTTCAAATGATGAATCAAGACAAACCAGTTAAAGTTGATTGTGTGGGTGATATAATACCAGTTTTTCCTCTATAGGCCTCCACAGAAAAATACTTTAGTTTATTTAATAATGTAGATGTATATGTATGCTCACTACCATTATGCTTGTTTACACAGAGAATATTGAAGTACTGTTAGTTTTCCCGGGAAAACTGCCCTTTTTCGTCCTCATGCTAGTTAGCAGTTGCCACCGCAGCCATTTTGGAATGACAGTGTCAACGAAGGCTGCTGTGGCTACTGCTAGCTAGCATGAGGACGAAAAAGGGCAGTTTTCCCGGGAAAACTAACAGTAC
Organism: Brachymystax lenok tsinlingensis; assembly: GCA_030435695.1. Lineage (NCBI taxonomy): Eukaryota > Metazoa > Chordata > Actinopteri > Salmoniformes > Salmonidae > Brachymystax > Brachymystax lenok. The sequence goes on from CM059812.1 coordinate 40,594,051, forward strand.
TTCAATATTCTCGATGGGCACAGTGTGGATAGGTAAAATTTGGAGTACAAGTGGCATATCCCATCCCTGCACTGAGGTACGTTTTCAGACCTATATCTCGTGCTGGCTCCACGGTGTAACCATGATTGCATTCCGACCCCAGTGCAGCACAGTGTAAACAAGCGTAAAGGTAGGGCCGGTGTCTTCTGGCAAGGTGAATACTGAATATACACCCATTGGAGACAGCAGCACTGTCCCTGCATGGCTTTCCCTCTGTCCCCTGGCGATGAGCGAATGTACCACCATTTTCTAGGAACCCGGTGGAGGTGCGGCGTCATACCTGCAACCAATCAGAGCACACACATTTGTTTTATTAAAATGGACTAAATAAAAAAAAGCATACATTTCACATGACTGTCTTAGTTACTCTAATAAGGGCTCCTCCAGCATGTTACAAGTCGTCAATCAACTATGTTACAGTTCTTATTATTCACACCCATACCGAACCTCTCAGGGTGAGATTTTCTAGTGATGGGAAACTGAGGCTTTCTGAAGCCATCGGGGCTTTCACCAAATTGTGCCTTAAGATTGTTCATTACGCTGAGCTTTAACACAATCCGCATTAGTGACATCTGCTGGTCATCAATGAAAAGCCGTGTTTGATGTTTTATGTACGTTTTTTTTCTCACACTATTCATCACATCTCCACAGCGCAGAGGTTAGTCGCGAGTCTTCGTAGGCAACGACAAATCCGTTACCATTGCAGGTTCGCACCTTCCATCATGTTTCCCTTTTTAGCTGTAAAAAAAACGAAATCAAGGCCATTATCTAAGATGCTTAAGACAGAAGCTCATACTATAGCTAATAAAGCGAATTGTTTAAACAACAATGTGCAGAAAGTGTGGCGTCATAAAACTATTTTCTAAATAATATACCGTCGTTCAGATTCGACCACCCTTTGTGTTCTGGGTATCAATAGTCCCATCACTAAGATGTTCACACTACGCTTTTAATCGGTTGGGCGGACTTTTATTTTGAAAAAAAAAAGATCAAGCCAAGGAAGTGGTGTGATGACGTCACGTGGTTGCATGTGTAGAGAGCCGGGTACAAGTTGACCGTCAACGTCAAAACACGATTATATCTACAACGCAAATCGATCCTAAACGGCAAACATCGGTCGAATGAATTTGTGAGAGCAATGTCAAGATGCTCGGCTTTCCCCCCCCCTCCCACAAAGACACTCATCTCCTTGGGGGTGCTAACGTTTCCGCGTGCATTAGCTAAGATAAGCTGTCTGTAGCGAGAGTGGAACACATGGATAAATAACTTGGTTTTGTAACTTCAGTAGTCAGCTAATTGTTATCATGCTTCTGTCATTGTTTATACATTTCAGCACACCATCCAGATGCCTTGCGATAAAAACGTGTAAGCGGTGTTGCCGGTACAGTACAGGAAGGACCGTCCGTGAACTCCATACCCCGGTGTTGTTGAAGAACGCGTTGACTTTCAACCGCGGTGGTGGACGCGGCGGAAAGCAGACATGCATCAGGTTGAATAGCTCGCAGGAGAGGAGATGCTTTTCATCTGAATGTGACGAGGTTGGTCATCATCAGGAACATGGTGAAGTGAGAGTGAGGTTCGCTCCGAGTCCAACAGGTAAAATAATGCAGCGAATTGGGGAGGGGGGGTAGGCTGATTGGGATTTGAACCCACGACAGCCTGTTAATAGCTAAACAATCGGATGAATAATCAGGTGTGTAGTGCTGGGTTAAAGCCTGCACAGTGCATATAGCTCTACAACCCTTAGGTTGGTGGTGGTTTTGACCCGTGGCTAAAAGGAGTACACTACAGGGAATAGGATGCCATTTGGATTAGGGACGCACTCTATAACCTGCACATGCTATAACACTACTGTTGTAGTGATGCCACATTACCTAACAACGTCCTTCCAGGGACTGGCTGGACTGTTATAGTGATGCCACATTACCTAACAACGTACCTTCCAGGGGCTGGCTGGACTGTTATAGTGATGCCACATTACCTAACAACGTCCTTCCAGGGGCTGGCTGGACTGTTCCAGTAGTAGTGATGCCACCTAGCTGGACTGTTACAGTAGTAGTGATGCCACCTAGCTGGACTGTTACAGTAGTAGTGATGCCACCTAGCTGGACTGTTACAGTAGTAGTGATGCCACCTAGCTGGACTGTTACAGTAGTAGTGATGCCACCTAGCTGGACTGTTACAGTAGTAGTGATGCCACCTAGCTGGACTGTTACAGTAGCAGTGATGCCACCTAGCTGGACTGTTACAGTAGTAGTGATGCCACCTAGCTGGACTGTTACAGTAGCAGTGATGCCACCTAGCTGGACTGTTACAGTAGTAGTGATGCCACCTAGCTGGACTGTTACAGTAGTAGCTGGACTGTTACAGTAGCAGTGATGCCACCTAGCTGGACTGTTACAGTAGCAGTGATGCCACCTAGCTGGACTGTTACAGTAGCAGTGATGCCACCTAGCTGGACTGTTACAGTAGCAGTGATGCCACCTAGCTGGACTGTTACAGTAGCAGTGATGCCACCTAGCTGGACTGTTACAGTAGTAGTGATGCCACCTAGCTGGACTGTTACAGTAGCAGTGATGCCACCTAGCTGGACTGTTACAGTAGCAGTGATGCCACCTAGCTGGACTGTTACAGTAGCAGTGATGCCACCTAGCTGGACTGTTACAGTAGCAGTGATGCCACCTAGCTGGACTGTTACAGTAGTAATGTTAGTGATGCCACCTAGCTGGACTGTTACAGTAGTAATGTTAGTGATGCCACCTAGCTGGACTGTTACAGTAGCAGTGATGCCACCTAGCTGGACTGTTACAGTAGTAGTGATGCCACCTAGCTGGACTGTTACAGTAGTAGTGATGCCACCTAGCTGGACTGTTACAGTAGTAATGTTAGTGATGCCACCTAGCTGGACTGTTACAGTAGTAATGTTAGTGATGCCACCTAGCTGGACTGTTACAGTAGCAGTGATGCCACCTAGCTGGACTGTTACAGTAGTAGTGATGCCACCTAGCTGGACTGTTACAGTAGTAATGTTAGTGATGCCACCTAGCTGGACTGTTACAGTAGCAGTGATGCCACCTAGCTGGACTGTTACAGTAGTAATGTTAGTGATGCCACCTAGCTGGACTGTTACAGTAGCAGTGATGCCACCTAGCTGGACTGTTACAGTAGTAGTGATGCCACCTAGCTGGACTGTTACAGTAGTAGTGATGCCACCTAGCTGGACTGTTACAGTAGTAATGTTAGTGATGCCACCTAGCTGGACTGTTACAGTAGTAATGTTAGTGATGCCACCTAGCTGGACTGTTACAGTAGCAGTGATGCCACCTAGCTGGACTGTTACAGTAGTAGTGATGCCACCTAGCTGGACTGTTACAGTAGTAATGTTAGTGATGCCACCTAGCTGGACTGTTACAGTAGCAGTGATGCCACCTAGCTGGACTGTTACAGTAGCAGTGATGCCACCTAGCTGGACTGTTACAGTAGTAGTGATGCCACCTAGCTGGACTGTTACAGTAGTAATGTTAGTGATGCCACCTAGCTGGACTGTTACAGTAGTAATGTTAGTGATGCCACCTAGCTGGACTGTTACAGTAGTAATGTTAGTGATGCCACCTAGCTGGACTGTTACAGTAGTAATGTTAGTGATGCCACCTAGCTGGACTGTTACAGTAGTAATGTTAGTGATGCCACCTAGCTGGACTGTTACAGTAGTAGTGATGCCACCTAGCTGGACTGTTACAGTAGCAGTGATGCCACCTAGCTGGACTGTTACAGTAGTAGTGATGCCACCTAGCTGGACTGTTATTGCCACCTAGCTGGACTGTTACAGTGTTAGTGATGCCACCTAGCTGGACTGTTACAGTAGTACAGTGATGCCACCTAGCTGGACTGTTACAGTAGCAGTGATGCCACCTAGCTGGACTGTTACAGTAGTAATGTTAGTGATGCCACCTAGCTGGACTGTTACAGTAGCAGTGATGCCACCTAGCTGGACTGTTACAGTAGTAATGTTAGTGATGCCACCTAGCTGGACTGTTACAGTAGTAATGTTAGTGATGCCACCTAGCTGGACTGTTACAGTAGCAGTGATGCCACCTAGCTGGACTGTTACAGTAGTAATGTTAGTGATGCCACCTAGCTGGACTGTTACAGTAGTAATGTTAGTGATGCCACCTAGCTGGACTGTTACAGTAGTAATGTTAGTGATGCCACCTAGCTGGACTGTTACAGTAGTAATGTTAGTGATGCCACCTAGCTGGACTGTTACAGTAGCAGTGATGCCACCTAGCTGGATGCCACCTAGCTGGACTGTTACAGTAGTAGTGATGCCACCTAGCTGGACTGTTACAGTAGTAGTGATGCCACCTAGCTGGACTGTTACAGTAGTAGTGATGCCACCTAGCTGGACTGTTACAGTAGCAGTGATGCCACCTAGCTGGACTGTTACAGTAGTAATGTTAGTGATGCCACCTAGCTGGACTGTTACAGTAGTAATGTTAGTGATGCCACCTAGCTGGACTGTTACAGTAGTAATGTTAGTGATGCCACCTAGCTGGACTGTTACAGTAGTAATGTTAGTGATGCCACCTAGCTGGACTGTTACAGTAGCAGTGATGCCACCTAGCTGGACTGTTACAGTACACCACCTAGCTGGACTGTTACAGTAGTAATGTATATAGCTGGACTGTTACAGTAGTAATGCCACCTAGCTGGACTGTTACAGTAGCAGTGATGCCACCTAGCTGGACTGTTACAGTAGCAGTGATGCCACCTAGCTGGACTGTTACAGTAGTAATGTTAGTGATGCCACCTAGCTGGACTGTTACAGTAGCAGTGATGCCACCTAGCTGGACTGTTACAGTAGTAATGTTAGTGATGCCACCTAGCTGGACTGTTACAGTAGTAATGTTAGTGATGCCACCTAGCTGGACTGTTACAGTAGCAGTGATGCCACCTAGCTGGACTGTTACAGTAGTAATGTTAGTGATGCCAGATAACAACGTCCTGTCCAGGGGTGTACTGTACGCCAAGCTGCCCCATGCTACAGAAACAGGAGATAGACTCCTGCCCTCGGGGGCCGTTGTGGCTCTGACAAGGCTTTACTTCCTTATGCAGGCACTATGGTGCCTTTTGGGATTTCTGCTATCTGTGCTTTACTGTACAACAAACTAGCTATAAATGACCCCTCTGTCTGTCTGTGTGCAGTGCAGTACAGTAGTAATACCATGTAGTCTAACTAGCTATAATTGACCCCTCTGTCTGTTTGTGTAATGCAGTACAGTAGTAGTAATACCATGTAGTCTAACTAGCTATAATTGACCCCTCTGTATGTTTGTGTAATGCAATACAGTAGTAGTAATACCATGTAGCCTAACTAGCTATAATTGACCCCTCTGTATGTTTGTGTAATGCAGTACAGTAGTAGTAATACCATGTAGCCTAACTAACTATAATTGACCCCTCTCTGTTTGTGTAGTGCAGTACAGTACAGTAGTAATACCATGTAGTCTAACTAGCTATAATTGACCCCTCTGTCTGTGTGCAGTGCAGTACAGTAGTAGTAATACCATGTAGCCTAACTAACTATAATTGACCCGTGTCTCTCTCTAGGTTTCCTGCACCTGGGGGGGCTGCGTACAGCTCTCTACAACTATATCTATGCTAAGAAGTATGGAGGGAGCTTCATCTTACGTATGGAAGATACAGACCAGAGCAGACTGGTGCCAGGAGCTGCAGAGTCTATAGAGGATATGTTGGAGTGGGCTGGTAGTACAGACTTAATAACACACACACATATACACACACACACACAGACCAGAGCATACTGGTGCCGGGAGTTTTTGGGTCTATAGAAGTCATGCTGGTAGGACAGACTTAATAACACACACGCATACACACACCTACACACACACACAGACCAGAGCAGACTAGTACCTGGAGTGGCTGGGTCTGTAGAGGTCATGCTGGGGTGGGCTGGTAGGACAGACTGGTACCGGGAGTGGCTGAGTCTATAGAGGTCATGCTGGGGTGGGCTGGTAGGACAGACTGGTACCGGGAGTGGCTGAGTCTATAGAGGTCATGCTGGGGTGGGCTGGTAGGACAGACTGGTACCGGGAGTGGCTGGGTCTATAGAGGTCATGCTGGGGTGGGCTGGTAGGACAGACTGGTACCGGGAGTGGCTGAGTCTATAGAGGTCATGCTGGGGTGGGCTGGTAGGACAGACTGGTACCGAGAGTGGCTGAGTCTATAGAGGTCATGCTGGGGTGGGCTGGTAGGACAGACTGGTACCGGGAGTGGCTGAGTCTATAGAGGTCATGCTGGGGTGGGCTGGTAGGACAGACTGGTGCCGGGAGTGGCTGAGTCTATAGAGGTCATGCTGGGGTGGGCTGGTAGGACAGACTGGTACCGGGAGTGGCTGAGTCTATAGAGGTCATGCTGGGGTGGGCTGGTAGGAGCAGAGACATATTTAGATATTAAGGAGTTTGGCCAACTTTTATAACGGACGTTAGCACCCTTGAGCTTTCCAATGCATTCGGAATCTAATTCAGATTCTAGACATTCAGTTCCACAGCATTGTTTACATTCTAGAACATGCTGTGGACGGGTCAACATTGCATTTGCCCATCTAATAATGGGGAGCTAACATGGATGCCATCCATCTCCTCCACCCTCCCCAAGGTATCCCCCCAGACGAGAGTCCCCGTGGAGGAGGTGAGTACGGTCCCTACCTCCAGTCCCAGAGGCTGTCCCTGTACAGCCAGGCTGCTGACTCCCTGCTCCAGACAGGGAAGGCCTACCACTGCTTCTGCAGCCAGCAGAGACTAGAATTACTGAAGAGAGAGGCCCTACGCAGCGGACAGACACCGCGGTAAGTTGGCTATACACACTCACTCACACACACACACACACATTTATTTAACCTTTATTTAACTAGGCAAGTCGGTTAACAAATTCTTATTTACAACGACGGCCTACCGCGGCCAAACCCAAACCCAGGCGACGCTGGGCCAATTGTGCACTGCCCTATGGGACTCCCAATCACGGCCGGGCTGTGATACAGCCTGGAATCGAACCAGGGTCTGTAGTGACGCTTCTAGCACTGAAATGCAGTGCCTTAGACCACTGCACCTCCTCGGGGGGCCCAACATACACATGCATGGACACGTTCAAATACACATAACTCACTCATTTCAACATATAACTGAACATTCCTCTACTACAGGTATGACAACAGGTGCAGACACCTCCGCCCAGATCAGGTAGAGGAGAAGCTGGATCAGAAGGTCCCCCATGTGATCAGGTTCAGACTGGAGTCTGGAGTAGAACCCTTCAACGACCTGGTCTTCGGATGGAACCGCCATGAGGTGGCCCAGGTAAGCCGGCTGATACATGAGATATATAAACACAAGCTGTACCGGCAAGCAGTGTGCAATTGTTTTTATTTTCCGACGCCCTGCAACAAGTAACCTCAGATTTGCAAGTGCTTTTCTTATTTCAAAAGGCATATGATTGAAACTCCACCTCCCATCCCAGGTTGAAGGAAACCCCGTATTAATCTGACCGGTTCCCCACCTGGCAAATGTAGTAGATGGATAGATCACATATATCCACCCCTTCCTCACCCCAAAGGGATGTTCAATGTCTGCTTTTTTCTTCTTCTATTTTTACCCATCTACCAATAGGTGCCCTCCTTTGCGAGGCATTGGAAAACCTCCCTGGTCTTTGTGGCTGAATCTGTGTTTTGAAATTCACTGAAATACAGATATTTGTATGTGTGTGGTACAGAGATGAGGTAGTCATTCAAAAATCATGTTAAATACTATTATAGCACACAGAGTCCATGCAACTTATTATGTGACCTGTTAAGCACATTTTAACTCCTGGACTTATTTAGGCTTGACGTAACAAAGGGGCTGAATACTTTTTGACTGAAGACATTTCAGCTTCTCATTTTTAATTAATTTGTAAAAAAAAAGAAAAACATAATTCCACTGTGACATCATGGGGTAGGTATTGTGGGTAGGCCAGTGACACAACAATATCAATAGAATGTTAAATTCAGGCTGTAACACAACAACATGTGAATACTTTCTGCACCTGCTGTAGGTTGAAGGAGACCCTGTGGTGATGAAAGCAGACGGCTTCCCCACCTATCACCTGGCTAACATAGTAGACGACCACCTGATGAAGGTCAGCCACGTCCTGAGAGGATCAGAGTGGCTCATCTCTACCTCCAAACACCTGCTGCTCTACAGGTACACAGACACACACCCACCCACCTGCTGCTCTACAGGTACAGACACACACCTGCTGCTCTACAGGTACACACAGACACCCACCGGTGGGATTCCCACTAGGGCCACATACACAATTGTGGTATAATAATATTCATAATAATAATACATTTTATTCATTCCTTTAAAGATACCCAAGGACACGTACAGAGCAAAATAGAATAACATAGCAATTATGAGCATGACTATACCAGAAGCAATGTACTAAAAGTAATGTACAAAGTACAAAACGGTAGGTTGCTTTGTGTTTATGTCACTGTTATTTCAGGGTTATGGGCTGAAAGCTCCTGGTTATGTTATTGTTATTGCAGGGCTCTGGGCTGGAAGCTCCTGGTTATGTTATTGTTATTGTTATTGCAGGGCTCTGGGCTGGAAGCTCCTGGTTATGTTATGTTATTGTTATTCCATGGCTCTGGGCTGGAAGCTCCTGGTTATGTTATGTTATTGTTATTGCAGGGCTCTGGGCTGGAAGCTCCTGGTTATGTTATGTTATATTATTGTTATTCCAGGGCTCTGGGCTGGAAGCTCCTGGTTATGTTATGTTATTGTTATTCCAGGGCTCTGGGCTGGAAGCTCCTGGTTATGTTATATTATTGTTATTCCAGGGCTCTGGGCTGGAAGCTCCTGGTTATGTTATGTTATTGTTATTCCAGGGCTCTGGGCTGGAAGCTCCTAGTTATGTTATGTTATTGTTATTCCATGGCTCTGGGCTGGAAGCTCCTGGTTATGTTATGTTATTGTTATTCCAGGGCTCTGGGCTGGAAGCTCCTGGTTATGTTATGTTATTGTTATTCCATGGCTCTGGGCTGGAAGCTCCTGGTTATGTTATTGTTATTCCAGGGCTCTGGGCTGGAAGCTCCTGGTTATGTTATGTTATTGTTATTCCAGGGCTCTGGGCTGGAAGCTCCTGGTTATGTTATGTTATTGTTATTCCAGGGCTCTGGGCTGGAAGCTCCTGGTTATGTTATGTTATTGTTATTCCAGGGCTCTGGGCTGGAAGCTCCTGGTTATGTTATATTATTGTTATTCCAGGGCTCTGGGCTGGAATCCCCCGGTGTTCGGACACCTTCCTCTCCTCCTCAACAGAGACGGCAGTAAGCTCTCCAAGAGACAAGGAGATATCTACATACAGAGTTTCCAGAGGAGTGGGGCCCTACCTGAAGCACTACTGGATATCACCACACACTGTGGATCTGGCTTTAACAGTAAGAGAGGGAGGGGGAGAGAGAGATAGGCAGATAGGGGATATCTTTATACAGAGAAGTAGTGCACTATACAGGGAATAGGGGTCAGAAGTAGTGCACTATACAGGGAATAGGGGTCAGAAGTAGTGCACTATACAGGGAATAGGAGTCAGAAGTAGTGCACTGTACAGGGAATAGGGGTCAGAAGTAGTGCACTATACAGGGAATATGAGTCAGAAGTAGTGCACTATACAGGGAATAGGGGTCAGAAGTAGTGCACTATACAGGGAATAGGAGTCAGAAGTAGTGCACTATACAGGGAATAGGAGTCAGAAGTAGTGCACTGTACAGGGAATAGGGGTCAGAAGTAGTGCACTATACAGGGAATATGAGTCAGAAGTAGTGCACTATACAGGGAATAGGAGTCAGAAGTAGTGCACTATACAGGGAATAGGAGTCAGAAGTAGTGCACTGTACAGGGAATAGGGGTCAGAAGTAGTGCACTATACAGGGAATAGGGGTCAGAAGTAGTGCACTATACAGGGAATAGGGGTCAGAAGTAGTGCACTATACAGGGAATAGGAGTCAGAAGTAGTGCACTATACAGGGAATAGGGGTCAGAAGTAGTGCACTATACAGGGAATAGGGTCAGAAGTAGTGCACTATACAGGGAATAGGAGTCAGAAGTAGTGCACTATACAGGGAATAGGGGTCAGAAGTAGTGCACTATACAGGGAATAGGAGTCAGAAGTAGTGCACTATACAGGGAATAGGGGTCAGAAGTAGTGCACTATACAGGGAATAGGGGTCAGAAGTAGTGCACTATACAGGGAATAGGGGTCAGAAGTAGTGCACTATACAGGGAATAGGAGTCAGAAGTAGTGCACTATACAGGGAATAGGTGTCAGAAGTAGTGCACTATACAGGGAATAGGGGTCAGAAGTAGTGCACTATACAGGGAATAGGGGTCAGAAGTAGTGCACTATACAGGGAATAGGGGTCAGAAGTAGTGCACTATACAGGGAATAGGGGTCAGAAGTAGTGGTAGGGTGCCATTTGAGACGCAGCCTAATTGCATTTCCCCCTGTCATCCTGCAGGTAACCGCGTGGGTCGTAAGATGGAGGAACTGATCGCTGAGTTTAACCCGTCTAAGATCACCACCCACTCTGCCCTGCTAGACCTGGACAAGCTACCCGAGTTTAACAAGTACACTAGCTGTCTGTCTGTCTCTGTGTATCCATCTCTCCCTTCCTCCACAAGTTCTTTAGGCTGGCTGCTGTCAAATCTCAAGGTTGGAGTATAGTTCAAGGTAGAAGCCATAGTAGGTTTGTCCCTGTTGCTCTGTGCTTCTTAACTCAGCCACCAGATAGTGTAGTCTGAGGACCAGTCTCTTTAGCTAGCATTCCACTCCTTGTCACTCCTTGTCATTGCCAAAGAGACTGTTCTCTGGCAATCTCAACGTTCAAAATGCAGCTGGAGTTGCTCATTGGTCTTTCGAAATAACCTTAATATTTTACATGACAACATGTGGAGCCTCAAATATAATTATATTACCAAATCAAAAATGGACATTTAGCTGTTAGCTAGGCAAGCTGTTGTATTTTGATAGCTGTTAGCTAGGCAAGCTGTTGTATTTTGATAGCTGTTAGCTAGGCAAGCTGTTGTATTTTGATAGCTGTTAGCTAGGCAAGCTGTTGTATTTTGATAGCTGTTAGCTAGGCAAGCTGTTGTATTTTGATAGCTGTTAGCTAGGCAAGCTGTTGTATTTTGATAGCTGTTAGCTAGGCAAGCTGTTGCATTTTGAGAGCTGTTAGCTAGGCAAGCTGTTGTATTTTGATAGCTGTTAGCTAGGCAAGCTGTTAGCCTTGATTTTAAGAATCAAAATACAAGACGTTTTGTGTTTGGAATTACAGTATGTATTTAGTCTGCGAACTTAGACGTGAGCTAGCAACTTTTCACGCTGTCGACAGACTGGTTTTATCCGCTAAACCCCCAAAAAATGGTTGCTTAGCAACCGGATAGCAACACTTTCAGTGGAGAGAAAAAAAGTGATAGTTCCAATAGTTGCATAATCGTTGTGATTGGAGGATAGCTGTGAGGGGTTATCGAATCAGGATCAACTCCTCTGTTCTCCTTGAGCTCATTAATGATGGGCAGTGGAATGTTAGGGAGTGGAATGTTAGGCAGTGGAATGTTAGGGAGTGGAATGTTAGGGAGTGGAATGTTAGGGAGTGGAATGTTAGGGAGTGGAATGTTAGGGAGTGGAATGTTAGGGAGTGGAATGTTGGCTAAACAGACTGTTACCCAGGCTACAGGTGGTGCTGTTGCACTGTGGATTTCCGCCTATATAATGTGTCTGCTGACCTGCCCCATTCAAGTCATGATAAATGATGGTCATTTATCTACACACCTGATCACCTAATCATGATCTTCAGTTTTAGAATGCAATTTGATTAATCAGATGGAGGAAAAGGTGTGATGCCAATCAGGCCTCTGAGTACTGGCATTGCCCACCCCTGGTTCTAGCACATACGGGTCTAGGATAACCTTTCTCAATTCTTACCCTAACCACTTATCTTAACAAGCCAACTCACTCTAGACCAGTTCTTAGTAATCCCAGTAATCCACTCTGTGTTCTCCCAGGATCCACCTGCAGCAGCGTATCGATGATGCGGTGCAACGTGATTGGCTGGTGAGGGATCTGCAGGGGCGGATCCAGGAAGTGTACGGAACACAGGTCCAGGATCAGGATGTTCTGCAGCCAGATTACATCACACGGGTTCTACACCTGCGCAAGGTAACTATGATCTCATCCCAGGGGTTCTACACCTGCGCAAGGTAACTATGACCTCATCACAGGGGTTCTACTCCTGCGCAAGGTAACTATGACCTCATCACAGGGGTTCTACACCTGCGCAAGGTAACTATGACCTCATCACAGGGGTTCTACACCTGCGCAAGGTAACTATGACCTCATCACAGGGGTTCTACACCTGCGCAAGGTGACTATGACCTCATCACAGGGGTTCTACTCCTGCGCAAGGTAACTATGACCTCATCACAGGGGTTCTACACCTGCGCAAGGTAACTATGACCTCATCACAGGGGTTCTACACCTGCGCAAGGTAACTATGACCTCATCACAGGGGTTCTACACCTGCGCAAGGTGACTATGACCTCATCACAGGGGTTCTACAACTGCATGCAAGGTAACTATGGACGTAACCAAGGTAACAGGGCATCAGCTGTTGGTCTTCGCACCAGCTGAAAAACAATCCCTGGCGTTCCGACTTTCCCAGTTTGAGAATATCACAGCCCAGTGCAGAATGTAGAGCCTGTCTGTCTGGAGGTCACCATCTCTCTCTCTTTCCGTCTCTCTCTCTCTCTCACTCACATATCTCCTCTGTCTGAGCTGGTAGCTTCAGAGTATTCCTACCTGTGGGTTCCACCCTCCTTCTCTGTCTAATTATCTCTCCTTTTCTCTCTCTGTCTGTCTGTCTGTCTGTCTGTCTGTCTGTCTGTGTCTCTCCTCTCTCTCTCTCTCTCTCTCTCTCTCTCTCTCTCTCTCTCTCTCTCTCTCTCTCTCTCTCTCAGGGTCATATCTCCTCTGTGTCTGACCTGGTGTCCTTAGAGTATTCCTACCTTTGGGTTCGACCTTCTTTCTCTGACCAACAGATGGCAGCACTCAGCTCAGAGACTCAACACATCGCTACTCTGATCATACGGTACGTACCATAACTACTACAGACTAACAGGACTACTCTGGTCATACTCTGGTACGTACCATAACTACTACAGACTAACAGGACTACTCTGGTCATACTCTGGTACGTACCATAACTACTACAGACTAACAGGACTACTCTGGTCATACTCTGGTACGTACCATAACTACTACAGACTAACAGGACTACTCTGGTCATACTCTGGTACGCACTACATAACTACTACAGACTAACAGGACTACTCTGGTCATACTCTGGTACGTACCATAACTACTACAGACTAACAGGACTACTCTGGTCATACTCTGGTACGTACCATAACTACTACAGACTAACAGGACTACTCTGGTCATACTCTAGTGCATTACCATAACTACTACAGACTAACAGGACTACTCTGGTCATACTCTGGTACGTACCATAACTACTACAGACTAACAGGACTACTCTGGTCATACTCTGGTACGTACCATAACTACTACAGACTAACAGGACTACTCTGGTCATACTCTGCACGCACCATAACTACTACAGACTAACAGGACTGCTCTGGTCATACTCTGGCACGCACCATAACTACTACAGACTAACAGGACTGCTCTGGTCATACTCTGGCACGCACCATAACTACTACAGACTAACAGGACTGCTCTGGTCATACTCTGGCACGCACCATAACTACTACAGACTAACAGGACTGCTCTGGTCATACTCTGGCACGCACCATAACTACTACAGACTAACAGGACTGCTCTGGTCATACTCTGGCACGCACCATAACTACTACAGACTAACAGGACTGCTCTGGTCATACTCTAGTGCACGTTACCATAACTACTACAGACTAACAGGACTGCTCTGGTCATACTCTGGCACGTACCATAACTACTACAGACTAACAGGACTACTCTGGTCATACTCTAGTGCATTACCATAACTACTACAGACTAACAGGACTACTCTGGTCATACTCTGGTACGTACCATAACTACTACAGACTAACAGGACTGCTCTGGTCATACTCTGGTACGTACCATAACTACTACAGACTAACAGGACTACTCTGGTCATACTCTGGTACGTACCATAACTACTACAGACTAACAGGACTACTCTGGTCATACTCTGGTACGTACCATAACTACTACAGACTAACAGGACTGCTCTGGTCATACTCTGGTGCATTACCATAACTACTACAGACTAACAGGACTGCTCTGGTCATACTCTGGCACGCACCATAACTACTACAGACTAACAGGACTGCTCTGGTCATACTCTGGTACGTACCATAACTACTACAGACTAACAGGACTACTCTGGTCATACTCTGGTACGTACCATAACTACTACAGACTAACAGGACTGCTCTGGTCATACTCTGGTACGTACCATAACTACTACAGACTAACAGGACTGCTCTGGTCATACTCTGGTACGTACCATAACTACTACAGACTAACAGGACTGCTCTGGTCATACTCTGGTACGTACCATAACTACTACAGACTAACAGGACTACTCTGGTCATACTCTGGTACGTACCATAACTACTACAGACTAACAGGACTACTCTGGTCATACTCTGGTACGTACCATAACTACTACAGACTAACAGGACTACTCTGGTCATACTCTGGTACGTACCATAACTACTACAGACTAACAGGACTACTCTGGTCATACTCTGGTACGTACCATAACTACTACAGACTAACAGGACTACTCTGATCATACGGTACGTACCATAACTACTACAGACTAACAGGACTACTCTGGTCATACGGTACGTACCATAACTACTACAGACTAACAGGACTACTCTGGTCATACTCTGGTACGTACCATAACTACTACAGACTAACAGGACTACTCTGGTCATACTCTGGTACGTACCATAACTACTACAGACTAACAGTACTACTCTGGTCATACTCTGGTACGTACCATAACTACTACAGACTAACAGGACTACTCTGGTCATACTCTGATGTACGTACCATAACTACTACAGACTAACAGGACTACTCTGGTCATACTCTGCTACGTACCATAACTACTATAGACTAACAGTACTACTCCAGTCATACAGTATTAGCTATAGTAGTACTATAGACTAACAGTACTACTCCAGTCATACAGTATTAGCTATAGTAGTACTACTCACTACAGTAAAACTCCAGTCATACAGTATCTATCAGAACTGACTGTTTACTAAAACTACTCCTAGTTTCCTAACAATGTAGTTAAGTGACAGTGTCCTTTTTCAAATGAAGTTTTTCTGAAAATGACATGACTGTGTCAGTTATGTGTCTTTCATGTTTTAATTGATTTAAAAACATGTACTAGCATGTACTATTTAAAATGTGTTGGTGTTACCGGCCTGTCTCGTGTCTGTCTCTGTAGGTTGATGGAAGGCCTGAAAGGAGGTGAGGAGCTGACAGTAGACCAGCTCAGTGTAGAACTGAAGACTCTGGCTAAGAAGACCAGCAACACTAAATACAGAGATGTTATGAAGATTATACGACTGGCCCTCAGCGGACTACAGGTAGGAGAGAGACTGGCCCTCAGACTACAGGCAGGAGAGAGACTGGCCCTCAGACTACAGGCAGGAGAGAGACAGGCCCTCAGACTACAGGTAGGAGAGAGACTGGCGCTCAGACTACAGGTAGGAGAGAGACTGGCGCTCAGACTACAGGCAGGAGAGAGACTGGCGCTCAGACTACAGGCAGGAGAGAGACTGGCCCTCAGACTACAGGCAGGAGAGAGACAGGCCCTCAGACTACAGGCAGGAGAGAGACTGGCCCTCAGACTACAGGCAGGAGAGAGACTGGCCCTCAGACTACAGGCAAGAGAGAGACTGGCGCTCAGACTACAGGCAGGAGAGAGACTGGCCCTCAGACTACAGGTAGGAGAGAGACTGGCGCTCAGACTACAGGCAAGAGAGAGACTGGCCCTCAGACTACAGGCAGGAGAGAGACTGGACCTCAGACTACAGGTAGGAGAGAGACTGGCGCTCAGACTACAGGTAGGAGAGAGACTGGCCCTCAGACTACAGGTAGGAGAGAGACTGGCGCTCAGACTACAGGTAGGAGAGAGACTGGCCCTCAGACTACAGGTA
Organism: Brachymystax lenok tsinlingensis; assembly: GCA_030435695.1. Classification (NCBI taxonomy): domain Eukaryota; kingdom Metazoa; phylum Chordata; class Actinopteri; order Salmoniformes; family Salmonidae; genus Brachymystax; species Brachymystax lenok. The sequence goes on from CM059812.1 coordinate 40,610,415, forward strand.
GGAGAGAGAGAAAGGGGGAACGAGAGAGACTGGCCCTCAGACTACAGGTAGGAGAGAGACTGGCCCTCAGACTACAGACAGGAGAGAGACTGGCCCTCAGACTACAGGTAGGAGAGAGACTGGCCCTCAGCGGACTACAGGTAAGAGAGAGACTGGCGCTCAGACTACAGGTAGGAGGGAGACTGGCGCTCAGACTACAGGTAGGAGGGAGACTGGCGCTCAGACTACAGGTAGGAGGGAGACTGGCCCTCAGACTACAGGTAGGAGAGAGACTGGCCCTCAGACTACAGGTAGGAGAGAGACTGGCCCTCAGACTACAGGTAGGAGAGAGACTGGCCCTCAGACTACAGGTAGGAGAGAGACTGGCCCTCAGACTACAGGTAGGAGAGAGACTGGCCCTCAGACTACAGGTAGGAGAGAGACTGGCCCTCAGACTACAGACAGGAGAGAGACTGGCCCTCAGCGGACTACAGACAGGAGAGAGACTGGCCCTCAGCGGACTACAGGTAAGAGAGAGACTGGCGCTCAGACTACAGGTAGGAGGGAGACTGGCGCTCAGACTACAGGTAGGAGAGAGACTGGCCCTCAGACTACAGGTAGGAGAGAGACTGGCCCTCAGACTACAGGTTGGAGAGAGACTGGCCCTCAG